>JAQSVV010000673.1:0-462377 GCA_036375495.1 Agrotis segetum | reverse complement strand
ATCAAGACTAATTTTTTTCTGCTTACGCTACGCGCGAGAGTGAGTATAGACAGCACTAGTGTGCGAGCGAGAGAACACGATTAGCGCCGCCATTTAAGAATCCTTTCTTCAATGAATCGGGTTCAGTGGCGTATTAAGAGTTTCCGAGGCCCTAAGCACAGCGCCTGTGTAGGCCCTCTATTGCTTAAATTGGGAAGGTAGAAAGTATAAAATGAGAGTTTCATCAAAATAGAAATTGTAGAAGTAATCTCGATAAAATGTAGGTAAAAAATGAAATGATTTTTCTTTTTTTGGTGCCTGTGAGTAAAGAATATGGTTAGAAATATGAAGTTTTTATACTAGAGTACGTGCTATGATTGAAAATTGGTGGCAGTAAATTTTTTAAAATGTTATTTGATGTACGTCATTTATTTATTAAGAATAAACTTGTATAGCTGAACATTTACACATCAAATAATAATAAATAATGTATTTAAAATTAAAAAAAAATACATAAAAAAACACTAAAATTATTAATTTCAGTTCAATAACACAACAAAAAGGAAAAAAAAACAATTTTCACGCGCGCCTCAAAGAGGGATTGTCTCACCAGGTAACCGTGGCTCTGGTACGTAAAGGGCTATTGAAGGATCATCGTGGATTTAAGGCAGTCAAGTCGGACAGTCCCACGCTGGGCGGGAGTACTCATTTGATGATTTAACCAAGTAAAAAAAAAGTGTGTGGGCATTCGTGTGTGATCGAAACTTAAATAAAATGATTTTCTTAGGAAAGAAAAATTCAATCCAGGCGCAGGATTTGAACCTACGGCCTTCGGATTTAGTACATGCGACGCTCATTTCCAACCGAGCCACCGAGGATCTTACCTGCCGCGGCGAATTCTTTCTTCCATTTCTAACGTCTCATGGTGACATTCAGCGCCATCTATTGTAGAATCCGAAGGGCGCAAGTTCGAATCCTGCCCGCGGATTGAATTTTTTCTTTCCTAAGAAAATCTTTGAAATTCGCTACGCATGGGTTAATAAGTTTAATATTTAAAAATATTAAATGAAATGATACTCACGGGTGGTTTCCTGTCAGCAGGCGGATGTGAGTCCTCGTGCGGCCTCTTGGCGGCCGCGGCAGAGGCGGGGGACACAGGGGACGCGGGGGCCGCGGGGGCGGGGGCCGCCGCCGGGGGGGAGGGGGGCGCGGCCGGGGGGGCGGCGGCCGGGGTGGTGCCTGCGGGGGGCTCGTCCGACACTGGGGAGAGAGTGGTTATGTTAGTAAGAGAAGATGAGAAACTACAGTCACTGTTCCGCATCAGACCTTCATCATCAACCTATAATGTTCCCACTGCTGGGACACAGGCCTCCTCTCTGTGAGAGGGAGTGCGCCATAATCCACCAAGCAGGCACAGTGCGGATTGGTGGATGTCCTAGTCTTCGAATATTTGGTTCTAGGACATGCCGGTTTCCTCACGATGTTTTCCTTCACCGTTTTGAGAGCTATGGTGGTAAAATAAATTACACAAAGAAACGCATAAACCCACGACCTACAACACGTAGGTCGGGACCGATACCACTGAGCCATCACTGCTCAGATGCACTGCTTATACGAAACCCTCTTGTAACGTATTACTGTATTTTTTGGGACACTAAACATCCTGACTTAGTCAAGAAAAAGTTTTAAAAACTTAAAAAAAAAACTGGCCAAATGCAAGAGGAACTAGAGTAGAAATATTATATTTGTAAAAATTCCTTTAATTTTTTTTTTGCAGAATTATGACCAGTTTTGGAAATATGAGAAGAAATGTTCAATTTTCGTCTATTTTGCCAAAGAACCACTACCAGTATCTTTTTTTTTCAACTTTATTGTTGCGTAGAGATCGGATGATCAATTTTCGTTTATTTTCTGGAATCTCTTACTTACAAACTTTTTATTATGAAATCAGAAAAAATATATTTTTACGTAACGGCGCTCCCTCACTGCGAGTATTCACCAGTAATGTAACATAAAAGTGTGCAATTTGATGCTCTATTGTCTTCGAATGTTCGAATCTGTAACGTTACAATACAGGTGAATGCTCGCGGTGAGGGAGCGCCCTTAAATTCATGTAGAAACTTGTATTGATACGTACTCTTGACATCTGGAGTGTCGCCGGAGCGGACGGAGGTCGAGTCATCTTCCTCCATTGGTATATGAGAGCTGCGCGGCTCCTACACGTGACAAACAAACATTCATTAGTACATTTTTATATGTAGAGGCACAGTGTGTGAGACGGGGACACGGTGTATTATGGCGACACATACACTCACGTCAAAATTAACACTAACGTAGCGCAAGCGCCAACTTAACGCTGTTTGTTAATGGCCGCTTGAAATTGACGTCCTGTTGGCGCTTGCGCTACGTTAATGTGGAGCATACCCATGACGCGATTCGTGTCATTTGCAATTTCTATAACTAAATATGAAAGTCGTCCTTGCTACTACGATATAATGATACAATTCGACTGACTTACGTCGTCGGGGCGAGAGTGTTTTGTTTTCCATCTATCATAATCAAAAATCAAAGCTTTTATTTCAAGGCCATTACAGGCACTTTTGAATTGTCAAAAGACATAAAATAAAACAATTACACAAATAGTTATGGTGCTACAGTCCCAGTCACAAGACATAAAAACTGTGATAGTACCGTAGGTGCTCATTCCAAAGGGTACATCTCTATGGAGAAGAATGAGCAAGAAACTCCAAGGACACTCTATTTAAATCGCCAAAATTATAACAGAACTTTTTTACATCATTCATCATATCCGTAGAGGTAGACAACGGCACGTTTTATGTCATAAGTCGTAGTGTTAAGAATGATTTTACTTCTCATAAGCAAGCTCCCTTGGTAAACTATGTACTATTTAGTAGTTCATATAGATATTTCTATAACTAAGTGGTATACCTTCGACGCAGGCGGACGATCTAGCGGCTGGGCGTCCGATTCGTTTGCAATGTAAACCAGACACACGTAACATTAACGTATTTGATATGTATCTATGTACGCCTTGTACAATATGTGGAGCAGGTCTTCAAATAAAACACTCACTTTAATTAAAATGGAAAACTTGTATTCAGCAAAATGGACGCTTCCTTCCTATATTCGTAAATTGTCTGGGTTGCCACACTTGCTTCCCAAATTACCCTGCCGTGGGCGGTGTTACCAGTACAAATACACTACAGTATTGTTTTTATAAATACATTGTTTTATATTTTAAAAACATATTTAGAATTGAAAGAAAAATAAATTATATGAAAACCTAACAAAGTTAAAAGATGGAACATGATTTCATAAACGCAAGGGACATGAATTATAAATTTACCAACAAAAGATAGCCATGCCTTAGCCATCTTTAAAGTATTTAAGGATCGCTAAGAGATATTCATACTATTTACAGTAAGTCAGACCACCAGCGGCAATCAATTGTGTTAATGGTGCTCTCACGTGCCCAATATGCGCAAGAATGTTTGCAAACAAAGGCGGTTTTTCAAGTCACATGAGAGCCTATGATAGACGCTAGGCTAGAGATGAAACGATCGCCGTAGCCGAAAACGGCATGGAAGAATTATGCTTCTGCGCAATAGGGCCGAGTCACACCGAAAAGGCAACGCGCGACCTCCAGACCCCGCACGCCTGGTATCTTCTTGACTAGTTTAGTTTCTACATTTGGCAAGGTAACTCGTGTTTTTGGAGTGAACATGATGGAATTGGTTATTTTAGCACTTATTCCGGAAGAAGACGAAGAAAGAAACAAACAAAGAAAAAACTTGAGAGGTGTCAAGGGACACCGTCCCGGATGGAACGAAGTTAACAAAAACCACACTGTTCAATGCGAAATAGAAAGACGAAACGAAAATATCTGGCTTGCTTTCTATTAGAGAGAGAGACAGAGAAACATGTGCACGCCGCAATACGACAAGAGTCACGAGGAACGGGGGTTGAGTGAGGGGTGCGGGGCGCGGGGTGCAGGCGCGAGGTGCGGGGCGATACAAAAAAGTGTCGTGACAACTTTTCTTAAGAATTTTTTCGGTCTAGCCCCCTTTCACAACGCGCGATAAGGAACTTCGTTCCAAATGAAAAAGGGAAATCAGCCCGCGGTGCCGCGGGCGGCCTCGCGACCTTTTCAAGCGATACTGGTCTTTTAAGTACGTAGTTAAAGTTGAAAATTATTTCACACTGAAAGGGCTCGCCGCGTCGCTGCCGGCCGCTGCCATTTCGGTGTGAATCAGCCCATAGGAGGTAAGAAAACGCGGGTCGCAAAACTGCGGCTAATTAATTCTTCCGAGATTATAATGTATTTGAGGGTATTATGCGGTCACACAACGTCGGAGACATACATATGTATGTGGAGTTTTAGCCATCATTAGCTTTGAGGTTAATAGGAAGTTACTATTCTTAAATGTAAACAGATATCTCTTCTACAATGTAAAAAAAAGTCGTAAATAAATAAACGTTACATTATTCGCCAAAGAAGGAATAGAAGTTGAAATTGTTCCAGTTTGGTAAGCAGTTTGGTTTCAGCAGGTAGGATAAAATAAAATAATTAATTAAAAACCTAAAAATAATCAAGTAATAATGGAATTCAGAATATTTTATGTTAAAAAGTTGTTTTAAAAATGTTAAAGTTAGATATTTTTAAACATATGATATTTTTTGACTGTGCAGAACATTTCCATGGGATAATTTTCCTGGCCTATTTGAAGTTAACATCACTAAGAAATAAAAATCAAGAATAAACCTCTAGTTGCGTTCAAAAATGAACTTTATCACCTATATAATTAAGTTTAATAGTTCAAAAACATGATAATAATCGGCTAAAATTTAAATGCGCATCAATAATTCTTTTTGTATACCAAAATGGATAAATGGTCACCAAATCTAAAACTCGCTTTAGCAAGATTTCAGGGACACCCCGAAGTTCGGTTTGGTTAGGTTCCTATAAACCTTGTACACAGAAATAGAAGACCCGCGATGCGGGGCTTGGTCGACCCTGCTTAGGTAGATTTTTTTTTATTACACATAATAGGTTTATTTCTTTTCATCCCACCTATTCGAAAAGGACGACTTGGTTCGCCTTTAAGTGCGCCCAAAACTGGTGTTTTCTGTAGGGAATTTTTAGCGGGAAGAAATGAGTTTTTAATCCTCTTTATAAGTGCGCCGCAAAGAACATTGCCGCGCACTTTTTGAATTTGGAACATCTTAGTGCTCGGCACCAAAGAAATCCAACGCAAATAGTGTTTTCATCCCACCTATTCGAAAAGGACGACTTGGTTCGCCTTTAAGTGCGCCCAAAACTGGTGTTTTCTATAGGGACCGTTTAGCGGGCAGAAATGAGTTTTTAATCCTCTTTATAAGTGCGCCGCAAAGAACATTGCCGCGCACTTTTTGAATTTGGAACATCTAAGTGCGCCGCAAAGAACATTGCCGCGCACTTTTTGAATTTGGAACATCTTAGTGCTCGGCTCCAAGGAAATCGAACGCAAATAGTGTTTGAATAAAGACTGGCTGGAATGACGGCCCATAGTCAAGCCACGTCGCTGGCTGAATAAAAATTGTAGATTGTTTTTTTTCGGACAGTGGCATGGATGTATTTTATGTTTTCCACGATGCGTTCACATGTTTTCGCCTTGTTCTCAATGGAATCTTTATAATTTTCATAATTGCGAAAATGTCTGAAATGCAAATATAAGTTTTTAGAACCTAGTTATATTATTAGATACTATTTAATTTCAATTTAGTTGTTACTCTTTGTTTAATTAAATAACAATACTACAATAAAATATGAGGCACTTTTTATTTTCTCATAGTGGGTGATGAAAAGTAGAGTGTATCACTCGGGCGCAAAATATATTTTTGGCTCGGGCGACGTACTTTGAATCCCTCGCTACGTTCAGGATTCTACTAAAGAATCCCTCGCTACGCTCGGGATTCTACAGTAGAATCCCTCACTTCGCTCTGGATTCAAAAAAGCGCCCTCGCCGTAAAAATATCATTTTGCTCCCTTGTCATACAATCTACTATTGAATATAGGCTGGCTGGAATGACGGCCCATAGTCACGCCACGTCACAGGCTGAATAAAAATTGTAGATTGATTTTTTTTTCGGACAGTGGCATGGATGTATTAACTGTAGGTTGTAATTTAACCACTCTGCACGACAATATTTTGACACATGACACATCAGCTGAGTCGACCGGGTGATTCGAAATTTGAGCTATTACACAATATTTTTTGTCAACTTTCAGCATCCAATTTTTCATCAAAAATATGTTACTACAGCTATTTCATGCGATAAGTTTGTGAACAATATCTCTAAGAACATGTTGAGGTCAATAAAACTGCCTCATTCTGTTGTAAAATGTGTGTAACATACAAAATGCTAGATCATTCCAAAAACTAGGTAATTTAGATGTGCTGAAAAATATGTACATAAAGAAGCTTATCACATGATAATAATGGTTAAACAGTGAAATAAATAAAATAACTTACTATATACATTACTAGATTTGCCAGTGTTCATACATAATTTCATAAATAATAACGATCAAAGTCTGGATAAAAATTTGCAAAAACTATGTTGCAACATGACTTTTTTTAGTGCTGACCGTAAACCCAATATTCACAAAACGATTAAAAACCTTCATTCAGCCTAATCGATACTCGCAACATAATCGAACATGAAAAAAAAGTAAAACAAGACATAGAGCATGGACTGATTTATCTGCTTTTTGATTATAGAAAGCTCAGTCCATGCAATAAGTCTATGAAACTAAATCTGAATCATTTTATAATATTTCAAATTTTCAAGTATTATTTCGTTTACGCATTAATTTATTTATCGGTGTTTCATTGGAGGCTAAACATACCGTGTCGTGTGGCTAAACATATGTGTCTTCTAAACTTAAATTCAATCATATGGTTTCACTTATATTTTGTGTTTTCGTTAATTAATTTCAATGTATCTTTTTAAAACGGATCTAAAAAACGTGAAAAGACAAACACCGGGTTCGGATCTAATGCTGAGAGATGGGAGTATGTACTTCTAAATGATTCCTTGCAGTAACAAACAATTAGAATTTCCAACGGGGCGTATTTGGCAAAATTTTAAACTATGAGGAATAGCGAAAAATCGTTAAGGAAAGTCTCGAGGCCGATTTGATAAAAAATTAAATAACATCATAAAAATTAAATTTTTGAAATATAAATTCAGCAATCAAACTATCAATATTCTGTGAAGTAGAAACATGCGACAAACTTGAGGTAGGTATAAGGGCTCATTTACACGACGCCGCCGCCGCGCCGCCGCCGCGCCGCTACCGCGCCTCTAGGCTGTGTACACGGTCGCTACCGCGCCGCCGCCGCGCCGCCACCGCGCCGCTGCCGCGCTGCCACCGCGCCGCCGCCGCGCTGGCACCGCGAATCCAATTCGATAGTGTTTTATTTATCTGAAAAAGGAGGTTTCTCATTTCGGCCACAATGTTTTTTTAATGTTTATTCGCGGATTACTTCTTTATTCATGAACCGGTTTTGATGATTCTTTTTTTGTTGGAAAGCAGATATTTCTTACTATTTAGCTCCACTCGATTTCTCTGGTCTTCCATCATCAAACCCTAATCTCCATATCATGGAACCGCCTTTGAAATACCTTCTTTCCAACAAAAAAAGAATCATCAAAACCGATTCATAAACGAAGAAGTTATCCTTGAATTATCAAAAAAAAAAAACATTATATGGCCGCAATGAGACATCTCCTTTGTTAGATAAATAAAACACTAGCGAATGGCATCGCGGCGGCGGCGCGGTGGCGGCGCGGTGGCGGCGCGGCGGCGGCGCGGTGGCGGCGCGGCGGCGGCGCGGCGGCGGCGCGGTAGCGACCGTGTACACAGCCTAGAGGCGCGGTAGCGGCGCGGCGGCGGCGCGGCGGCGGCGTCGTGTACATGAGCGCTAAGGATTTTTTTTTCATTAAATAATGTTTCGCTACATGTTCACAACATAGTGTTCTTATTTCAAATTTTTATTATCACTTCGTGGTGTAAATTAACATCTCATCATTTTTGAAATTCGAATTTTAAGTGAGTTTGCGCGAATTTTGATTTTATTCTGCTGTACAATGACTAAATTATTGTTTGTATATTAGTTCATATTTTACCAAGTCATCATTACTTCACCGAAATTGATCCTCAGCGACATCGAATAGTGTAAAAAAATATAATACCTAGCATTTTCTTTTTTTATTTCAAAAGCTCGATTTCTGACGTGTAATACTTACATGACCAAACCAATCTCACGAAACAAATTTGTACAATAAAATAATTAATTTGGGTATCTTTTGTTTGGAGCCGCGAGAGGGAGAAGACAGCGACCTCCCTCCGCCCCAACCATAGTGGTAGGCGCCCGCAGCGTCGGAAGTCGGCAGACGATCTCCGGCCACCGTAGGCACGGGCATGCGGGCAGCGAGTAAAGGGCAACTCGCTGTCAGACCATGGACCATGCCCGGGTCGACAGCGCGTCGTGTTCCACGTGCGCCTCAAAGAGCGTCAGCATAATGAGAACTTAGAGGGCCAAAGCCTACCGGGGTCGCGGGAGTTATTTCATGACCCCGGTACATAAAGGGCTATTGAAGGACACCGTGGATTTTAGTCAGTACAAGTCTGACAGTCCCTCCCGCCCTGCCCGGGGTGGAAGGACTCATTTGATGATTTTACCACGATAAAAAAAAAACTTTTATTTGGTAGGAAACAAACTCATTTATAATAAGCCTATCAAAATCCAAGGCATTCTATATTCATTCAACATTAAAAATTATATGATTGTACAAAATAAAATGTATAGTAAAAATTAGCTAATAAATTAAAAGTTATTACAACTTTTGATTATCGAGTACCTCAGCGAGTGCATTCCTAATTCAAAATTTTTGAATTAAATAATTGCCGCGCATTCAAACATTTACTATCTGACATTGTTCCTTTGTCTATTATTGTTTTTTGGGAATGACAATGTACGTAATATTATTATAAAAGCTTGAAACTATATTATAAAAGATAATAATTGTATTCTAAGCATAAAACAAATTTATTTTAATTTTTATTAATCGATTTCCTAATTTCCTTATTTTTTTCACTCGAGTTGCCAAAAAAATCAATTATGGAATCGATTAGAATACTCGCTTTCACACATCATTACGATTAAAAAAAAATAACATGGTTGTCGATTACGAATACAAATTGAGTAGTGGTAATGAAAAATACGTGTTATTGGCTCTGTATTAGAGAATTACGCCAAGATCTAGTCTTTTTTACGTTATTTATAATATTTGGCATGATATTTATCTTTATTATTATGGAGTTAAAGCTCGCGTGTGTGATCCAAGTGCAAAATAAAAATGTAAACAAACAAAAGTGGCGCGAAAGTTCGAGTTCAGATATCAAATATTTCATTACCACTGCTAATTTATGTTGAAATACGTGTGAATTCGTTACAATACTAAATGACGAGTTATTCATTCCTCCTATAATGATCCGTTGGATGTCCGAAAGCCACGTTTTTTATGATTTTTAGCCCCACCCAGCACTGCCATCAAAATGGCGAAGATCGTATTTACACTTTTGGATTTTGTTGCGGTAAATTATAAAAATAGGCGCTAAATGTAGAAGTTTTAATTTCGTGAATAAATCAGATTTTTATTTAACATTCTTAATTAATGCGCACTCATAGGATTTTACGCAGAGAATATTATATTTTTTTAATTTATAATGAGGATGTCGTATGACTACAACGTCTGCCCCTTTTGGACCCACTATTGAGCCAGCGTAGGTTTACTTGTCGCGCCCCTTTCGGGGGCGCTACCGAACTATACGGTTAATGTTTTCCACGATGCGTTCACATGTTTTCGCCTCGTTCGCGCAATGAAATCTTCTATATAATTTTCATAATTGCGAAAATGTCTCAAATGTAAATATAAGTTTTAAGTACCTAGTTATATTATTAGATACTATTTAATTTCAATTTAGTTGTTACTCTTTGTTTTATTTAAAAAAAACTTGAGAGGTGTCAAGGGACACCCGGATGGAACAAAGTTACTGTATACACTCAACAAAAATAATCGTCGCGACTCCACTCCACTCTACTCCACTCCACTCCGATCCGATCCGATCTGATCCGATCTGATCCGATCCGATCCGATTCGATCCGATCCACGCCACTCCACTCCATTCCATTCCATTCCATTCCATGCTAATAAACACATTACCCTCCTTTTGCGTCGCGCAGTCGGAAAAAGTGTCGTGAACTCGTGACAACTTTTAAGATTTTTTTCTGTCCAGCCCCCTTTCACAACGCGCGATAAGGAACTTCGTTTCAATAATAATACTACAATAAAATATGAGGCGCTTTTTATTTTCTCATAGTGGGTGATGAAAAGTAGAGTGTATCACTCGGGCGCAAAATATATTTTTGGCTCGGGCGACGTACTTTGAATCCCTCGCTACGTTCAGGATTCTACTAAAGAATCCCTCGCTACGCTCGGGATTCTACAGTAGAATCCCTCACTTCGCTCTGGATTCAAAAAAGCGCCCTCGCCGTAAAAATATCATTTTGCTCCCTTGTCATACAATCTACTATTATTACTTAGGAAACGTTATTTGGTGAACATTTATCTATTTTGGTAACCGTTTAATTTTTTTTTGGTAGTAAAATAGGTACTTTTTTGGGTGGTGTTTAAACACAAGCCATAATAATCTAATATTCTGAATTCCAGATAATATAATATAACTATTTGATCTAATTATTTATATCAACATTATATACTAACCAATTCTCTGATACTGCTCCTTATTTTTCTTGCCTCTCCTCGATTTAGACTATATATTGTAAAAGTCGCATCGAAAAGAGGCAAGCGGGTTAGTAAGCGTGCAATAGAAGCAAGAAATACAGTGTTATTATTGATCATTGTATAAAATATGTTAGTTTTATATAGATATAAATAGAAGGGCTATAAAAGAGATGAATAATTATGAATTTACACATGATTTTTGACAAATAATAAGGTAATATAAGAATGACAGAATATATTTCTGTATAATTTCATAAGTGATTAAAATTTGAAAGATTAAAAGACAAGAAAGTAAGTCTGATAGAAAATAATTGTGAGAATAGTAAATATTTTTATCATCAACATCAGCTTATAATGTTCCCATAGCTGGGACGCAGGCCTCCTCTCTGTGAGGCGTATAGCTCACGCGAGTCCAGTGTGGATTGGTAGATGTCACATGTCTTCGAATGTTTCTAGCTAGGACATGCCGGTTTTAAAGTGAAAAAAAAACTTTCAACATCTGTAATTTTCTCTTTTCTTCCATTGAAAATATCTCTGCATCATGCTGCAGGTTTTTCTGTAAAGTCGGTTTACTGACGATAGTTGAACGTGACAACGTCATAAGAAAATACTACACTTATGTTGCTATAAACAAACAATTGACACGCCGTTGCTATGGAACGCTACAGAGCGAGGTAACGCCGCATGACGTCATCTTATAAAGTGCGTGCCAACGACGATATAATACTAGACTCGTAATAACAGGGGACCGATGTCTGTCAACACATTAGGCAAAAAAGTCTTATATTCGTCTCATTTCGACCACTCCTGTGAGCCGTAAACATACGTTGAGACAGAACAGACCTTGAGTTAGCCAATCACAACGCAGTACCCCGTCCCCCTCGCTTACGTAGTACCTCAGCAAGTTGACAGAATAATTTTTGTCCCTTAGATCGTGTATGCGGAGTCTAGTATTATATCGTCGTTGGTGCGTGCAGTCGGCCATCGAATTATAAGACGTTCTCACGTCAAAAACTATTTATAGAAGCTCAATAAAATCCCGATACTGACCTCAGAATCATCATCAAGCACCTCTTCCTCGACGACTTCAGCTCTGTACTCCAGAAGCAGGTCCCTCAGAGGCTTGGCGTCCAGCTTGCCGTTCACGAACTCGTGCTTCATCAGCTCTATCGCCGTTGGCCTCTTCTCTGGGTCCTGTGGAGAGATGGTAGCTTAGAAATACTGTATTAGACAGAAAGATTTTTTAGTCACCATCCAAATGCGAAGATCTTTGGCGAAGATCATTGAATACGTGTTTTTCTTTTTGTATCACTCAATACAAAAATATTGAGATATCATGTCACAAAGTTATCTATGAAAAGTTGATGAATCCGCGCTGTGATGTCGTTAGGTGTAGCGGGGCGGAGGGGGGGGAGCATGTGTAGTAGTAATAACGTTTAGCTTGGTGACCATGCAGGGCGGATAATTCTTATGAGAAAATAATTTAATATGAAAATTTGAGGTACCGTACTTGATATCGTTTTTGATACTCATTTACCACAATAAAAAAAAGTAGACATTCGAAGCGATTAGTCCGGTTGACCCCCTAAACCTAAAAAGGGGTCATCTCGTGCTAACTATATGTTACCTTGACAAGCGCCTTCGATATAAAGTCGTTGAAGGACTTGCTCCACCGGGAAGGCTGGTCCAGTGTGGGCGGCTCGCTCTTCTGAATCTTGAGCAGCACCCTCATGGGGGTCATCTCGTGGTTGGGGGGCTCCATTTGAGCGAACTCTATTAGAGTTATGCCTAGAGACCAGATGTCGACCTGGAAAAGAAAAAATGGGTTAAGATTCTAGACTCCACTTATTTAAAAAGGAGATACTGTCCATAGATGTTTGGGCTTTTCACCCGACTGCGCCAGGAGGGTTATTCTGTAAGTTGTCGGAGAAAAAACTTGAGAGGTGTCAAGGGACACCCGGATGGAACGAAGTTACTGTATACACTCAACAAAAATAATCGTCGCGGCTCCACTCCACTCCACTCCACTCTTTGAGCTCTAGCACCCTTTCGCAACGCGCGATAAGGAACTTCGTTCCAAAAAGTGTCGTGACAACTTTTCGTAAGAATTTTTTTCGTCTAGCTCCCTTTCACAACGCGCGATAAGGAACTTCGTTCCAGAAATGGGGCCTACCGAGTAGTACTAGTCGTTTGGAGCAAAAGTTACTGTGGCATAAAAGTTGTAGGTTTGCTCTAGGCCAAGTTATACAAGTTCAAAGATTCACCGTATACATCATTTTATGGACATTTTGCTGAACTGGGCCTTTTTGGCACAGCCGTGAGACACAAAAAATATTATTTGGTTTTTCTTGTGTTACATAATTATAGGGTTTTTTTTTTTCTGTATTTTGAATGAGTGTCTATCATGGTCCCTTTGCGCCAAATAAACGTTTTTTCTTTCTGTCTTCCTTTTATTTTGATCACCAAAATAATATAGGTACAATAATGACAAATATTTTGAAAGTGTCGAGAAACAAAAAATAGTGCAAAATATTGCTAGAATTGGCCAATTTGAAACAACTTTATTTGACATTGTTTTTGAAAACTGTAAACATCGGCTCACATTCGAACCAGATACCTAAATATCAGAATTTCATACCAAGCTTTATGCCACAAGCTTCTTAATCTGGAACCCAGAAATCTTTTTTACTGAAATAAATTCTAGTTATTTACCTTAAAATCATAGGGATGGTCCCTGAAAGTTTCACATAGCACTACTTCGGGCGCCATCCAATATGGCGTGCCGATGAATGTATCATGTTTCTGTAGAGTCGACTTATTCTTCGCTGAGACGCCAAAATCCGCTGCAAATATATTGAAAATATTAGTTTATCTGTATTTCGATGAGTTTTTGATACATCTAAATATATCTAAATTAAAGGTGACTGAGTGACATAGTGATCTATCAACGCACAGCCCAAACCACTGTCGGATCGGGCTCAAATTTGGCATGCAGGTAGATGTTATGACGTAGGCATCCGCTAAGAAAGGACGTTGATCGATTCTACTCCCAAGGGGATAAAATAGGGGATGAAAGTTTGCATGAAACTATGTCAATTTTATAAAAATACATTGTTAAGTTCCGACATTCACGCAAACGAAGTCGCGGGAATATACATACAATTACGTAGGGAACAAAAAAAAACAGTATTTTACACATAAAGTGTAACTGCAAAACGACCCGTATATGCTGAAATGATATTTATTTTTATAAGGAGTTTAATATTAACACTTTTATACGTCGTTTTTTTACAAACAAGATGAGGCCGGTGTTTCGTACCCGACTACTCTGAGAAGAAACATCCGAAACAAACTCAGAGGTCACAGTCTCTTTTAAAATCCAGACATTGTTTTGTTCAGGTCATACGAGGACCATGCGGGTGTCTGAGATGGTCTTTTGAAGAAAGAACCACACAGATTTGAGTGGACCTGTCCAGTCAGTGCAAGCATTTGTCGGTTATCGTGTAGCTCGACTCAGAACTCAACGAAACAAAAATCAAAGAAATCGTACAATGACAGTTAGTTAATGTTAGTACCACCCAGTAAACAAATAAAAAAATCCATGCATTACATACAACTAACGTTAAATCCATACATACATACATACCCCACCAACCAACAGCTTAGATGTGTAAGACAGTCTCAACCAATCATACACAGAGATTTGAAGGTGAAACAAATAATGCTTCATGTCTCTATGTATGACTGATCGCGAATGTCGCTGATGAGGAACAGGAACCGAAGATCAGAGCCAGGTTTGACCGGAAAATGTAACTAAGGGCCTAGGAGACCGGGACGGCATGGCAAGGAATTTTAATTTTAATATCTGGTTGTCGGTCATGGCGTTATAGATGGCGCTTCTTAAAACGCGGTTTTAAAAATGTCTATATCTTTGGAACCGAGCTTTTCTCGAACCTGGGACCTTGATAAATCGATCCCTTGAGCCGAAAATCCCCTAATCTGTAACTTTCATGAAAATCCTTGGAGCCGTTTCCGATATCCTGATTATATATAAATAAACATACAAGAATTGCTTGTTTAAAGATATTATTATTATATATAGATTTTTATTAATGGACATTCAACCTTACTGTTACAGAAATACGACATAAATTGGGATTTTATCGCACGGCATCAAAAGACGCGCCACAGACTCCCGTGGCGGGATGCCGTGGCATACTGCGGCAGGCAACGGCATGCCGGCGCTTATCCCTCGAAATGCGGCGCAAGGTGCGGTGGCGGGGGTATAGAAGCGGGGCCGTGGCAAAGTGCTGGAATGCCGCGGTATCTAAGCGGCCAGTGTGCGCTGACTCACGGCAAAATCCCTTGTTATGCCGTCCCAGTCTGCGTAGGCCTTTAGGGACTTTACCAATGAATGGCCCAATATTTTGACCCATGATAGTTCACTTGTGTGACACAGAATGACCCAACATTTTGACCCATGATAGCTCACTTGTGACACAGAATGGCCCAACATTTTGACCCATGATGGCTCACTTGTGTGACACAGAATGGCCCAACATTTTGACCCATGATGGCTCACTTGTGTGACAGAATGGGGCATTATAGCGACCAATGATGTCTCAATAGTGTGACACAGAATGGCCCAACATTTTGACCCATTATGGCTCATTGGTGTGATACAGAATGGCCCAACATTTTAATCCATGATAGCTCACTTGTGACACAGAATGGCCCAACATTTTGACCCATAATGGCCCAACATTTTGACCCGTGATGGCCCAACATTTTGACCCATGATGGCTCACTAGTCTGACCCAGAATGGCTCATCATAGTACTCCGTGGTAACCCAGAATAGCCCATCATAGTTCTTCGGTGACCCACCCAAGTAGATGTGCCGCTGAGAAGCTCGGACAAACTCGAACAATCATCCACAGAGATTTGAAGGTGATCCCTTATGCTTCATGTCTCTATGTATGACTGGACGTGAGAGTCACTCATGAGGCTCGGAGACCACTTCCGGGGGTGAACAGGAACCACAACTTAATCTGGTAAGTGTTGTTAAAAAATGAGAGTACTTGAAAATATTAGTAAGTGATTAAGAAGCCAGGTGACGTGACCTAGGATCGCCCCTCAGTGTGACCCAGGATAGTCTATCATAGTGACAGTATGGCCTATCAGTGATACATGATGGCCTATTATTTGATCCAAGGCGACCCTCTACCACGCCTCAGGATAGTAGGCAAGCGTTAGGCCCATTGTCGACGTAACCGCACTTCATACGCACGCTTTCGTCAATTGGCGATTGCAAGACGCATGCTTGCATCTTGCGTAAAAACAATGAAATCTGTGTCCACGAAGCGGCAACGTCGCGTCAGCCGCTCGTCGTGCATTTTTACAACAAAAGATGTCCTTCCTCGATGCTAGTTGAAAAAAAGAAAGAAGAGAAGCGTTTTGTAGCGTGACTGACTATTGCATGAAGCAACGTGGACATTACAAATATGCAAAACAAGCCTATCTTCATTTTTAGGATCCATACATCCTACAAAAGACGACTGTGTGGACAGTAGGCCTTTCTCTAGGCGACGCACATATTGACACTGGATGGGCCATCATGGTGACACAGAGCCGCTCAGTTTCCAATAAGGAATTGAATCAGCGGCAAACGGATGAGGATGGGTTCATCACGGTGGAGAAGAAGATGAAGAAGAAGCCTCCGAAGAGTCAGAACCAGTGTGGTTCCGCACTGGCTGGGCCAAACATGCTGTTGCGTCCTGCAATTCCGACGACGCTTTTGTATGTGTCCCGGCTACATTACTCCACGAAGGTTGAGGAGGTCATGGAGTATTTGCGAGTGAAGACATCCTGGAACTTGAGGGTCGAGAGGTTGGAGCCGCGCCATGAAACCAACTTCAAGTCTTTTGTGGTGCGGGTACCGACTCATTGTCTCGAGAGATTCCTCAAGGATGAGTTCTGGCCGAAAGGTGTCGTGTACCGGCGTTTTCGAGGCCAGCTGCGCGGCACCAGTCAGCGAAACACGACGCCGCCTCTTCGTGTGCAATAGTTAATAAGTGTAGTTTGTAGATGATTCATATGTATTAGTTTATTTATAATTATTATATTAATAGTATGTATTCTATGTTATGGGCCATAGTTGCCTGAAATAAAGGTATAAATAAATAAAAATAATAAATAAAATAAAAAATCTCCTAATTTGGTGTCCCGGGTCAACTTACTAGAGTGAGTCAAGATGGCACACTAGCTTGGCCCTCTAAGGCTCAAACGGTGACCCTGAATAGCACATCGTAGTGACCAAAGTGACCTATGATGGCCCATTTAAGGTCCTGTTGGTTCAACATGCGTCTTCGACGACAACGATGGTTTTTTTTATCGTGGTAAAATCATCAAATGAGTCCTCCCACTCCGGGCAGAGCGGGAGGGACTGTCAGATTTGTACTGACTAAAATCCACGGTGTCCTTCAATAGCCCTTTATGTACCGGGGTCACTGTAAGGAAATAAGTCCCGCGACCGACACCGACGGCTTAACGTTTTTATTCGAAAACAGGGGATGATTATAACCTTTGGCCTTTCCTCTCGGTAAATGGTAGTCAACCTTACTGTTATCAACATACGGTTCAAATTGTTGCGACAAGGCAAATGATAGACCTATTGTAGACTTTTACAAGCTTAGCAAGTTATAGCACTTTTTAAATAAGTCAAATTACAAATACATATACTGTTAGCAATATTAATTATAACGCATCTGAAAATGTAATGTTAGTAAAAAGTTAGCACACTATATACATGTTACTACTGAAATATTAATATAGGTTAGTAAAATACATTGTTAATACAAGCATAATAAAAAGAAATTCACAAAACCAACGACGATATAATACTAGACTCGTAATAACAGGGGACAGATGTCTGTCAACACATTAGGCAAAAAAGTCTTATATTCGTCTCATTTTGACCAATCCTGTGAGCCGTAAACATACGTTGAGACAGAACAGACCTTGAGTTAGCCAATCACAACGCAGTACCCCGTCCCCCTCGCTTACGTAGTACCTCAGCGAGTTGACAGAATAGTTTTTGTTCCTTAGATCGTGTATGCGGAGTCTAGTATTATTGGCACCGTGCACGACTTTAGCGCCACCTAGCGTTTGCAACTTTGACGGGCCTGACCGTTCTAATTTAAATCAGATTCTTTAACAAATCACTTGGATTTGGATTCCATGGAAATCCATTGGCACTGAACAAAATTAAATAAACATAGGCATATTGAAATCTATAAGAAAAATATGAAATACAGGATTAAAACGAGGATTATGATGTTATTTAGTTTTTCTCTTCACGGCAGCTAACCATCTCCTGGATTGTTCATCTTTCCAAGAACCGCTTGGGAATCAATAAAACTTAAATTCACTATTTCTGCTAGTATTCTTGCAGTTTACAACACAGCAACTGCTGTGAACTATTTTTTGTGGCGGAATAATGCGATTATTAAAAAATTACGTACAGATTACAGAGCTAAATGTGACAGCTGACAGAGCCGTCGTATTCCGACTGCGTCCCAACACCTACCGTTGAAAAAACTACAATATCTCGTGAAATATTCATTGAAATCAAATTATGTCAAGGGCAATTTTGTTAAAAACTAAATGCTTGTAATGATTAACGTATTTATTTGGGTAAGGATTAATATTATGTTCTTAAAAACATCGTCGCAAGAAATGTATTATTTTAAAACCACTTTGATTTCCTTAAAAAGGGTTATGGTGAGTTAATCTTAAAAGATAGACATATGCTGTCGCGGACTTTATTTTAGAACGTTTCATGAGGAACAATTCCGTCATACATCATTTTTGCGTAATGTAAACCGTTTACGCAGCGCACGCAATGTAAGCTCTCAATAAGATTTACCCGATTTTGCAACATTTTTCATTGCTGTTCTGCTCCTTTTAGTCATAGCGTAATGTTATATACCCTATAGCCTTCTTCGATTAGTGGGCTATCCAACACAAAAATATTTTTTAAATTCGAACTTGTAGATCCTGAGTTTAGCGCATTTTTGTTAGTTGACAAAACTGAATGTACTCTGAGGTAAACCTGTCGGAACTTCTACTATTCGCCACCATGAGCGCTGCCATCGAACAGTACTACCCCCACCTAGTACTTCGCACCCAGCGAATATCGTCGTTGCACAAAACATATCAAGGTTAATTCAAAATTTCTAGTTTAACTTCACAGATTTCAAGTAAATACGGGAGATCTAAAATATCTATTTTAGCAGTGTTGCATAACATTATTGCTAAAGTTGTTCTTTATCAATTATCTACTCTATTGCTGAAGCAATAGAATACAGTATTCCATATAGTCAATTCAAACGCATTTTATAAAAAAATCGTAACATATTAAAGGACTTTACACATGGCGCGACTCTACAAATTAAAATCAACATTACCACTATGACATAAGACATAAAACACGACGTATTATCTATGGGTAGATGAAAAACAAAACACGATAGTCGATTGACAATGTCAAGTCAATTGAATTGCATCTTTATTTCTTAGTGGCAGGGTTGATTTTCACTTGTAGTTGGAATTCGTTCGAATCGCTTCCATATTTCTTTAAGAGCGCATATTCTGAAAGTTGGCAACGTCGCAAAAAGCTGTCAAATATTTACGTGTTTTAATAAATTTTACTTATTTACTGTATGAAAATAAGAAATATTGCTCTGTAGAGCACTAAAAAAATTATTAGGGAATGCAATAATTAATATCGTAGCACCGAATACATAGTTTTAGACGTAAAAAAAGCATTTGGAAACAATCAAAATGCCTTTTATACACCTGAAACGGTTACAACATCAAATTCAGTGTTTTAATTGCATTCCTATATCCGTTTTCTAGTGAACTACAGAGCCATATTTCTTATTTCCATTCAGTAACATTTCCAAATTAATTAAAACTTATAAATATTTGACTCTAATAGCGACGTTGCCAACTTTCTGGTTATGCGGCTTTAAATCTCAATACAAACACACATCTGCGAAGTTTCACTACCTTAATTTATCCTCAAAAATATCAAACTACCCACCACCACAAAGGAAAAATACAACATATTTACTCACCCAATTTAACACCTCCGGTCATAGTAGCTAGTACATTGGCAGCTTTCAAGTCCCGATGGATGACTTTTCTTGAGTGTAGAAACTCTAATCCTCTACACATCTCTCGACATACGTAGGCTATTTGTATTTCGTTCAGGCCTTTCTCTAGTTCCGCCATCACAGAGTCGAGGGCGCCACCGTCGCAGTATTCTAGAAGCATCTGGAATTTTAAAGATTAGATAAGGATAAGTATTTTGGACTGATGAGTTGGTTATAAAAAAAAAACACTTTTACACATCACAACCTCAGATCAAAGAAATAGGCAGATAGAGCGCTCAGAACACGCGAGTGATTCCACCAAAGTTAATACAAATCGAATACAAAGTCGCGACAGTAACAAGCTACGCGTCGTACCAAGCTGCGCGTCGTTGTTGTTGTTTGCCAAAATATGCCGTCACGTGTCTTTAACCATTGTAAAAGTTGTTCTCAAAAACAAAGAAAACATTGTGGAATGTAATTCGATTTGATTTTGTATTAACTTTGGTGGACCCACTCGCGTGTTCTGAGCGTTCTATCTGCCTATTTCTTTGATCTAAGGTCACAACCAATACTTAAAGCTAGATGAGGCCGGTGTTTCGTACCTGACTACTCTGAGAAGAAACAGCCGAAACAAACTTAGAGGTTAGTCTCTTTTATTTAAAGTCCAGATATTGTTTATTTCTGGTCATACGACGATCATGCGGGTGTCTGAGATGGTCTTTTGAGGAATGAACCACACAGATTTGAGTGGACCTGTCCTGTCAGTGCAAGCATTTGTCGGTTATCGTGTAGCTTGACTCAGAACACAAGGAGCTCAACGACACGACGAACAGTAACAAAGATATAGGACTAAAAAAAGGCCGTTACTGTAGGCCGTTATAGGTCACGAAGGAACATCATCGGTGACTATGGGCCACAAACGGTCACGTTGGGCCAAAATCGGTCACGTTGGGCCAAAATCGGTCACGATGGGCCATCACCGGGCACAAAGAATTCCATCAACTTACCCATAGCTTATTGTCAATAAAGTAGGCCTCGTGTAGTTCGACGACGTTGGGATGCCGACACTCCAACAGGATGTCAATCTCGACCATCAAGTCACCCAGATCCAAGTTCTTTGTCAAAAAAACTTGAAGCCATCATGAACTGAAGAGGGCCATAATAGGTCACCGTAGGCCATGTTCGGTCACGGCGGGCCATAATCGGTCACGGTGGGCCATGATCGGTCACGGTGGGCCATTATCGGTCACGGTGGGCCATCATCGGGCACAAAGAATTCCATCAACTTACCCATAGCTTATTGTCAATAAAGTAGGCCTCGTGTAGTTCGACGACGTTGGGATGCCGACACTCGCAACAGGATGTCAATCTCGACCATCAAGTCACCCAGATCCAAGTTCTTTGTCAAAAAAACTTGAAGCCATCATGAACTGAAGAGGGCCATAATAGGTCACCGTAGGCCATGTTCGGTCACGGCGGGCCATAATCGGTCACTGTGGGCCATAATCGGTCACGGTGGGTCATGATCGGTCACGGTGGGCCATCACGGGGCACAAAGAATTCCATCAACTTACCCATAGCTTATTGTCAATAAAGTAGGCCTCGTGTAGTTCGACGACGTTGGGATGCCGACACTCCGACAGGATGTCGATCTCGACCGTGAAGTCACTCAAATCAAGTTCTTTGTCAAAAACTAACAAGAAGCCATCGTGAACTGAAGAGGGCCATGTTCGGTCACGGTGGGCCATGTTCGGTCACGGCGGGCCATAATCGGTCACTGTGGGCCATGATCGGTCACGGTGGGCCATAATCGGTCACGGTGGGCCATCATGGGGCACAAAGTATTCCATCAACTCACCCATAGCTTATTGTCAATAAAGTAGGCCTCGTGTAGTTCGACGACGTTGGGATGCCGACACTCCGACAGGATGTCGATCTCGACGGTGAAGTCAGCCAAATCGTCTTCGTTGTCGAGAAGACACATCTTGGCGGCGGCGAGCTGACCCGTCTGTTTGTGTTGAGCTTTGTAAACCTGGAAAAATAAGGAAGAAAGAACATTAAAATTAGTGGTAGAATAAGGTACAGTGGCCGGCACGTAAGTTGGCAAGAGACGTTGGATGCGCAGAAGTCATTTTGTAGATCTCTTTGGTGGTCATGCGGGTCGCGGGGTATGAGGTAGTGCCGATCCGAGCAAGCGATTGGTGCGTCACTCGTCTTTGCCCCTCGCACCCAGTATACGCGCTCTCGCTCACACTTGCGTGCCGCTAAATTCGATGCGCAAACTTACGCCCACTACACCATAATCTTGCCAACTTAAGTGCCGGGTACTTTTTTAAAGCTAATAGCTGTTCCGCGTGGTTTTAACCCCGCTGCTCTGCTCCTATTGGTCGTAGCGTGACGGTGCATAGCCTATAGCCTTCCTCGATAGATGGGCTATCCAACATAGCTAATATGCTATCCAGAAGACCAACATTGACGAAGATACGATCACTTTCAGAACTCTCAATCGTCACAAGTAAGTAGTACAGGCCCTGTAGCCAAATGGCAAGCGACAATCGTTAACGTTCAGCAGTCGCTAATACATTTTCAATTTTATACCCCATCGCATAAAGTTGAAAATCTAGTAAAGACTGCTGAGCGATAGCAAACGAAACAAACGAAAACGATCTATAATCTTTGATAGATTTTCAACTTTATGCAATAGGGTATAAAGTTGAAAATGTATTAGCGACTGCTGAACGTTAGCGAATGTCGCTTGCCATTTGGCTATAGGGTCAGTTTTCACTTGCTTCTGTCGTCACGAGCGACACTCAGGATGTGTATCTTTATACATTAATTCAACAAAAGAAAAAAAAAACATTAACATTATTTTTTTAAACTCTTACTGACGGACTTTTTCATCATCATCATCTTCCATCCCATTTTACTTGAGGTCGAGCCAACAAGTTTTTTTCTTCCATTCTCCCCTATCAGACGTCACAGTATCATTTAATCCTTTTTCGTTCATAATGCTACCAACATGCCTATTTTTCTCGAAGACTTTACTGACCTTGCCAAACGCGCCATCGCCGAGCTCGCCAACCATGTCCCAGTTCTCCGAGGGATCGCTGTTGTCCCTGATGTTGTTGAACACCTTCTTTTTCTTCGCATCGTTGCCGCCGCCCAGGTGCAGCACCTGAATTAGAAAGGAGTTCATTGAAACTTAAATTCAAATGATTTATTTCAAGTAGGCGAGTAACAGACACTTTTGAGTTGTGAAAAGATAAAAATATAGAAATCCTATGAAATTAGATTAGGTGCTACAGACCGAGTCAACATCATCTGCCTGCCTTTTCCCAATTATATTGTGGACGGCTTCCAGTCGAACCAGATACAGCTGGATATCAGTATTTTACATAGAGCGACTGCTTGTCGGACCCAACCACAACTCAACCACAACCCAGCAGCTGGAAAATACGATACCCCACGGTAAGACTGGTTGTCAGACTTTAGAGTTTCTGTCTAACAGTAACGACTGCCAAAGATCTACAAATGACAGCCGAGACCAACTGCCTTACGACCTTTCTGAAGATAAGAAAATATCTACACTTTTTCGTTCGCCATCGCCCAGCAGTCTTTAATAGACTTTCAACTTTACGCGCTGGGGTATAAACTTTAAAATGTATGAGCGACTACTGGTGGCCTACCATGTACTTTTAAAGCGTGAGACTTCAGGCTGTGGGAAAGAAATGGCGCTAGACGACCTGTAGAGTCCGTCTCTTTCCCACAGCCTAAATACGGATCGCGTTAAGAGCTCATGCTAAAATCTCTGAGCGTAATCGATTATCGCTTGCCGTTTGGCTTTAGGCAGAATCTCCAAAGAAAGGTCGTTTGGCTATAGGGCCTAGAGAGCCTGTGAGAAGGCCGATCCCGCTCGGAGAAGGAGGCGCCAGGGTGGCAACCGCCTTGTTGCCTAAAATGCTGAAATCCCGCCTGCGTAGGTGGCAGTTTGGGGTCACGAGTGTACAGAGTGAGGACTCTGTGTGACCTCATAGACGATCACGGTCACGTGCCGCCGTACACAATTGTACAGCGAAGCTAATAGGAGGCAAATACAGTCTCCCTAGGGAAGTGCCCTAACAGGCGGTGCGCAGAAGGGGCCACGGTCAGGTCTTTTAAGAGGAAACGAGGCCTCCTCCCATGTGCTGATGGTGACCACCGGGCTGGTTTTAGTGAGGTAAAAATCCAACACTTCCCGGTCTTTTCACCAAAGACCGGTAGCCTTTTGAAGGTTTCCCCCCAAAAAAGGGCATAGAGAGCCCAATTGTCAGGTCTACTTTCGTGATATCTAGAAGAACAATTGCTTACCTTCTTAAGATTATTAAAGAACGACATTTTGTTATTGTGCGCGTCACAGGAGCGCGCGCAGGCGCCTCATCCGTCCTTACACATCGTGTCACATCTCCACTTTGGCTCTGTCATGCATCTCTGTGGACAAAAGAAAAATAAACGTCAGTTTACTGGTAGACTTCGGCAAATTAGCGACAGCAACGGTCGCCGCAGTTTTTTTTTTTTATGTGAGATGGGTTTGCTCTTAACCTTAGTCTTGGTCAGGAATGACTAAGATAAGGTCGACGATGGAGAAAGCTTACCCAGAAGAAGCCTGTTCACTCTAACTTTGAAGAGATTAGGGTTGTATGTCTTTGGAAACACAGATGCAGGCAGAGAGTTCCACTCCTTCGTTGTCCGCATTATAAAAGACGCTTAGTGCGAATTGGCGGTATAGCAATATGATGAGGATGGTAATTTGCCGTGCGTCTAGATGTTCGATGGTAGAAAGAGGCTGGTGGGATGAGATCGTGGAGTTCTTGGGCACACTCTCCAGTTATTTTGTTTGCAGCGCCTTTATGTCGTAGTAGTAAGGTGGATTTTTGAAGTTCACGGTCGAATTTCATCGCATCATTCCATTAGTAAATACGTGCGACTTAAATCGGCAATCGACTCGATATCGCAAGGATCGCGTCGCGTCCAATCGCGCCATGAGTAAAGTCCCTAATTGTCACCAAGTAGTATCTATCGCATTAAAGGGTAGTGGAGGTTGGATAGTCTCCATGTCAAATACTGATATTCAGCTGCATCCGGTTACACTAGTGATCCATCCAACATAGTGGTCAAACGCGAACCTATAGGTAAATAAAAAAACAAAAACACTGAAAATATATCACTTATGCCAAAAAAAAAAAAACAATTTCTTCATACTTAGTCAAAAGTGGGTGTATAATACAATGACTAAGCTAATTACTAACTTATTTTTAGTTTATTTTTAAACACCACACGAGTAATACGACAATCGTCATTGCAAAGTAAACATCGACTGTTTGAGGACAAACAGACGGTTTTTTTACAACATTTATTTAATTTTTCTGCGTATTAAGAAGCTTGCTCAATGTTAAGTAAAATCGCTGTAACTTTCGTGTGTTTGGCCTATCTTTACCAAATTAATGTTTTGCGGTGAGGATGGCAACTGGGGAACTAATGGCGCTAGTATAGCTTGTTCCAAGCATCGTCATCGGTTCAAATCTTAAAGGTACTTCCAAATAGTACTACCTCATTGGTCGGTTTAGGAGTTAGCTATGGTGGCGCCATCTACAATTAGCTTTGACCGGCCTTCCCCTTAACCACTTGTATGTTGGTCTCATGGCCATAAACGCCAACTGCTGAGCAGTTGCATCTGCCTAGCCTTTTCCCAACTACATTGGGGTCGGCTTCCAGTCGAACCAAATGCAGCTGAATATAAGTATTTTACATGGAGCGACTGACTATCGGACCTCCACAACCTAGAAACTTGGTAATACGACACCCCCATGAAAAGACCGGTTGTCAAACTTTTAGAGCTTCTGACTAACAGTAACGACTGTCAAAGATCTACAAATGACAGCCGGAACCAACGGGTTTACCTGCTTTACGAGGCATGAAGGAAACTCACTATGAAAGATGATCACCTATCCACAGACCAGGCGTGGCTTAACCCGGTAGATCGACTAATGCTGCTGTAATTATTAGGCCAAGAGCTCCTTTGACTTGACTTAAGGTCATATATCCCCTAGATGGCGCAGAGGGAGTACACAGATGACTTCCATCGCGATCTGTCTTGAGCTCCACGCTCATCTCTCTCCACGTCAATCCAATGCTCGCCGCTTCCGCTAGCACTGAGATGTCCTTTGTAACCTTCCACGTTTCGCACCCGTAAAGGAGCACGGATTTTACATTGGACCCGAATATTTTAAGTTTAATCCTTCGGGACAGTTTCCGCGATTGCCAAACAGGTCTCAGCTACGCGAAGGTATCTCTGGCTTTGGGTATCCGTGAGATGATGTCCTCCTCACTACCACCAGGAGCTCCATATAAATTGCTAAACCAATAAATTAGTTAACAGCAATAATTCAATTGAACAGGCAGCTGTCTCCACGCAGTAGCATCGCAATGTCCTCAATGTAAACGTCTCTTTAAAAAGAGTTATGTATTGTTTGCGCGTCTTATCAGAGCCAAGGCCGGTTCGCATTCGACATTATAAACTGAGTCCGTGAAATATTGTAGTGTCGTAATTATTGGCAAAGATAGAGGATGTCAAATAGTGATAATTAATGGGAATTAGTTCATTCAGAAACCGTGATTTAAGCCCGGTATCCACCAAAGTCTACTACTCTTTAACATTTTTGAAAGTCTCTTCTAATTCCAAATGTGGGTTTTTCGCTCGCATTTTTCGGGATGAGATCGTGCGCTCATACATTTACAGTGTACTACAACCTAGCCTTAATCAAGGTTATGGATACTCTGATCGTAATAACAGCCGCACAGGCCGATCTTCAAAGCGAAGCCGAATTTCCCCTTTTTGGCGTGTGAATAGAGGTGCAAAAGTCTAACCAAGGGATATCGTATTACCTAGTTACTGAATTGTAGAGATCAAATAGGCAGTCGCTCCATGTAAAATACTGGTATTCAGCTGCATCTGGTGCGACTGAACTGGAAACCAACCCAAAAAAAGTTGGAAAAAGACTAGGTATATAATTCCAAAGGAAAAAATCACAAAGTCGGCAACTTTTAGCACATTATTTTAGCTACTGACAGTGTAACACCTCGCAACAAATCAATGTAATAACAATAAAGCCGTTGGTCAGTTCAAAACATGCCTATTTATCAAATTGTTATCGTTTAACGGAAGCGTGCGCGGGAGTCGATAAAAAGTTAAATTTATTACAATTAAAGTCCATAATATGGGTATGAGTCATATTACAATTGATGATAAGCGTTCGTTTGATGTAACTGTGAGATTTGAACTATATTGTTTGAAAGCTGTGCGCCGGGCACGCCACAATCGCGGCGGTAAGACCCCTCTTTGAGGAGAGACTGGCGCCACGGCATCCTCACCTTCAACTTGACGCAGGTCCTCACCGGACACGGAAGTTTCGGGAGGTTCCTATGTCAGGGAAGGGAGAAACGCCTGAGTGTCACCACTGCGAGAATTGCGTGGAGGATACGGTGATGCATACAGTGCAGGACTGCCCCGCAGAGTGCCGCCGTGTCCTCACAGAAGGCATTGGTTGAGGCCAGGCTGTGGGGCAAGGGAATGGGAAGCGGTCGCCTCCTGCGAAACAGTCATGCTAGGTAGTAGGAGGCGGGTGCCGTGAGGGAGCGGACAGACTCTACCTCACAAATCAAAGTGCAAAAAAGAAACAAAAAACATTTAAAAATATAAAAAATAGCAGTCCACCAGCACCAGGAACAGAGGGTCCGGGCTATCGGTGGTCAGGGCTCTTGAGAGAGGAACCTCCTAACAATACTTATTATTATTTTTGTTATGTATTTTTTTTTTCTCCGGTCTCCCGGGACGTTCTGATTGCACGGGCCTAAGCCAAGTGTTCATCAGATGGGACAGGATTGTTTGAGGTTACGCGGTTGGTGATGGGTAAGTTTGAATGATGTGGGTATGCATTGTCCAGATTTATTATTATTATTAAATTGTCTTTTTTTTAAGTATAAATAGCTTAGCTAGAATCACTACTAGGATCGATCACCAGCCTACCGGCCATACCAACAGGTCTCGGTATGCGTCTGCGCAATCTGTTAGGTAATCCGCGCCGACATTACCAATACTATGTATTGGCATTACACATAGTTTACATTGCTAGTTTCTAAAATCGTTATGTATGTGTTTTATTTGGTTTTAGTGTTAGCCCCTTTGGTCTCGTGGTCGTTAGAGCGACTGTTGAGGTCCTGGATTCGATTCACGGGTCAGACAAAAAGTCATCATCATCAGCCTTCTTCTGTTTTCTCCACGGGGGGATGACGCTCGCGCACACACGAACAATATGGCTCAATTTCCGGTGAAATATCATGGTTTTTGAACATGCCTGCCAGTGAGTTCGAGCTCGCGAGTAGCGCTGCCTTAAGTATGATCTAATTACTATCATAATTCACGAACATGACACATCGTCAAGTGCTAATGCTTACTAATTAGTCCTCATTAGATAAGCAATAAGTCTAGGTTAGAGGTGACAGAGACGGCACGTTTGGCACAATGGATGAGCAATGGGGAAGGCCGGTCAAAGCTAATTGTAGATGGCGCCATTATAGCTAACTCCTAATCCGACCAATGAGGTAGTACTATTTTGAAGTGCCTTTAAGATTTGAACCAATGACGATGCTTGGAACAAGCTATA
Source organism: Agrotis segetum (assembly GCA_036375495.1). Taxonomy (NCBI): domain Eukaryota; kingdom Metazoa; phylum Arthropoda; class Insecta; order Lepidoptera; family Noctuidae; genus Agrotis; species Agrotis segetum. The sequence continues at coordinate 433,668 of JAQSVV010000673.1, read as the reverse complement.
CTAGCGCCATTAGTTCCCCAGTTGCCATCCCCATTGGTCTGCTGCGCAACGTGTCGCGGATTCAACTCTCGCACGGAACAAATATTTGTATGATCTACATAGTTCTTTCGGGTCTTATGCGTCTGTGTATGTGAGTTCATGTGTTTGTAAACGCACCCACGCTACAGGAGAAATTCTTAGTGTGGGGCAAGTTTAAAAAAAAAAACGATGGTGGAGTGAGCTTACCCAGAAGAAACCTGTTCATTACATTATTTGATACCTTACAAATACATTTTTCTTTTAACACTTACACCGGTTTAGCCTTTTTAGTTAAAAAAAAAGCAGTTCAGACACTTGCAAAATCGGAACAAAAAAAATGCCATCAGTTGCCAGATGTGCCAATTGCGAGACGATCCTTTTCAAACGCAAGCTGACTCTTAATTGAGTAGGGGTGGGGCGTAAGTGCATAAGCCGTAGCGATCGGCTTTTAAAACAGCGGCGATGATATTAGAGGCAAACTGTTTATTAGTCATGCATGCCATTGTTATGCTTGTAACTACATAGCCTGAATAATGAATTAATAAGGTTATTTGGCGCTACAGGGTTGACGTAGTGTCCAGAATGATCGACTGATCGCGGTTTAAACTTCCACACGCAAATGGTTATTTGTTATGCAAGGCTGCAAAAGTTGTTTTTTGGCGCGAGTACTTGAATTGAAAATTGAGCAAGCGTTCGCTCGCGGTTCAAATGCAGAATCCTGAGCGGAGCGAAGTTTTCAAAAGTACGAGACGCAGACTTTTCACCTTACTGCAGCGAGGAAATGCAATGGGGCCGGATCGCCTGTCAGTGAAGAAAATAATTGAATACAAATGTGTTCGAATTTTGAAAAAAAAAAAAATCCGCGCTAGCGCGGAAAATGGAGAGCGCTCAGATTTCGAATGACAAATGGAATCTTTCCGACCGTGTAAGATGAAAATATTATTTTTAATTCACTTGTCTTCACCCTCTACATATCTTTCCTTGGACCACACCCAACCCGACCGCATGACATCATCTTTATCATCCGCCTCTACGTCACCAGTATTTACATTAATTTGCCAACATAATTTTGATAATATTTAGCTCTCATCATGTCTAGATTATACCTATACCAAGCGATATACCTAGCCCCTATCGGAAACAAGACGACACAAGTCTCCGATACCAAACGACTATGGTGAGATTCACACCAACCGGCGGAACTCGGCGGCATTTTACAATGCGGTGAAGAACATTGAAATCTATCAACAGTAAATACAGTTCATATTTGCATGCTACTTACGGGACACGTCGCTACGTGGCGCGGAATGCCGACGGAGATAATTTTGCAAGCAAATATGAACTGTATTTACTGTTGATAGATTTGTTCATTGTAAAATGCCGCCGGGTCCGGCCGGTTGGTGTGAATCGTACCTATGGTATCCAGGCAAATACGCTACACAAATTGACAGGTTCGTACACAGGCACACGCTAATGGCCATGCCAAAATCGTAAGATATCGGAGATTTGCCTCGCTTTTAGTATGAAAATGCTAAAGCTTACATCTTGGACCACAACCAACCCGACAGCATGACATCACTTTTATCATCCGCCTCTACGTCATCAGTACTTTATTTACCCCGTAATTATGATAACGTTCTGATTCTCGGATTTTAGCTTCAGATGACGAAGTATTTGTATCTGGTTACACCAGGTCGGATGATGATGATAATTACTTGGTAAAACGTTGATGATTAATTTAGTTCTTGAATATCTGCCGCTGATTAGGATGTGCAAAGTTTTTATTCAGTTGTATTGAGGTAGGGTCTTAGTCAAAATGAATAATGTTGACTACCGGTTATTTTACATAGAGCGACTGCCTCTCTCTCTATCTGAACTCCACAACCCAGTAACTGGGTTATATATAACCCACGGTAAGACTGGTCGATTTAGCATTAGATAGGTATTTCACTCTCATTCTAGCGGGGATTTAGTTCGTGCGCTCATATTTACACCCAGTACTGCAAGAACAGCGGAAAAAAGTAACAATAATACATTCATTTTATGCGTCCTTGCTCAGGTGATTCAAAAGGCTATGTAAAAAACTAATGACGTAGTCACTGTGTAGTAGGTAAATCATTACAAATGCAAGAGTTTTATCAATGAAATGCTACACTGACAGATAGTCTGCGCTCTGCACAGTTTGTAAGCATCGTTTGTTACGTTTCACAGTAAGAAAAGGACAGATATTTGTCAGCATACAACAAAGAGATTTAAAAGAACCTATAGAGCGGGCATTAGAACCTATAGAGACCAGTGGTGGCCCAGTGATATCGGCCCTGACTTACGAGTTGTAGGTCGTAGGTTCAAATCCCGGCAGGCGCATTACTTTGTGTAATTTATTTCATCACCACTGCTCTCAAAACGGTGAAGGAAAACATCGTGAGGAAACCGGCACTTCCTAGAACCAAAAATTCGAAGACATGTGACATCCACCAATCCGCACTGGGCCCGCGTGGTGGATTATGGCCCACCCCCTCTCACAGAGAGGAGGCCCGTGTCTGTGTCCCAGCAGTGGGAACATTAATAGGCTGATGATGATAGAGCGGGCATTGGGAAAATTGACATACAAAATTGTTGATGCCGTGCGTCAGTAGCACTATCTAGCGTTGCATAGCAACGCGACTACTAGACTGAGCGACTTTTTACCTATTGGTAAAAAGTTTTGGATCACAACTTTCTTCGTGATGTCCCGTCTAGTGCTCGTATATAGTAATAGTTTAATGTCTTTGGCATACAACAACGAACAGAGCCAAGTATAAAGCCGAACATCGCTATGAACATTTTCATCATCTAAGATTATAAGCAAACACTCTGGATTTTTAGAAGATGCTTGTCTCAAAAATTTCTCGTGATATCAAGCGCCGTGAGAAGTCAACATAAGGGTGCTTTTCCACCAGAGATATGCTATGTAGCTGTGCTGCGAGGATGTAAAAGCTGAGCTACGAAACTGTATGACCGTTTCCATTGATGCCAAGCTATGTAGCTGTGCGAGTAAGATGTGCTGTGAAGATGCGTAGCTACGCCACGAAGATGCGCTGTCACAAGGTAGCTGCGCTACGAAGATGTGCCGCCACAAGGTAGCTGCGCTATTAAGATGCGTAGCTGCGCTACGAAGATGCGCCGTCACAAAGTAGCTGCGCTGTGCAGATGCGCTGTCACAAAGATATAAAAAACACATCTTAGTTGAATCCGTTTCCACCAGTGCTGTGCTATGTAAACCAATGAATATGATTGGTGGATATTAAACGCATCAGCAGCAACGTAGCACAGCGCATCTCTGGTGGAAAATCAACCTAAGACGGGGCGTTACCAATATTCAACACACAGTACAGGGCGTCACAAAAATCTCGTCACACTCATTACCTTACAAACGTTACTATAAAGCTACATCATAATACAATTCCGTGAACTAATCTGACATATTCTTACCGTGACCCAATGTTTGTTCCGTTGCTTACGTCATTCTGAATCAATTGTCCTACCGTCGTATTTTTATATGAGTTTATGAATCAGTTCTTAAATTAATGTATTATTATTGGACGTCTCGCCACGTGGTACGTCGTAAATAAATCTGATGAAGTTGTTTGAAAGATCAGCTTCTATTTTGGCTATTTAATAGCGGTTTTTTATAAAACGTGTAACACCAATAGCGCAAAACCTCTCGTGGGGTAACTCAGCCAATGTTACTGAACAATGTTTGTTCTAAGACTTTTGGAAATTCGCTAAAAAGAAAAATTGGTTTTTCGTGCAAAATAAAAAATTGGTCGGGCACATATCTGTATGAAAAACCTTTTTTTTTTTTGGTAGGGGCGCTGCAAACCAGAGACAAAAGATGTACGTCGCACGAGACGAGTAGTTGCGCAATTGAATTTCGAACACAGAATCATGTGCATTGACATGCAACTCGATATCGAGCAGATCTGTGAGCGATATCGTCAATCCGTGCGACTCCATTAGCAAACACTAGCGATCGTCCATACATTTTCTTCGGCCGGACGCTTGTGTGATATCTGACCGATATCGTCAATCGATGCTATTCGATATCGCTTCGCGCCATGAGTAAAGTCCCTAACTTGTCAGTCTATATTCGTCAAACTACTCCAAAAAGGCTTAAAAGCTTAGATACGAATTTATAGAAGCATTTAAAGATCACACCGATTTATTTAAAAGTAGGAAGTTGTCATCATTAGTTATACCTTTTTTTATTCTAATAAAAATATCTAAGTCTGACTCACTCGAACTTCAGAAGTTGAGACAAAATGTAACGGAAGACGAAAAAAAAACTGTCGCATCTGATTTTAAAATAAATCATTATTTGAGGGGTGTCAACACAATATTAAGCGCAGCTTGCTAGCATAATTCAGTTTAATTTGATATACAATCGGGAAAAACTGCTCGGCATAGTTTGATTTGTGCCGACCCGAACATTTTTATGGGTTGGTGTAAGCGAAGTAGAGTTTGGCTACATTCATAAGCCTAGTAATAGCTACATTATGTAGCATTTAATTTTGCTTCGGGTCGGCTTTTTTGTTACACAATTTTATTTTTACCTAATTCGCGTATTACAGCGTGGTTTCTTCTGATAGATTTTCGCCATTGATTTTTGAAAACAATATTATGTTCTTTTGTTGGCCAACCTGAAGAACTAATAAAATAAATCTCAAAAAAAAAATGTTGAAAAAAAACTCCATAGAAAAGCAAGAAATTGAATCACAGACGCGCACCAAATATCATCCAATTTTACACAGGATACATTAAATCTTAAGTAAGGTAGAAAGTAAAAAAAAACCCACGGGATCGCAAGAATCCATTCATTCACAGACGCACCTATTGTCACCCAATCAATTTCCTTCACTTACACTTGAACCGGTCTCGATCCAACGAAATTAGCATATTTGGTAGATCGAATACGGCTTAGAAACCTCGGTTACCGTTGTGTGGCCGGGTTGGAAGCATGCAGGTCAGCCAGGCGTGGTCGTATCAAGTTCACTAGATTCTTCTTCAATCGGATTATTTCTTTATTTTTTATATTTATTTAAATTAGGTTTGCTCTTGGCCTTAATTTAGCGATGAGACCTAATATGAAGCGAGCTAACTCGTTCTAACTGACTTATTAGATCTAGCAAATGGCTATTCCACTGAACAAACCAAATTAGAACATTCACGCTCCATACATTTTAGGGCCTTTTCAGAAAAAGGCATAAAAAAATTGGTACCTATGGGTAGACTACATCGCTTGTAGCAATCACGTCACTATGTCCGTCAGAGATTACTGGAGTTATGATACTTTATGTCAATATTGCATGGCACGGTTAGCGTAGTAGCTGAACGATTGACTGCTGTGCAGTATGTCGAGGGTTACCGAGCACTCGCACGGAATTAAAAATGTATGTAAATGACGAATCTACGAAGCAGTTGTATAACTTGGTCGAGAGTTTGTCCTACGTGTTTTATGCCATAGTAAATTGCACCCAAGATGACTAGGAAAACCCATAGGTTGGAGAAATGTTTTTTTTTGGCCGGCATTTCAGAAAAGGCCCAAAAAACATTTCTTTCGTCAGTAGAAAATAACATTGATGACGCAATTTTTTCCTTCACCGTTTTCAGAGCAGTGGTGAACAAATAAATTACACAAAGTAATGCGCCTGCTGGGATTCGAACCCACGACCTACAACTCGTAAGTCGGGGCTGATACCACTGGGCCACCCTGCTCCGGTGAAGGAAAACATCGTGAGGAAACCGGCATGTCTTAGAACCAAAAATTCGAAGACATGTGACATCCACCAATCCGCACTGGGCCCACGTGGTGGATTATGGCCTACCCCCTCTCACAGAGAGGAGGCCTGTGTCCCAGCAGTGGAAACATTAATAGGCTGATGATGATGATGATGTACGCAATTTATATAAAATGTTAACTAGCACCCGAACTTCAAACGGGCAACATTGCGGCCATAAGCTAGTATAGTAATTATCAATCAAAAACATTTCCTACCAATAAACTGACTACATCTTCAGCTCTACAACGCACCAAGCTATTCATTATAAATATTCATCAGACAATTAGTGGACCGTCAAAGCTTGCTAATTGTAATCAGAATCATGTATAAACAAATTAGCAGCAGTGTTATTTGTTACCGTTAGCGCTATTTCCATGGTGTTATGGGATGAGTACTGTAATGTACTCTCCATAGCATGGACTTACGACCACAAAAGCTTATGTATTTTAAAAATCCGACCTAGGTTTCATTTTTACATTAAATTGCGCCAAAAGAGGGCCAAAGCCTGCGGAGTCGCGGGATTATTTCCTTACCGTGACCCCGGAACATAACAGGCTACTGAAGGACACCGTGGATTTTAGTCAGTACAAGTCTGACAGTCCCTCCCGCCCTGCCCGGGGTGGGAGGACTCATTTGATGATTTTACCACGCTAAAAACAAAAATTGCGCCAAAAGTCACCAGAAAAAAGAGTGTTAAAAAAGAATTAAACATTTTTGATCCAGCCGATAAAGGTTACGATGGTCGGTAAAGGCGTCCGATTAATGAATTGGATTCTCGGTATGGAAACAAACCAAAAGTCTCGGCAGAAAGTTTCGCCAAATAATCAGTGTATTATTTACCAATTCTCTTTGCCGAGGCTCTTTCTATTAGCATAATTCAAGTGTCAAATTACAGTCAATTTTACAACGTCCCAGTATTTTAAAGGGCAGAAATCTGCCCAGCAACAAATCTCTACCTTGTATAATTCCACTGAAATTACACGAAACTCTCAAACTTCCAGAAATAACACATACTTTACATGAATCAATAAAGGCTCTCATCACAAAAGATGGTTGCTTAGCAACCGATCTCGTAGCAACGCTCTGAAGGTGAAATCTGAGTTGGGCGCAAAGACCCTTAGGCTGTTGCTATGAGTAAATTATTATTTGTATTATCTTCTCCGAAAAGTTTGGTATCTCTTCGATTGTTCCAGATTTTACTAGATAATACCACGATGTTTCTGTTCTTTTATTACCCAGTTACTAGGTTGTGGCGGTCCTCAAAATCGCCCATTTGTTCAAATTAAGCTGATTTATCAGCACTTTTTGAAGGTCAATTTACAAACGCCCTCCCTTCGATACTTTCTAGTGTTTTGGCTGGGAATATGTGGGGGAACAGACTGAAAATCCACCATATTCGTTAAATTGCTCTTTGCCATTCCAGGGTCAAGGTTACCTTGACAGACGACCTAAATTTTTAACCCATTTTTTGAGATAGGGGCCTTTTGGCCTCATGCAGGACCCAACTTAGTTTTATTATTTTTTTCTATTGTTTTTCATATATTATTTCGTTCTGTTTAGTTTTATGTACTTGTTCTGTCCTGTGTGAGTCTAATAAAAACCTTTTCTTTCTTTCTTTTTCTTTCATTTTTTTGTGTCCCCTAAAAATATTTTTTGCATATCCTATCTATTTATTTATCATTATTTTTCGTGCCCATCCTGCCCAACCACCTCCACCTTCCAGGATTTGAACGAGACAAATGACCGAGCTGTACGGGTAGCTACGTATTGGTCGGATACAATTTGAGTAAGTACATCGACACGCAAAGAAGAAGATTATTTCCTACATTTCTTCATGTATTTTTTTCTCGTTTCCATGGACGTGTGATATCGTAATCAGTCGCGCAGCAAAGTGTTGTCGTCGCGACACACGTACTAAGTGACACGGTTTAGATTCCAACGCATTCCGCGCTTTCCGCCCGTTATTGATACCTCTAAGACATTTTATTTACGTCATTCGAATAGTTTTTAAAGAAAATAATTAGAAATATAACGAAAAATGAATAAAATATATTTATCTTATTTTTAATGTTTTTTTTTCAAAGGTAAGTATTTACTTTTTTTTTACATTACATCAATAATATTCCTATTTTTTCTTCTACAAAAAATTACACCCCAAAATTAAAAGAAGAAGCTACCACAATACCTACGTCATGTTCAGTCGGCAAGATTCTGCAAAGCCGAGTAACTAAATGTACCTACTCTATGTACGTAAGGAAACAATATGTTTGCCCGAACAATCCAAAAATGAATCAATTATAGTTTTCGGGTCGGCACTTTGTTAAGCCTAAAATGCCGAGCCGAAAAAAAATGTGAAACATCCCCTAAAAAAATAGTTTCATAAATACAAACAAAACAGTATAAGTCATCTATAAATATTGCGGGACTGATTAAACAAATGACCGTGACCCTGAAACGTAAACAGCTATTGAAAGAACACCGTGAATTTTCTGCCTGCCTTTTATTGGGGTCCGCTTGCAGTCGAACCAGATGCAGCTGAATATCATGTATTTCACATGGTCTGTATTTTACATGGAGCTACTATCGGACCTCCACAACACAGTAACTGGATAAATACGACACCCCATGGTGAGACTGGTTGTCAGACTTTCGTACTTCTGATTGTGATTACAATTTGATACACAGATAGTTTATAACCTGGATTAACACATAGGATAGTTTTTATCCCGATTTTATGTTCCCGTGGGATAATTTTCGAGTTGTAGCGGGTGAAGCCGCTGGCAACAGAATAAACGTAATATTTTACTGAAACCAAGTACAATTACGAGACAGACAAAAGTTATTGCTATAAACTTTTACTTTTAGCACGCAACGTATGTAGTGTCTTGCTCCCAATCGTAAACGCTAAAATTGAACAACTCGTTAGAACATTTCCTTATTTTTAACCGTGTATCGAATTTTAGTTCGTGGCTAAATAATTACAGCCGCACAAGCCGATCTTCCGGGTTAAGCCGCGCTTGCCGAGGTTGGTCTGTGGATGGGTAGCCATCTGTCACAGCGAGTTCCCTCTGTACCTCGGAAGTCGGAAAGCACGTAAAGCCGTTGGTCCCGGCTGTCATTTGTAGGTCTTTGACAGTCGTTACTGTTAGTCAGAAGCTCTAAAAGTCTGACAACGAGTATTACCATGGGGTTTCATATTAGCTAGTTACTGTGTTGTGGAGGTCCGATAGTCAGTCGCTCCACGTAAAATACTGATATTCAGCTGCATCTGGTTCGACTGGAAGCCTACTACAATATAGTTGGGAAAAGGCTAGGTAGTTAATGATGTATCGAATTTTAATTAAAAACGCATGCATGCAAATTGAAGTGGCAGTAGACAGGAAACAGCACGCAGAACTCTACGCGTAGTGGCATGGAGGACTGGTGCAGTGCATCGCGGGTTCGATTCCCTTGCGGAACAAATGTTTCTATGACCTACAAGTAGTTGTTTCAGGCCTGGGTGTTTGTTTATGTGTGTTTCTATGTTTGTAAACTCAAACACGATTCAAGAGGAAACTCCTAGAGTGGGCCAACGTTTAACAAAAATTGACACCTGTTATATCCAAACGCCGGTAGGAAAAACATCTACTATCAATACACAATAGATTTCGCCAATTATATTTATATCTACTACAACTTTTAAGGGAAAAAATCTCTGAATCTTCAAACAAACAATTCTAAACCTTACTCACATGAACACAAAACCATTTCTCCAACAGCCAACGAAAACCACTCATATCTAAAGCCACGTCCACACTGATCGCCACCATTTTACATACAAAATAAATCATGTTTTCCACAAGGTTTTCAACTGCGCAACGCCTGTATATCGATTGGGGTGAGGGACCAAGTTATGATGGTAGACGGTCTAGATTGCACCCTGGGTTGTGGGGTGCAGGGGGCATTGCAATTTAATCAATAACTGATAATGTTGTGTTGGGTACTACGCCTTAGTAGCTGATAAAGAGATTTGTTTGACAGCATTAAGGGTCTATAGTACCTCAGTATAATCTTACTCGCTCGCACTTGCACGTACCACGCACTATTGCTTGCTCTTTCTTTTAGCTGTCTACACGCAAATCTATTTATTTTACGGCGAAAAAAAAGGAAATTCAAAAAAGTAAATAACGTATGACCTGCTTTATAGTTAGTTCAGTTAGTATAAAAAGTTTCATGATCTAATTTTAAGTATTTTCTGATTGCCAGCGTTTTATTGTTCAATTTTGGGATTTTTTTCTATCGAGAAAATTTTATGGAATCATGTTTTCGCCAAACATAAGACCTAACATTAATCCTCAACTTTACCATATATTTATTTCAAAATTAATGCTGTAGTATTTTCGACGTATCAAAGGTTTCTGCTAAGCCTTTTGAGGTAGTATAGGCTCTTAATATAATATTGCAAGTATAATTAGTCAGACAAGAAGGGACTTTACTCAAGGCGCGATACGACGCGACGCGATTCGTACGATATCGAGTCGATTGCCGATTTAAGTCGCAAGTATTTACTTATAGAGTGATGCGATGCAATCCGGCCGTGCACTTCAAAAACAACTACGACATAAAGGAAAGACGAGTAGTCGCGCAATCTAATTTCGAACACAGAATCATGTGCATTGTCATTAGTACGTACATGCAATTCGATATCGAGGAGACCTGTGAGCGATATCGTCAATCCGGACTTCCATTAGCAAACACTAGCGATCGTCCATACATTTTCTTCGGCCGGACGCTTGTGTGCTATCTGACCGATATCGTCAATCGATGCAACTCGATATCGCATCGCGCCATGAGTAAGTCCCTTAGAGTTTTGAAAAATCATCATCATCATATCAGCCGTATAACATAGGCCTCCCCTATAGACTTCCAATAGGACCGGTTGGAAGCGGCTTACATCCAGCGTGATCCTGTGGTCTTCATTAGATCGTCTGCCCACCTAGTAGGTGGACGTTCTAAATTGTGCTTGCCAAAAAAAAAATTATAATAATGGACACCGTATTTTTTCGCATCACAATAAATAGAGCAGTAGTGACCCAATAAAAGACAACAAACAAATGCACGTGTAAATATGTTTTTCATGTCAAATCATCAATATTAGCTTTTTGCAGCCCAGTGTGACTGTGAACGTATCCTTAATTCAACGAAATTATTGAACACTGACCCACATATTTCCGTCTCTCTCTTCCTCCATCTGCGAGCAAGAGATAGCAAAATCCAATAACTTCAGTATACCCGGTGCAAACGCTAATCGAGGTATTTAGATAATTCAAAAGTGATTAGTATGCCACGCACGATATTTTATACTTATATTGATTTTGATAAGAATATTATCAACTCAGGTATGCATTATCATATTAAAACTATTGTAAATAGATGAACTGAAGAAATTCGCGATTGATAATTATTGTTTACGTATAATTAATCAGTAAAATGACATCATGGAATGTCCTAGGCCGTTTGGCGCTTGGCCTCTCTAAGCGAGGCCCCGCTAGATTACTGACAGCTTACTTGACGCGCCTTCGACCCCGGGCACGGGTCATGATTGGTCGGCAAGTCATCCAGTATGCCATCCGGCATGCCAGCGCTTACGGTGGTCGGAAATCGCTTCGGGAAGTCACAAGGCCCGCCTCCTCCTTCGCTAGCATGATTGCTTCGCGGAAGGAGGCAACCGCTTCCCATTCTGCCTCGACCAGTGCTGGGCGTAATCGTAATAGCTTAACATCACATCGGCATCGAGGACAATTACTCCGAAAAGAAAAACTGCCTTCAGACCCCATACACAAAAACAAACACCAAAAACAAAATTTAATCCACTGGAAACTCCTATTTCCACCTACCTTGGCCCCCGACGCCATCTTGCCGAAATCCAAAGACCAGCACCTCTGCATTTTAAATGCACCACGCGCGTCCACACCCGAAAAGCAACTAAGTGCTGAATCGAGCGGGTAGCTTGAATTTGCGCCCTGCGCAGTTCCGATATGCAATGTAGTATGCATATAGCTTGCCACGCCTTGGGGGATGGGGGGTAGGTGTCGAGCGAGGCAGTGTTGGAGATCTAACCACACGTTTGTGGTAAGGGTGTTGACTGGTGTTGCAATATCCAGCATGACAAATTACGGAATAGTTGGATATATTTTGCTGGAGGCTTAGTTTGAGGTTTGAGCGTATACCAAGACTATCTACATGTGGAATTGAGAACCTCCTCCTCTCAAATTGAGAACATCTTCCCTTTTAAAGTCGGTTATAAAATAAAACTGTTGGTGACAGCTTACTAGATATCCTACTTCTAACATTATTTTTTTAGCCCTCGGCTTGCTGAGAAAAGATGGAAGCACAAAATACTAAAAATCCAGCGTACAGATGTTACTTTTTCTGTCAAATTACGTAATCAATTAGAAACTAATGAATTTAGTAAAAAATCGGGAGTTTCGGCTTCCCGATCAAGGGTAAATTAGGGCGAATCAACGTATCCCAACGAAATTTGAAACCCGCGTAAATTCTTCCGATATCTGGCAACACGAGCAAGAGATGTTGCAAAATCCAATATGTGCAATAGCTATGTAGACAGGAAGTAAGTGGCAAATTGCGTTGAATCTGGTAAATTCTATGCACACAGCATGTATCTGAAGGGTGTGGTCGAATCATCGTCGTTATTTATGATTCCTGTCTTTATAGGAAGCGAATTTTAGACAATTATTGTTTAAGGTGAAACGTTAATTTGATGAATGTTGTTTGATTGGCTCTCTAAGAAAGTTGAAGCAGTTATGACGGCTGCAAGAGATTCGACCCAAAATAATGCCAAGTTATGCTGGAATCACCAAGATGCCGTGGTCCAGACGGATTTTTGAAGGCTCAGGCTGGTTAGCTTTTGGCAAAATACACAGTTCTAACGACAGGCTCAATCGCGAAATTATTTTGCTTACTTATGAATAACTAGCAAACATCCTCCGAACTCGTTTCGCCACAAGAAAAACTGCCTCACGGAGCCCATAAACCTTTCCCAACGAATGCAAAACCGTGGATATCGGTTCCACCTGCGTTCCCCCGACGTCTATAGCGTCCAAAGGAAAACCCGCTTATTTTAAATAGTACGAGATCACAAACCCGAGAAAAACTAATGTTGAAAGGGGTAGATCCCCTACGTTAGCTGAATAAGACAATGTAGATGATATTTACCGGTATAGTTTGCTACTTATCACCAGGTATTAGCTTGCCTGTCTTTTATCAAAATAAAGAAAAAAAGCCTGTTGGTCTAGTGGTTAGTGAACCCTGACTGCTATGTAAGAGTGTCGTGGTGTTCGATTCCCACCCAGGACAGATGGATGTTTGTGTGAAATGAGAAGGATTGTTTGGTCTGAAATGTCTTAGGGTGTAAAGATATCTACATAATATAACCCCCTATTTTTGTCATTTAGAAATACAATAGCTGGTTGGGACCGAGCTTCGCTTTAAAACTTTTTAAAATGTTCTATATCTTGGGAACCGAGCCTTTCTCGAACCTGTAATAATGAGATAAGGGCAGCAAGATAAATCGATTCCTTGAGCCGAAAACCCCCTAATGGAAACAAAAATTTTTATAAACTCAACTTGGAGCCGTTTCCGTTAAATCCTGATTATTCATACAATTAAGTAGTAAGAATTGCTCGTTTCAGCAGATCATTAGATAAGGGTCTCAGACACCATGAATTTGGAAGATCCGAAGAAGCGCAATCAGGATATCTGGCAACACGAGAGTGTTGACGTATGTGCAATAGCTATGTAGACAGGAAGTAGGTGGCAAATTGCGTTGAATCTGGTAAATTCTATGTAAACAGCATGTATCTGAAGGGTGTGGTCGAATAAAGGTAGAGATTTATGATTCCTGTCTCGGAACAGGCGAACTTTAGAATGAAAGGTAAAACTATACGTTTGCTGATTGTCCCCGCGCTTAAAAGTTGAAGCAAGTAAAAATGCGCTTAGTCTTTGGCCGTACCATTCGAGATCCTGGTTATGCCAACCAGGTCAGCCAGGATTCGGCGAGCCGTAAGCGCGGTGGCCTATTGTAGCAAAAATAGCACAGTTCTACGTACAGGCGCTGCGATTATTTTGTTACGTGCAATTACAAAACTGAGAAAACAAATATGTTGAAGGGAACCTTATTACCTCATACCCCTCTACTGTTAGCGCATTAAGCCTATGGATTATGATTTACCGGTATAGTTTCCATAAAGCCAGAGGCCTTACCACTTAATGCGATCCTGTTTTGGCTGTGGGAAAAAGACCGAGCTATACAAGTCGTCTAGCTCTGCCTCTTTCCTACATTCCGCATTAAAAGCTCGTGGCAAGGCCTCAGGTTTTTGCCTGTCAGGCTCAAAATCATAGAAACAAAGCACAATCCATTACTTTAAGGTTATAACAGCTAAACTATGCCACAACGTAGAGGTCCAACTCGCAAGCGTAAAGGAATTTTATGTGCTCAATACGTAAATCAATAGTGCACGTGTAAATAGTGACGTAATAACGTCAGATTACGATATTTATTGATTGAATCAATGACAGTTTGTGATTTGCATGATTTGCAACTGAAATCAAAGTTTTAAGATAAATAGCAGTTGCAAGATCCACAAAGCTGATTACATGCAGCCAGGGCTTTTATTTTTGATCATGTTATGAATCCACACAGGGCAGGACAGGAGGGACTTTCAATAGTCCTTTAAGTTCCGAGGCTACGATTACTCGTTTACTCCCGCGACCCCGACAGGCATCATTGCGCTGACAGCTCTTTGAGGCGCGCGTTGAACACGACCCGCCATGCCCGGGCATGGTCCATGATTGGACAGTGAGTCGCCCATTACTCGCCACCCGCATGACCGCGCCTACGTTAGCCGGAAATTGTCCTGCGACGTCTGTTGCCGTGGCCGTGGCTGGGTCGTGAGGTGGACGGGCGTAACATGTTTTCGTCTTTATAATATCATTGGTTTTCGTCTCCCATTTGCTCCTATCAGACATCACAGCATCATTCACTCCTCTTCCTTTTCCTATACCAAATAAGGAGACATGAATTTCCCTTCACATCTAAGCATATTTGAGCAGCAAGTCATCTGAACACTTGCATCCGTCGGAGTAGTCAGACTGCCAGGCGACATACCATTTGGACGTAACTAGCGGATGTTATATGACCTTTCGCTTCCATATTTGCCTGATCTAAAACACCTGTTTGTAGATACGAACTTGTTTATGCTTCTTTCTTAGACATGGCTTTTTTTTATCGTGGTAAAATCATCAAATGAGTCCTCCCATTCAGATTGTCAGATTCGTCCTTCAATAGCCCTTTACGTTCCGGGGTCACGGTAATGAGATCAGTCCCGTGACCCCGACAGGATTTGGCCCTCTAGACTCTACAGGTCGGTCGCCTCCTTCTGCGAAGCAGTCATGCTTGCGAAGGAGGAGGCGAGGCGCGTGGGGGAGAAGTCAATGTCCTCCTTCCGCCCTACCCGCACCGCTCTGTTCCACGCGCGCCTCAAAGACTACTTACTACTACTGTGACTCTGGAACGTAAAGGGCTATTGAAGGATCACCGTTGATTTTAGTCAGTATGAGTCTGACACTCCCTCCCGCCCCTGCCCGGAGTGGGAGGACTCATTTGATAATTTTACCACGTAAAAAAAACGATTTTACTTAGATCAGAATAGTAATCGAAGCGCATCTACGATACAGGAAAAAAATCAACAGCACTCAGCAATGAAACAAAAATAAAACTGTACGTACGTTTAATGCTTTATTTATACTTTAAACTGGCCTTCGAACAAACAGTGTGTCAGTAGCGTAATGGGTCAAGTTTGACCGCCATTATTTCTTGATATTGTTAGGGGTGGTACACACGGCTACACATCAAGCTATGCAAAACTAGTATAAGCTGACCGTACAATGTGCAGAAAGATCATACAAAGCGAGTCCAAGACAAACTGGTTTTGTATTTGATATTGTGAGGGGTGGTACACTAACTCCAAGTTTATTTTGAAGACCAGTTACAGGCACTTTTGTATGGCCAAAAACAAGTAGACGACAGGTTCGGCAAAAAAGATTATTTGACTGAAAAAATCAAATTAGTCCTCAGTCATCTACTTTAGAAAAATAAGTCGGGTTTTCCTTCCTGACGCTATAACTCCAGAACGCACGAACCGATTTCCACGTTTTTGCATTCGTTGGAAAGATCTCGGGCTCCGTGAGGTTTATAGCAAAGACTGATGGCGAAACGGAATTCGCCGGGTTTGCTAGTCTACTATATAAAAATAAGTCGGGTTTTCCTTCCTGACGCTATAACTCCAGAACGCACGAACCGATTTCCACGTTTTTGCATTCGTTGGAAAGATCTCGGGCTCCGTGAGGTTTATAGCAAAGACTGGTGGCGAAACGGAGTTCGCCGGGTTTGCTAGTCTACTATATAAAAATAAGTCAGGTTTTCCTTCCTGACGCTATAACTCCAGAACGCACGGACCGATTTCCACGGTTTTGCATTTGTTGGAAAGGTCTCGGGCTCTGTGAGGTTTATAGCAAAGAAAAAAATCTGGTGGCGAAACTGAGTTCGCCGTGTTATAATTTTGATTATCAAAACATAAATTATAGAATCAGGCGTTACTTTGCGGAAATCCATGACATTAATTAAATGTTATGAAAATGATTTAGCTTTAATTCCGCGACAAATTGACATAATAAAATCAAATATCTAAACATAATTTGACAAGTATATTTTCTTTTGTTACATAAACCAAAATTAAGCCCCTTCGCACATAGAATCGTATCGTAATTACGATACGCGCACGAGACGACTACGCCTACGACCCATAAATGCGATTAGCCTTTTTTTTTTTAGCGTGGTAATATCATCAAATGAGTCCACCCCGGGCAGGGCGGGAGGGACTGTCAGACTTCTACTGACTAAAATCCACGTGTCCTTCAATAGCCCTTTCTGTTCCGGGGTCACGGTAAGGAAATAATCCCGCGACCCCGCCAGGCTTTGGCCCTCTGAGAGGGGGGCCCGTCATTATGCTGACGCTCTTTGAGGCGCGCGTGGGACACAACGCGCCGTCGACCCGGGCATGGTCCATGGTCGGGCAGCGAGTTTCCCTTTACTCGCTGCCCGCATGCCCGCGCCTACGGTGGCCAGAGATCGTCTAGCGACGTCCGTCGCCGTGGGCGTCCACCACCGCGGAAATGCGAATAGCCTAACGAAGATACGACTGAGGTGGAGTGGAGCAGGCCCTATAGCCAAATGGCAAGCGACATTCGCTAACGTTCAGCAGTCGCTAATACATTTTCAACTTTATACCTCATTGCTTAAAGTTGAAAATCTATCCATGATTACAGATCGTTTTTAACCGACTTCTCGTTTGTTTCGTTTGCTATCGCTCAGCAGTCTTTACTAGATTTTCAACTTTATGCAATGGGGTATAAAGTCGAAAATGTATTAGCGACTGCTGAACGATAACGATTGTCGCTTGCCGTTTGGCTACAGGCTCAGATTCACTAATCACAGCTTGAAATACACATATGCCAGGTAGCCAGCCAAAGGCACGTGATAGGTGGATCCGCCTCAGTGGAACCGCAGCTTTAAAATAATAATGCGGACAGCGAAGGAGTGGAACTCTCTGCCTGCGTCTGTGTTTCCGAACGCATACAACCCTAATCTCTTCAAAGTTAGAGTGAACAGGCTTCTTCTGGGTAAGCTCGCTCCATCGTCGACCTTGTCTTAGTCATTCCTGACCTAGACTAAGGTCAAGAGCAAACCCATCACACATAAAAAAAAATGTCAATACGTCACTAACAAGTGCAGATTTTACCTGCTCTGATGTCACGTCAATATGGATGGGTTAACTTTGTAAATATTCATAGTTCCACAAAAGGAAAAACACAAAACCACTATTTTCCAACTCACTCTCTACTGATGTAGGTACTAATTTTTGCAATTTATACATGCTGTCAAAATACCTATTCAATAAATATTTCCCATTCGTATGTGTCAACCCTAAAACATACTGTAACACCCCTGACCTACGGGCTATTTTGGTAAACCAAATTGTTAAACTAATTTTAGAGTAGGAAATTCAAGTGTGGGTTCGCTGGCCGTGGGTATGATAAAAATAGAATATCTATTTCCTTTCCCTACGTTTTTCCGATTGTAAAACTGAATAGTACTACCTATTCACGTGGATGTGGATGAGTCGAAAGGAGTATGTAAGGATTGTAGCAGGTGGAGCACTGTAATTTCTACCAACCCCCATTTTGGAACGAAGTTCCTTAAAGCGCGTTGTGAAAGGGGGCTAGACGGAAAAAAATCTTACGAAAAGTTGTCACGACACTTTTTAGAACGAAGTTCCTTATCGCGCGTTGTGAAAGGGTGCTAGAGCTCAAAGAGTGGAGTGGAGTGGAGTGGAGTGGAGCGGAGTGGAGTGGAGCGGAGTGGAGTGGAGCGGAGTGGAGTGGAGCGGAGTGGAGTGGAGTCGCGACGATTATTTTTGTTGAGTGTATGGTATACAGTAACTTCGTTCCATCCGGGTGTCCCTTGACACCTCTCAAGTTTTTTTTATCGTGGTAAAATCATCAAAATGAGTCCTCCTACCCCGGGCAGGGCGGGAGGGACTGTCAGACTCATACTGACTAAAATCCACGGTGACCTTCAATAGCTCTTTATGTTCAGGGGTCACGGTAATGAGATAAGTCCCCCCGGCAGGCTTTGGACCTCTCAGGGGACCCCTTCAGATTGCTGACAGCTCATTGAGGCGCGCGTGGAACACGACACGCCGTCAACTCGGGCATGGCCCATGTTCGGAAGGAGTCAACTATTTCTCGCCAACTACATGCCCACACATTTAGATCATAATTTCATCTTAATGACTATTTAATTGATTTGAAACAGTGACCCATTAGAGTGGAGACCACGGACTAGCAAGCGCAGCGTAGGACGGACACCAGGAAGGTGGACAGACGACCTTATAAAGGTCGCCGGAAGACGCTGGATGCAGGTCGCTTCAACCGGTGTATGTGGAGATCAAAAAGGGAGGCCTATGTTCAGCACTGGACGTCCGATGGCTGAGATGATGATGAGTGACCCAGGTGTAAATCCCTCATTAGATATATGGAATAACCTTCAAAAATCTCGATTCGACCTCTCGCCGTCTAGATGTCATGACCGCAGTAAACCGATTTGATAAATTCTTTTCAAGGATGACTTAGGAAGTACAAGGTATTGGTAATCTGTTGGACAAGTCATTTTTAAGGTTTCAAATACTTGATGTCTGTGCTGACATATTAGTTGAAATATTTCAGTGAAGTGTTTTTACGATTACAGGAATGACTGACAATCACAATACGGTATTTGATTGAAAATAATTAATTAGATTTTCATATTTCGTATTGGTTGAGAGTGGTGGCCCAGTGGTATCGGTCCCGACTTACGAGTTGTAGGTCGTGGGTTCGAACCCCACCAGGCGCATTACTTTGTGTAATTTATTTCATCACCACTGTGCTCTCAAAACGGTGAAGGAAAACATCGTGAGGAAACCGGCATGCCTTAGAACCAAAAATTAGAAGACATGTGACATCTAGCAACCCGCACTGGGCCCGCGTGGTCTATTATGGCCCACTCTCTCTCACAGAGAGGAGGCATGTGTCCCGGCAGAGGGAAAATTATAGGCTGATGATGATGATATTGATTACACGAATTTCAAATAATTATCTCACCCATTCATACAAATTAAGTATGCAGCTCTTCTATAAATGGTTATATTTAGCAAAACAAACACCTCTGCCTGTTTCATTCAGGAAGTCAGCATGAAAAACAATATCAAGCTAAAATTCTATCCTTATCTAAAAGCCAGAGATAACAGCGATGGTACTACTGATAACACAGACTCTATAAAGATAAGAAGAATATCTTAGGAGTTTTAAGATAAATGTATGAGAGTGGATTTTATTGCGTAGGTAATAATAAGATTATTGTTATTGCGATTAAATGTTGAGTTATTAAACTGAAATAAACACACATCAAAAAAAGTTTGTGATGACTAGCCAAAGCTGATATTCTTTTTTTAATTTAAAAGAAAGACAATTGAACTGTTTTTTTGGAGTTAAATCAAATCAAATGATTCCTCTCTCCCTGAGTGGAGTGGATGGACTGTCAGACTTGAACTGACTAAAAACCAACATGTTCCCTCAACTTTTGCATGGGTCACATTAAATTACTACAGTCCCATGACCCCTATGTCTATATGGGCCCCTCTATAGAGGAAAAAGCAAGTAAAGGACACCATGGATATTAGTCAGTACAAGACTGACAGTCCCTCCTGTCCTGCCTTGGGTAGGAGTACTCATTTGATGATTTACTTGAGCTAAAAAATATGATCCCACATGTCTATCAAAGAGCTGCTATGATGATGCATTATTGGCCTATAACGTTTCTGCTGCTTTTTTACTGCTGGAACACAGCTTCTCTTTGAGAGAGGGGTGGGCTGTAATCCACCATGCTGGCCCCATGCAGTTTGGTTATAGAGATCTTTGAATTTTTGGTTCTAGGACATGCCAGTTTCCTCTCAATGTTATGTTCCTGCACTAGAATGACTACAGCTAACCTGGATGTGCTATAATGTTCATAATAATACATTTTAAGTTATTAAGGATACGGAAAAGTTTTATTCGCCTATCAGGAACTGGAAAATTCAATTGAATAGGTATTGTACTTTATAAATTTTTGTATGCTCTACAAAATAAATTAAATGTTTTTCTTTTAGTGGTTTTAAAGTGACTAAGTATTGTGTCTTTATTCCATATGACTTAGACAAAGTAACTATAAATTGTTTTGAATTGTAACTTTATCTTTCTAACACACAACTCCTCCACAATTTTAAAGTGCTGTTATAAGTTGAATTCAAATAAATGATAAGAAGTTTTCAAGACATAATTTCAAATTGTTTCCTTGAGATTCGTCAGAAAAAGCAATGGACAGTTAAATTATTCAGTTTTAGATGTGTAATATTAGAAAATGGATACAGGAATGCTTTTTGTATAAGAATCATAGCAGGTAACGCTCCATAGTTTCTGCCTACCAACATGCGGAAAAACATATAATTATTATAAAATGTACGTCTGAAAACACATGTGTCAACTTTTAGAAGATAACACCTAATGTATGATGCTGTTTTCTAAACCAAATTTAAAAAGAAATACCCATCCTAAGTAAAAGATTAATAAAAAAGTTCAACTTCTCAATTAAAGTTTTAAGTATTCATTTTATAAAATATGACTCAGAAATGTGGGATATTGAAGCGCTAAACATGGTTAAATGATATTTTTATCAATACCACTCATCCTGTTGAAAAACGTGAATCACTTAATGCCATAATTGGCTTATGTACATCATTTTGTAATGAGTACTTTAACACTTCTTCAAAAAGTTGAGTAACTGCATAAGTTTGGTTGTAATCGGAGAGAAAAAGAGGTTTTACTAAAGAAAATTGTCTGCTACTGAAACTAATGATAGCTAGACTGGTTCAAAACAAGTATTAATATTAATTAAACCACTTAACTACGCTAATTGGGTCTAATGGACTAGAACACGATTTGAAACTCTCATTTTAGAAATAGTTCTGTTAAATACAACTTTTTTGAGTAAATACCTTGTCTATTTGGTGTAGAAACTTTCGATTATCAATCTGGCACACAGTAAAGTCATAACACTGCAATCCAAACACACAAACACTGATGCATAAGCGAGTGAAACCAGTGAAACTAAACGACTTTAGCTGACGACCGCGCCTGTCTCGATAATTAAGTTAGACGTATGTACGCACAAATATTTGTACATACAACACTTAGGTAGACGCTGCGACGCGCGACAAGAATGAGGAACTTAGAAAAGCGAAGATGACGAGCTTCGCAATGCGTCCTCGACTCAAAAAAACCTGTTCTTGATTCACCTACTAATCTAAAGAACGGGGCTTCCGTCCGCGATAATTCAACGTCCACGCGCCACAGACACTACAATACGAGAAACTAACACAAGTTTTTACGACCACTTCCCGATAATGTGACGATTATCAATAATTTATTATTCGATAGGTGAAAGGAGACATACCTTTGATGGAACTCGTTGTATGTATCGAAACAGTATCCAGTAAGTCCGTTACGAAAAAAATATCACTTCAACACTAAATAGTCGTTCACAAATTGTTAAAATCACTAACAAATAGTTACACCCACGAATATTGAAAACGGTATTCAGTATGCGGCGGATAAGCGCTAGCCCGTAAAAGACGCCATTTTGATTTCGTCAACTAAAGGCTATAGACAATATAGAGAGACGCGTTTAGTTACTTCTGAAATTCCAGCAAACCATGCTCGTGCAATGAAAAACAAAATTCAAACCATTAATTTCAATTGAAAATTGAAAAATTAACACAAGTTTGTAAATCGTTGTACTAAAATGGCTGTAGAATGTGTCAATCGTAAAATACAAACGCCAAAACAAAACTGACGTAAGGTAACAAAACGAAAAATCAATAGCCATAGCCTAAGTCACATTTCATCTAGTAACTATTTTAATAAAATGAAATCAATATTATTACATTCATCAGAAATTATTAGTTTGAGGAAATGTAAATTCTTGAAATTAAATTAATTTTATCATTAAATATTCGCTATGTTTTGGATCATTACAAACTTATGACCATAACAATGTTGTCTATGGTGATCAATGATACCATAAATCAACATTTTCCCCGATTTCTGGTAATATTAAATTTGTATGTGGATGAAATTGATTTCTTCACAATTTTTTTGCTTCCTTCATTTTTGCTTTGTACAGTAAAGTCATCATGACTGAAAAAAATACATCATCATCATCATCATCAGCCTATTAATGTTCCCACTGCTGGGACACAGGCCTCCTCTCTGTGTGAGAGGGGGTGGGCCATAATCCACCACGCGGGCCCAGTGCGGATTGGTGGATGTCACATGTCTTCGAATTTTTGGTTCTAGGACATGCCGGTTTCCTCACGATGTTTTCCTTCACCGTTTTGAGAGCAGTGGTGATGAAATTAATTACACAAAGTAATGCGCCTGCCGGGATTCGAACCCACGACCTACAACTCGTAAGTCGGGGCCGATACCACCGGGCCACCACTGCTCTTTTTCTCTTTTGAAAAAAATACATAATTAACAGTAAAAAAGGATTGGAAAATAAGGCAAAGACTGACCGTTTATACAAAAATGTTCATAATCTCAGTCATTACAAGGGTGTTATTGAGGATAAAAATAATGTAAGAGTAAGAAAATCCTTCTTTCAATTCGTCAGAGGTTTCAATATTCAAATATTGTAAAAATTAGTCTCTTAGAAAACAATAATTAATGAAACAGACTCACACAAAGACAGACACAAAGTTCCGCTTCTACTTTATGTACACAATTACACATTGAGAAAAGTGAGCGAATTCATCGTGTTCAAACTGCCTTTCAACCTTTTTTTAGGGTAATAAAAATTTGAAGCAGTGTAACCCCAAAAGCAATTGTCAAATAAAAGTAGCAAGCAGCTGTGCATTTACGTGTTTTTATTTATTAATATCTCAATAATGTGCGTTTAAAACACAAAAATTAAATGTGAAACGCGAAATCATCATGTCGAGCCGTCGTTCGATCCTCGGGTCGGCGCTTGACGCTCTACCTCCACCCACAGATCCATTACGGGAACTATTTGAGGCATGTAAAACTGGCGATGCTGTTCGCGTAAAAAAGTTAATTACACCCCAAACTGTGAATGCCAGGGACACTGCTGGACGAAAATCGACTCCTCTACACTTCGCTGCAGGTAACAAAATACAAACAACTCATAAAATATCAATAATCTTGTCATAAAATACGTTTTGGAAAATCTAGTGAAAGGAGGGACGAAAAACAATAGGAAGTTTTAAAAAATTGCATAATTAGTTACGGTTCTTGATTGGTGTTTCGTGTTTTATGTCTTTTGTTGTGTTATACTTGTGTTTTTCTGACGTAACGATATTACGATGTCGAAATTCGCGAGAGAATCAAAAATTTGGAGTGTTCGTAAATTATGCTTCACGCTCTATTACTTTTGCCTTGTTTATCATCACGATATATCCGCTGTGGGGTAAGTAGACTGGTCAGTTAATATTCGAAATTGTATCAGATAGTTTTTTTTCACTGAAAAATATTGTGTTATTTTATGAAAGTGTTCTTGTGCTCCTATGTGAAAGTTGTACACCAAAATATGTCTCAGATAATCTCTTTCCACTGTGTTTTAAGGGCTTCATACACAGCAGCTATAATGTAAAGATGTACATTATAGCACAATACATCTCATTACATCTTTCCATAGAAATCGTCAGGACACCACACATGACAGCTATAATGTATATTTTTACATCTTCGAATCTCTATGGAAAGATGTATGTGTGCTATAATGTACATCTTTACATTATAGCTGCGGTGTGTGAAGCCTTTTATAACTATAAGTGTTGTTGTGATAATGATTTTGATATTGTGATATCAGTTACATCTACTATCAGTGTCTTCTTGAAACCTTCTGAATCACTGTACACCATCTAAAATCCCTATATAAAATTTACCAATATTATAAAGCTGAATCATTTGTGTGGTTGAACATGCTAATTGCAGGAAAAACTGGTTCAAATTGATAAATTGCTGAACATACTACTAATCGCAAAAAAAAAGATTCCGACTAATTGAGAACCTCCTCCTTTTTTTGAAGTCGGTTAAATATCTCTTGCCATGCCGTCCTGGTCTGCGTAGGCCTATAAGTATTAATCCAGTTATGAGTGTTTTATTACCCATTTTCTCTAGTAATCAAGTAACTGCCCATAATTTAGCAGTAGATTGTCTTAGCTTATATATTCACTTTCTCTTACAATGTGTGAGGATTAATGAACTATACTAAAGTGAAATTCCATCTAAAAATCTAATTATAACATGATATCTGTAACCTGAAATTTTGTTTAGTTTTCAAAATAAATAAATTGCTAATTACATCAGTACACAAAAATTAAACTTGGATAATGAGGATGTGATGGCACGTTTGTTTGTCAGTCGCTGAGTAATCTCCGCAATGTTTAAAAAAAATAAGTACATGAACAAAAGCTTACAGAGACTAGATAAGGGCTCATACCAACAACCTAGCAACAGCATTATCCGAACCAATTAAAGGCGGAAGGCTCAAAAGTCAACACCTGTGGGATCTTGTTCAGTAATATGAGATGGTTTTCTCACTGGAGGAACGGTCTGTCCTAATTAACTCCTAAAACAAATTTGTTAAGGACTTGTTAAGCCTCGCAGTGGTAGACGCCCACGGCGTCGGACGTCGGCAGACGATCTCCGGCCACCGTAGGTGCGGGCATGCGGACAGCGAGTAAAGGGCAACACGTTGTCTGACCATGGACCATGCCCGGGTCGACGTCGCGTTGTGTTCCACGCGCGCCTCAGAGGAGCGTCACCAAAATAATGGGGCCCCCTCTCAGAGGGCTAAAGCCTGCAAGGATCGCGGGGCTTATCTCATTACCGTGACCCGGAAACATAAAGGGCTATTGAAGGACACCGTGGATTTTAGTCAGTACAAGTCTGACAGTCTCTCCCGCCCTGCCCGTGGTGGGAGGACTCATTTGACGAATTTACCACGCTAAAAAATAATGTTTAGTGGTAGCGCTTGTAATCACTAACCTAGTGAAGCAGTAAATAAAATTGTTTCTGCCTTATAATGTAGCAATACATTGTCTAATGTAATATATTCACTTTCACTCATATTGTGGTGGATTAATGAATCATACAGACTGGTGTGACTAAGATTAAAGCTGAGTGCACATTATAGATGCTTTATCTATTCTTATTTTTAATAAATAGATAAAGCAGCGTAGGCAGGCTTTCCATTAGGTGGACCGACGAAATCGTGAGAGTCGCGGGCAACCGATGGATGCAAGTGGCGAATTGTCGTTTTGCGTGGCGGTTTAAGGGGGAGGCCTATGTTCAGCAGTGGACGTCTTCCAGCTGATGATCATGATGATGAATGATAATACCAGCGTCTTCCAGTCCCAGGGGTGGTCAAAGACTTTCTCGGACAAAGTTATAGAAAGCCTACTTTGCTAGTCGCAATAATAGTCATGTATCAACTCAAATGGATCGTCAGCGTATAGCCCTGGAGCGTAAAGTACCTATTGAAGGATCACAATGGATTTTGGTCAGTACGAGTCTGACAGTCCCTCCCGCCTCGCTCTCGGTGTCAGCACTCATTTGATGATTTTACCAGGTCAAAAACGGCTTTTACTTATGTCATATATGTATAGGCAATGAGTGTAGTACTATCGGCAGGCAGTCTTGGTCTGACCTTTAGGGTTCTTGTACACGGCGCATGTAACCCGCGCAAGTAAAGGTGCGGGTTACCCGCGCGAGTAACATGCACACGCTACTTGATCAAATTACCCGCGGGGTGCTTGTACACGGCGCCTGGAACTCGCACAAGTGAAGGGGCGTGTTTGCGGTTTACCCGCGCGAGTAATATGCGCAAGCTACTTGATCAAGCTACCCGCCGGGTGCTTATACACGGCGTGTAGCTTGAGCATGTTGAAGCACTTGCGCGGGTTACATGCGTCGTTTACAAGCACCCTAATTTTATCTACTCTTTCGTCTAATATGATCGTAATGTAACGATATGTTGATTGGAAAATAAATTCACTTTCTTTCAACACAATATAGATTGAATAACATTATGTTGTGAATTTAATGAATCATATTTCTCTGAATTTATACAATAGTGTTCAAATTGAAATGTGCGATAAATATTGATATCTGATAAGCGACAAGAAAATACGTAATATTTTCTTCTACATACATACATAGTACATACCTAAAATCACTGCTTTTCTCATGGGGGTGAACAGAAAATACAGAATTCTACGAACTGTTTTTTTTTTTGGTACTAAAAAATCGACGCTCGTCCTAATATTCCCATTTACACAACGTGTAAATGGGACTCAAAACCTCTCGTGGGGTAACTCAGCCCATGTTACTGAACAATGTACTTTGTTCCAAGACTTTGGAAATTCGCAAAAATTAAATTTGGATTTCATACAGATGTGCCCGATCAATTTCTGATTTTGCATGAAAAACCATATTTTTTTTTGAGAATTTCCAAAATTCTTAAAACAAAAATTGTTCAGTAACATGGGCTGAGTTACCCCACGAGAGGTTTTGAGCATTTAACGTTACACGTTGTAAAAAACTAGTTGTGTGTTTCTTCAATCGCCCTCTACGTTCTGATGTCCCGGTCATCTGTTTAGAAAATCCCAATACCTCGGGAGGATTTTGACCTTTTATGGGGCCCCGTCACATCAGCATCACGTTACGACACCAATAGGCGCCGAGTTATAAGTGAAAATTTGTATTTTTCCTACTCCACTATTTAATTCTTTTCTGATTAATTTCGTTGCAGGATCAAAGACAGGTAAATTCATTCTCCGGGACACGTCGAGCTTCTGTCTCGGCGCTTTTCTGGTGGTTGCCACTGTTGATTTTGGCTTTCAGGAATTGCAGTAGTTTAGGAATAGTGTGGTGGGTTTGTCCCGAAAAGCAGCTAGGGGAATAGCTACCTAGTGTACAGCTTGGCAAAAAACAGTAGAAAACCGGAAGTCGCCACTGTGCTTTCGCTACCAGCACTTTGAATGTTTTTTAGGGTTCCGTAGTCAACAAGGAACCCTTATAGTTTCGCCATGTCCGTCCGTCCGTCCGTCCGTCCGTCTGTCCGCAGTTTAGCTCAGAGACGCACAGTACTAGAGAGCTGTAATTTGGTGTAAATATACGAATATGTTGTGCCAAAAAAGTGATAAAAGGTAGAGGAGGTACCCTAAAAAAAAATATTTTACGAAATTTTCGTAAAATATTTTTTTTTAGGGTACCTCCTGTACTTACACGTAAAGTGAGGATTTTTTTTTCTCACGTACCCCTTAGTGTGGGGTATCATTAAATAGGTCTTTAAAAAATATTGGGACTTTTCATTAACAATTTTTTGATAAAAAAATTAGTTAGTGAAATATTAACCTTTAAAGTGCTAAATTTTGCTCGACTCGAGTGTCCCCCCCTCTACCAGCTAAACGGTTGTGTTTGGGGGTGGGAAAAAATTCACAACAGTAGTATATATAACGAATTTTAAAAGAAAATTATCAATGATTAAGTAGGCTTTACAACTTTACGAGTAATAGTCGACCAACTTATAAAATGTACTTGGAAAACATTTTTCTTAAACAAAATGTATAGGAGAACATGCTCTTCAACTGCAAATGTAAGTTTGTCAACTTTATTTTTACAGCATTATTAGGTATGTTTTTACGGTTTGTTTTTTGGGGATAGGTAGGTTTTTATCGTCAACTGTTTTTAACTAACTTCAAAAAAGGAAGAGGTTCTAAATTCGTCGTAATCTTTTTATTTATGTATTTTCCCCGATTTCTCAAAGACTCGTGGACCGATTTTTTTAAATTAAATTCAGTTTAGTTAGTTCGCATAAGTATTTTGATGGGCAACTACGGAACCCTACACTGTGCGTGGCCCGACACGCACTTGGCCGGTTTTTTTTTTACTTATTATGTTAATTTTATGGCACAATCCTACTACTATTATAAAGGCGAAAGTTTTTAAGTATGGATGTATGGATGTTTGTTACTCTTTCACGCAAAAACCACTGAACGGATTTGGCTAAAATTTGGTACACAGATAGTTTATAACCTGGATTAACACATAGGATAGCTTTTATCCCGATTTTATGTTCCCGTGGGATAATTTTCGAGTTGTAGCGGGTGAAGCCGCTGGCAACAGCTAGTAATATATAAATCTAACAAACCTGGGTTCTTTGTTTACATCAAATATCAAAGATTTTAAAACGTTGTCAGGAACAAAAAGATTAGTTCCTTTTCAATCCGTTCTGGCCAAGCTGTATAACATTAGTAAGGATCTTCACTTAACATTTGAGTAGCACATTAGTGCCTTTTCAACGCCTACCTCATAAGATTATCGTCTACCGAGCGCTCGTCCATACTAAAAGAGAAAACGTTTTTCTGCCCCTAAATTTTATCCTATCTCAATGATTTTTTAGAATGCTTCTGACACTGTAAAAAACTAGGTTTATAGGTTTTCTTTTTTTCAAAATTTATAATAGTTTGAAAGTAACAGGCGCCTAAAAGTTACTATTTTTATGACAAAATCTTCATTAAAGTAAAACCTTTGTATTTTAAGAACAAAGAAGTTTTATAAAAAAAGCAAAACCTACAAACCTAGAATATAATATGCTGAAACGATTGACATTAGAATCTAAGAGATTGGACGTGATTTAGTATTTGAAAAACATTTTCTCCTGAGATACAGTCGCGAGCTGCAACGCTCTCTTTTGCACGATCGGGGGTTTTTCAACGAGCGAGAGGCACAGCACGAGTTTTTCTAAATACCTATTTCTTGAAAAGGCAGCCGCTATAAGACCAATCCCCTTAATAAGGCCACCTTGAAAATTTTAGCAAAATTTCAGCTAAGTACTACAATATTTATCTATAATTCAATCAGAGCAATGTTCCGACTCTTTTGTTTAAGATCTAAATAATTTGTCCTTGTCCTTCTAACTTTACGATTTCACTTCGCAATTTTGTGATAATATTGTAACACCTTGTAGACTAATAAAATAAATGTATTGTTTTTAATTTATGTAAAAGGTTACGTTATTTAAATTATTTATTCATATTTTAACTTATTCGTTACATTATTAAATATTTTTATATAAAAGAAATAAAGATCATTTATTTAAAAATAGCAGTCCGTCAGTATCGGGTCCGGTCTGCCGGTGTCAGGGCTCCTGAAAGGAATCTCCTAACAATACGCGCCGTGTACAGAAGTACTGTTATTTAAATTATTAATATGTGAAGCAAAAAGCAAAAACTATGTAGATACCCCAGCTGGGGTGGGTAAAACTGGGGTCGACTATTTTATATAGTCGAAAACCAGTTTTCGTGAATTTTTACTAGTGAATTTAATGTTTCATTTAAGTATTATTTTTAAAACGCAATCTCTTCTAAATGCATTTAATGTTTCATTTATTAAAAAAAATAAAATTCAATCTCTTCAGCTTTTTCAGCAATCAAGCTAGATTTTCTGATTTGTGTGAGCAAGTCTCATGACGTCAGAAACCAGTAAAAGTTATACTAGGTTGTGACGTATTGCCGTTTTTAAAATTGTCGTTTTTCTTATGTTCGTCAATTTTGATTCACGTAACAAACGAAAAAATACGGGTCAAATATTTGAGACAATCGGACTACCTGCCCGACTTATTGCCTATTGAACCCGAGACCTCAAACTCAGTGACAGCGTTCGCGATCACTAAACAAACGAGCAGGACACCTCTGCCCCTGGAACTCTTTTCAAACCTCCACCTTTCTTCCCTCCAGGATACGGACGCAGGGAAGTAGTGGAGATCCTTATAGCAGCCGGGGCGGCTCTCCAGGCGCGTGACGACGGTGGTCTGCAACCGCTACACAACGCCTGTTCGTTCGGGCACGCGGACGTGGTTAGGGCTCTGCTGGGGGCCGGTGCTGCGCCCGCGGCGCGGGACAACTGGGGATATACCCCGCTACATGAGGCTGCCGCTAAAGGGAAGGTGGATGTTTGTATAGGTGAGTTGGTAAAAGTATTTAGCGAGTAGACCGTGGTCTTTTGTTGAGTAGACCACAGTCTTTTCTGGAGTAGACCACGGTCTTTTGTCGAGTAGACCACGGTCTTTTCTGTAGTAGACTACGGTCTTTTGACGCATTAGAAAAATATCTGTTACAAGAATATGTGACAAATTGTTTTAAAGGTTGCATCGTCATTGGAGAAATTACAAATTTACAAAGGCACTAGTGTGTGGTCTTTTAATTACTCGGAATCTAATGGACGATAATCTGAAAGGACCAGAAAGAGATCAGACCAACAGATAAAGGTGCTATGCAATCCACTGGAGAGAATTATAAAGATACCTAACACTACTACTAATTTTCCTTTTCTACCCCATAATTATGTTGGATTTTATTCCAAAAACTAAACTTCGAAGAGATTACCTGAAGAAACTACATTTTTGAGCAGAATCGACGTATTATTATTTGTCCCCAGCGTTACTCCAGCACGGCGCAGACCCCAACATCCGCAACACAGAAGGCAAGACCCCTCTTGATCTAGCTGACTCTGCTACCAGGCCTGTTTTGACAGGTAAGAAGAAGAAATAAGAAGAAGAAATATGCAAGATTTTATGATATGTAACCTCTTTCCTAACTCTTCTATGGCAGTAAGGTCCAGATGATAAAGTCCAGAGTAATCATCAATTTTTTTAGGGAGGTAAAATCATCAAAAAAACTTAATTTTGATCAACAACAAAACTCCCCTCCTTCTTCAAGGTGAATACTGTGCAGCAGATGTCCTAGAAGCAGCTCGCTCCGGCGCCGACGACCGTCTAGCGTCCCTCCTCACACCACTCAACGTCAACGTCCACGCGAGTGACGGCAGACGGTCCACTCCGTTACACCTGGCCGCAGGGTACAATAGAGCGAGGGCGGTCAGGTTACTGTTGCAGAGAGGCGCTGATGTTCATGCTAAGGATAAAGGGTGAGTAGACCGAGTAGACCTTGGTCTTTTGGCGAGTAGACCACGGTCTTTTTAGGAGTAGACCTTAGTATTTGTAGCTTATCCGATTCCAGTTTGATGTAGCAATAGACCACAGTATTTTAGGAAGTAGACCATGTTCTATTATCTTCTTAAACCTAGGTTCTTTAAAGAAGTAGATGACTGATGACTAAGTGACTAGCAAGAATTTATAATAGTTTTTTTAGAGAGTAGACCGTGGTCTTTTCACGAGTAGACCACAGTCTTTTCACGAAAGACCAAGATCGACACAAGTCGACAGCAATAAGCTGCAATTTTGTAGTAGTAGACCAAGCTCCTACAACCTTAATTATTTTCCCCTTTTTATGTTTTCTTCGTTTTATTATTTACAGAGGCTTAGTCCCCCTCCACAACGCCTGTTCCTACGGCCACTATGAAGTAACGGAACTCCTAGTGCGAGCGGGAGCGGATGTGAACGCGACAGACTTGTGGGCGTTCACTCCTCTTCATGAGGCTGCCAGCAAGGCGCGGCTAGAGGTAAGGATGCTTTGAATATACTTTACGAGATGAAAGTGATATTAATTATGATAAGACCTTTCAAAATCATTAAATGAGTCCTGAACCCAGGACAGAGCAAAAGGGACTGTCTTGTACTGACTGACGGTATCGGTACTGACTACGGTATCCTTCAATAGCCTTTTTTTCTTTCCGGGGTATGATAATTCGTTAGTCCCGCGACCCCGGCAGGCTTTGAAAGGTGACATATAGTGTGACAGTGAAGAACGTACGAACTAGCGCAAACGGGCGCAGACCTAGAAAAATACAGAGCGAGATAAAAGTGCTTTAATTGCGAATAGACCTTGGTCTTTTGTGGAAGTAGACTAGCAGACCATGGTCTACTATTTCAGTAGACCAATAGACCATTGACACGAAAACATGAGTTAGGCTATATTTTACTTCGGGAACAAAAAAAAAACATGTAACCATGAAATCTTTGTTTTAGGTATGCTCTCTCCTACTGAGCGAGGGCGCAGACCCCACGCTATTGAACTGCCACGGGAAATCAGCTCTTGATGTCGCTCCTACGAGAGAATTGCAGGAGAGATTGGCTTGTAAGTATTTTTAAGCTTTGAAACTTCAGAGGAGCTCGTGGCTAACAGCCGTACAGGCCGATCTTTTGGGTTAAGCCCCGCTTGCCTAGGTTTGTTTGTGGTTGGGTCTGTAATAGCGAGTTTTCTCCATGTCTCGGAAAGCACGTAAAGCCGTTGGTCCCGGCTGTCATTTGTAGATCTTTGATAGTCGTTACTGTTAGTCAGAAGCTCTAAAATCTGACAACCAGTCTTACCATGAGGTATCGTATTACTCAGTTGCTGGGTTGTGGATGTCCGGTAGTCAGTCACTCCATGTAAAATACTGATATTCAGCTGCATCTGGTTCGACTGGAAGCCGACCACAATATAGTTGGGAAAAGGCAGGCAGATGATAGGAATATAATATAATATAATATTATTCGACAACTATCACACAGCGCCATCTAGTCCCAAGCTAAGCAGAGCTTGTGTTATGGGTACTAGACAACTGATAAACATACTTATATATTTCTAAATACATACATATTATAGATGAATAACACCCAGACACAGAACAAATGATCGTGCTCATCACACAAACATTTGTCCTGGTTGGGAATCGAACCCACGACCTCCGGCATAGTAGTCAGGGTCACTAACCACTAGACCAACAGGCCAGTCGGAATAAAAGTTAACTATCTATTTTGTTACAGTTGAATACCGAGGACACTGTCTTCTGGAAGCCTGCAGACTTGCTGAGCCAGCGAGGGTCAAGAAGCAACTGACTGCCGTCTCAGGACATCAGCATCAGGTAAGAATAACACCCCCATTTTGAATAGCCTGACCACGATACGAATAAAAACGTCAATGAACCTCCATCTGTTAACTAAGATTTGAAAATAAGGCTTATCATAAAAATACTTGTACCTAAATTAATTTGGGTCGAGGGACTGTCTCATCAGGTAACCGTGGCCCCGGAACGTATAGGGCTATTGAAGTACACCGTGGATTTTACTCAGTACAAGTCTGACAGTCCGTCCTGCCCTGCCCTGGGCGGGAGGAGTCATTTGATGATTTGACCATGGTAAAAAAAATAGTATGTTAAAAATCATAAATACTACCTAATAAGATGAGTTACATTCCTCAAAAGCAAGGATTTTAGAAAACTTAGTACTATTAAATTTACATAACTCATCTTTTGTCTCCATGTTTTTATACAAATAAATATATTTCGTGAAATTGTAACCTACAAAACAAACCACATTTCAATTATGGCCGAGCTAAAATGCCCAAATCTTTAAAACCTTAACAACGAAAATATATTACGCAGCCGCGTTTGCGCAGTCTCACAACTCGATGGCAAACATACAGACTCATAAACACATACTCCCAGACCCGGAACAACTACTCATAGATCAACGCTGCAGGCCAATCCAATATCCAACGACGATATAATACTAGAATCCGCATACACGATCTAAGGAACAAAAACTATTCTGTCAACTCGCTGAGGTACTACGTAAGCGAGGGGACGGGGTACTGCGATGTGATTGGCTAACTCAAGGTCTGTTCTGTCTCAACGTATGTTTACGGCTCACAGGATTGGTCGGAATGAGACGAATATAAGACTTTTTTGCCTAATGTGTTGACAGACATCGGTCGCCTGTTATTATGAGTCTAGTATTATATCGTCGTTGCCAATATCGACGCTTTTAACAACCTATTCACTTTCCCAGAGTTCTCAAGCCTCCACAAGCGGGAGTAACGCGTCCCTCCCGGGAGAGTGCAGCACCGAGGCCCTGGCTAACTTCCAGCATGTCAGTACGGGAGAGAGGCCGCTGCACTGTGCTGCATCCAGCGTCTATCCTAAGAGGAAACAGGTGAGGTCATCCTACTTACTATTATAAAGGCGAAAGTTTGTAAGTATGGATGTATGGATGTTTGTTACTCTTTCACGCAAAAACCACTGAACGGATTTGGCTAAAATTTGGTACACAGATAGTTTATAACCTGGATTAACACATAGGATAGCTTTTATCCCGATTTTATGTTCCCGTGGGATAATTTTCGAGTTGTAGCGGGTGAAGCCGCTGGCAACAGCTAGTACTAACATAGTTTTGCTAAGTACCTAATTTAAGATGGAAAGAAAAGCTTTTATTAGACTCACACAGGACAGAACAACAACATAAAACTAAACAGAACGAAATAATATATGAAAAACATCATCATCTGCCTGTCTTTTCCCAACTATATTGTGGTCGGCTTCCAGTCGAATCAGATGCAGCTGAATTTTCCTAACTACATGTATCTGAGCGCCCCTATCGGACCTCCACAACACAGTAACTGAGTAATACGATACCCCGTCGTACGACTGGTTGTCAGACTTTCAAAATCAAATAGCTTATTTCAACTAGGCCAATTACAGGCACTTATGAATTGTCCAAAGACATAAAATAAAACAAGTACAAAAATAGTTATGGTGCTACAGTCCCAGTCACAAGACATAATAACTGTGAAAGTACCGTAGGTGCTCATCACAAAGCGTAGATCTCTATGGAGAAGAATGAGCAAGAAACTCTATGGACACTCTTTTTCTATCGCCAAAATTATTACAAAACTTTTATTACATCATTCTTTAGAGCTTATGACTAACCGATCTATCCGAAAAGTAGATTTTTTATCAAACAATATTTGACCCGTATTTTTGTTTTTGATTAAGTAAACCTAAATTGACGAAGATACAATGCTTCTAAAAACGTCACTCGATCGGTATAATTTTACAGGCGTTATGACGTCACAAGCCGGACCCGAATTTCCAAGCATTTTACATATCTTTGTCAATATTCATTAGGTAATTTAAAAAGGCTTGTGTTTAAACACCACCCAAAAAAGTACCTATTTTACTACCAAAAAAATTCTAAATGGTTACCAAAATGGATAAATGGTCACCAAATAACGTTTCCTAAGTAATAAATAAATAAACCTATTATGTGTAATAAAAAAAAATCTACCTAAGCAGGGTGGACGAAGCCGCGGGGCTTCTATTTCTGTGTTCAAGGTTTAAAGGAACCTAACCAAACCGAACTTCGGGGTGTCCCTGAAATCTTGCTAAAGCGAGTTGAAAGAAAGAAAAACATTTATTGGCACAGACACGAGGGCAAAACACAATAGAGTTTTAGATTTGGTAACCATTTATCCATTTTGGTATACAAAAAGAATTATTGATTGCGCATTTAAACGTTAGCCATTTAAAAAAAGAAACAAAAATACGTGTCAAAATTCTAATTAGATTTTTTCAATTAAAGACTCTATCAGTCTATTCTTCTTTTTTTTAATAGGTGATGGAAATGTTGATAAGAAAAGGTGCGCGAGTTAACGAGAAGAATAAAGATGGACAGACGCCACTCCATGTGGCGACCGAACACGCACACCTAGACGCCATGGATCTACTGTTGAGACATGGTGAGTTTATTGTAATTTGAACCTTATTTCATACATAATCAAAATCAAAAATCATTTATTCAAATTAGGCTGATTTATCAGCACTTTTTGTAGCTCAATTTTTACATAAGACAGTCCCCCAAAGCTAATCCCTTCGACACTTCCTAGTGTTTTGGCTGGGAAGAAGTGGCAGAACATACTCCCCAGCAACACATCTGTCTGTACGGTTAGAAGAACCAAGTTTTATATCCTGACTCTACTGATTGACTTGACTGGCCTGTTGGTCTAGTGGTTAGTGACCCTGACTGCTATGCCGGAGGTCGTGGGTTCGATTCCCACCCAGGACAAATGTTCGTGTGATGAGCATGATCATTTGTTCTGTGTCTGGGTGTAATTTATCTATAATATGTATGTATTTAGAAATATATAAGTATGTTTATCAGTTGTCTAGTACCCATAACACAAGCTCTGCTTAGCTTGGGACTAGATGGCGTTGTGTGATAGTTGTGGAATATTTATTATTATTTATTTATTTAATTTATCTATAATATTTATGCAGTTGTCTAGTACCCATAACACAAGCGCTGCTTAGCTTGGGACTAGATGGCTTTGTGTGATAGTTGCTAAAAAAAAAATAGAGATTCCTGTATGATAATTTATCAATGTGGATACTTATTCATTACAGATTTCTTTAAATTCAATTTCCTTAACAGGTGCAAAAGTAAACGCTTGCGACGGACGTGGTTCAAGCGCATTATCAGTCGCAGCGCGACGTGATTCTGCCGCGGCGTGTCGACTGCTTCTTGCATGTGGAGCCGATACCACTGTCGATTCACTATACCCACAGCCAGACGGTAAGTAACGGTACTTAGAGGAGGTAACACTGTGACCCATGATGGCCCGTCAAACACAAATCAAAATCAGATGTTTTTATTTCACTTAAGCCCATAAGGGCACTTATAAAACGTCGACAACAGGCCCTATAGCCAAACGGCAAGCGACCATCGCTAACGTTCAGCAGTCGCTAATACATTTTCAACTTTATACCCCATTGCATAATGTTGAAAATCTATCAAAGATTACAGATCGTTTTCTTTTGTTTCGTTCGCTATCACTCAGCCGGCTTTACTAGATTTTCAACTTTATGCGACGGGGTATAAAGTGGAAAATGTATTGGTGACTGCTGAACGTTAACGATTGTCGCTTGCCGTTTGGCTAGAGACTCTGGTGCCTGATTCGGGTCTGTCGTCGTCGTTAGTACCACTATTGCCCAAGATGGCTCACCATTGTTACCCAAGATGTCCTACCACTGTTACCTAATATGGCCCACCATTATTACCCAAGATGGCCCACCATTATTGCCCAAGATGGCCCACCATTATTACCCAAGATGGCCCACCATTATTGCCCAAGATGGCCCACCATTGTTACCCAAGATGTCCCACCATTGTTACCTAATATGGCCCACCATTATTACCCAAGATGGCCCACCATTATTGCCCAAGATGTCCCACCATTATTGCCCAAAAGCCCTACCATTATTACCCAAGATGGCCTACCGTTATTGCTCAAGATGGCCCACCACTGTTACACAAGATGGCCCACCATCATTGCCCAAGATGGCCCACCATTATTACTCAAGATGGCCCACTATTGTTACCTAAGATGGCCCACCATTATTGCCCAAGATGGCCCACCATTAATGCCCAAGATGGCCCACCACTGTTACCCAAGATGGTCCACCACTGTTACCCAAGCTGGCCCACCACTGTTACCCAAGATGGCCCACCACTGTTACCCAAGATGGCCCACCACTGTTACCTAATATGGCCCACCATTATTGCCCAAGATGGCCCACCACTGTTACCCAAGATGGCCCACCACTGTTACCTAATATGGCCCACCATTATTGCCCAAGATTTCCCACCACTGTTACCCAAGATGGCCCACCACTGTTACCTAATATGGCCCACCATTATTGCCCAAGATGGCCCACCATTGTTACCCAAGATGTCCCACCATTGTTACCTAATATGGCCCACCATTATTACCCAAGATGGCCCACCATTATTGCCCAAGATGTCCCACCATTATTGCCCAAAAGCCCTACCATTATTACCCAAGATGGCCTACCGTTATTGCTCAAGATGGCCCACCACTGTTACACAAGATGGCCCACCATCATTGCCCAAGATGGCCCACCATTATTACTCAAGATGGCCCACTATTGTTACCTAAGATGGCCCACCATTATTGCCCAAGATGGCCCACCATTAATGCCCAAGATGGCCCACCACTGTTACCCAAGATGGTCCACCACTGTTACCCAAGCTGGCCCACCACTGTTACCCAAGATGGCCCACCACTGTTACCCAAGATGGCCCACCACTGTTACCTAATATGGCCCACCATTATTGCCCAAGATGGCCCACCACTGTTACCCAAGATGGCCCACCACTGTTACCTAATATGGCCCACCATTATTGCCCAAGACGGCTCACCACTGTTATCCAAGATGGCCCACCATTATTGCCCAGGATGGCCCACCATTAATGCCCAAAATTTCCCACCATTATTGCTCAAGATGGCCCACCACTGTTACCTAATATGGCCCACCATTATTGCCCAAGATGGCCCACCATTAATGCCCAAGATTTGCCACCACTGTTACCCAAGATGGCTCACCATTCACGTTTGACCACCATCTCGCCTGACGCCAAGTCATGATCTAGTCGACGTTGATCCACACGTATCTACAGGTAACCTATTGACTCTTTCTCCCACCAGACGCGTGCGCAAACGCAGCAGCCCTCCGCCTCCTAGAAGCAGCTAGAACGGGCGACGTTGAGAACGCGCGCAGCATACTAGACGCGAGACCGAGACTTGTGAACTGCAGAGATGTAGATGGTAGACATTCTACACCGCTGCATTTTGCTGCTGGGTAAGTAATAGGAATATATAAAGGTAAACCTCAATAGTGACCCATGATGGCCCACGGTGACCCTAAATAGTGACCCATGATGGCCCACGGTGACCCCCAATAGTGACCCATGATGGCCCACGGTGACCCTTAATAGTGACCCATGATGGCCCACGGTGACCTTAAATAGTGACCCATGACGGCCCACGGTGACACTTAATAGTGACCCATAACGGGCCACGGTGACCCTTAATAGTGACCCATGACGGCCCACGGTGACCCTTAATAGTGACCCATAACGGGCCACGGTGACCCTTAATAGTGACCCATGATGGCCCACGGTGACCCTAAATAGTGACCCATGATGGCCCAAGGGTACGCCTATAGTAGCCCTATGATGGCCCATGATGATGTCAGTTGTGAAATAGTGCACAAACGCAGCAGCCCTCCGCCTCCTAGAA
Source organism: Agrotis segetum (assembly GCA_036375495.1). Lineage (NCBI taxonomy): Eukaryota > Metazoa > Arthropoda > Insecta > Lepidoptera > Noctuidae > Agrotis > Agrotis segetum. The sequence goes on along the minus strand of JAQSVV010000673.1, from coordinate 394,238 downwards.
GCAGCTAGAACGGGCGACGTTGAGAACGCGCGCAGCATACTAGACGCGAGACCGAGACTTGTGAACTGTAGAGATGTTGATGGCAGACATTCTACACCGCTGCATTTTGCTGCTGGGTAAGTAATAGGAATATATAAAGGTAAACGTTAATAGTGACCCATGATGGCCCACAGTGACCCTAAATAGTGACCCATGATGTCACACGGTGACCCTTAATAGTGACCCATAACGGGCCACGGTGAACCTTAATAGTGACCCATGATGGCCCACGGTGACCTTAAATAGCGACCCATGATGGCCCACGGTGACCCCAATTAGTCACCCATGATGGCCCACAGTGACCCTAAATAGTGACCCATGATGGCCCACGGTGACCCCGTATAGTGACTCATGATGGCCCACGGTGACCCCGTATAGTGACCCATGATGGCCCTCGGTGACCCTAAATAGTGACCCATGATGGCCCACGGCGACCTAAATAGTGACTCTTGATAGCCCACGGTGACCCTTAATAGTGACGCATGATGGCCCATGGTGACCATAAATAGTGACTCTTGATAGCCCACGGTGACCCTTAATAGTGACCCATGATGGCCCATGGTGACCATAAATAGTGACCCTTAATGGCCCACGGTGACCCTTAATAGTGATGGCCCATGGTGACTTTAATACAGGCCCATGATAGCCAAAGGTGACACTCAATAGTGACCAATGATGGCCCACGGTGACTTTAATAGTGGCCCATGACAGTCCATTACGGCCCAGAATCACTCACGATACGGGCTATGTTGCGAAAACGCGCAGCATACTAAATGCGAGACCGAGACTTGTGAACTGCAGAGATGTTGATGGCAGACATTCTACACCACTGCATTTTGCTGCTGGGTAAGTCATAAAAATATAAATGTAAACCTTAACAGTGACCTATGATGGCCCACGGTGACCCCAAATAGTGACCCATATAGGCCCACGGTGACCCTAAATAGTGACCCATGATGACCCACGGTGACCCTAAATAGTGACCCATGGTGGCCCACCGTGACCTTAAATAGTGACCCATGATGGCCCACGGTGACCCTTAATAGTGACACATGATGGCCCACGGTGACCCTAAATAGTGACCCATAAAGGCCCACGGTGACCCTAAAAAGTGACCCATGATGACCCACGGTGACCCTAAATAGTGACCCATGGTGGCCCACCGTGACTCTAAATAGTGACCCATGATGGCCAACGGTGACCCTTAATAGTGACACATGATGGCCCACGGTGATCCTTAATAGTGACCCATATTGGGCCACGGTGACCCTTAATAGTGACCCATGATGGCCCACGGTGACCCTTAATAGTGACACGTGATGGCCCACGGTGATCCTTAATAGTGACCCATATTGGGCCACGGTGACCCTTAATAGTGACCCATGATGGCCCACGGTGACCCACACTGGCCCTCAGTCGCCTCTGATGGTCGTCTTCGGTGGGAATTATTGAACTCATTATTCCCCCCATTTATAATAATTTAATTGTCCAAAAACTACCTTTTTTGAGTAGAAAAATAAAATGTATTATTTTATTTCAGGTACAACAGACTTCCTCTTGCTCAATTACTATTACAAAGGGGGGCCGACGTCCACGCAAAGGATAAAGGGTGAGTGCTAAAAATTTGACATTCTCGTACAGTCGACAAAATTGAATCATGACCCATTTTGACAATAAATCGTTTGAATCCGTCAAGTTGAAATAATCCATGTCGTTACTATGGTAATTTTTTAATTTTTCGTCACAGTGGTCTAGTGCCCCTCCACAATAATTTTTTTTATTTTTTCGTCACAGTGGTCTAGTGCCCCTGCACAATATATTTTTTATTTTTTCGTCACAGTGGTCTAGTGCCCCTCCACAATATTTTTTTTTATTTTTTCGTCACAGTGGTCTAGTGCCCCTCCACAATATATTTTTTATTTTTTCGTCACAGTGGTCTAGTGCCCCTCCACAATATATTTTTTATTTTTTCGTCACAGTGGTCTAGTGCCCCTCCACAATATATTTTTTATTTTTTCGTCACAGTGGTCTAGTGCCCCTCCACAATATATTTTTTATTTTTTCGTCACAGTGGTCTAGTGCCCCTCCACAATATATTTTTTATTTTTTCGTCACAGTGGTCTAGTGCCCCTCCACAATATATTTTTTATTTTTTCGTCACAGTGGTCTAGTGCCCCTCCACAATGCGTGCTCATACGGCCACTACGAGCTGACTGAACTGCTCGTGTCCGCGGGCGCGGGTGTCAATGCAGCCGATCTATGGAGGTTTACACCACTACATGAAGCCGCTGCCAAAGGGAAGGCGGATATCGTCCGGTTATTGCTGAAGGTGAGTCTTAACTGTGATAAATTATGTAGAAACTTCCAAGTAATAACCCGGCAATCGAATAATCAAAATTTTACAGGAGGAAAGATTTACTGATTTTGTCAAATATCTTTTCAACAAGTGGGACTATTGAAGTCATTGATGTACTAAATGAAAGCTATTTTTTTGCGAAGTCTATCTGTGCCTTTATTATGATCATTTTATTCAAAACCTAGTTATTTATGAAAAAAAAAAAAAATACCATCGAGGTCTTGGTTGTATATCGATGTGTTTTTTAAATCAGGAGTCAATTAATATGGTCGGTATTTTTTTTTTCTTACAAGGATTACTTCGAATTTTCTGGTCCGATTTGCGTGATCCTTTTTTTACTGTGCTGCTACATTTTTAAAATAAAAGTGTCACACCGCTGGTTTTTAGATGGGGCCCAAATTTATTTCACGGACAGATATATCTTTCACGAGAATATCGCGTTTGAATTAGGCAGGGACCGAAAACCTTTATAAATTACGGTACAGGTATTGAAGAATTTTGGTTATTTTTCAGACTTAGGTCTGAAAAATAACCAAAATTCTCCAAAATTCGGTCTGGTTACCCAGATAGCGGTTACGCTATCTGGGTAACCAGACCGAAGAGAAATGTAACCTCTATTCAGGTTACCGTTTTAATACCGGTTACCTAAAGACGACTCTTTGTCACACACACAGGCGATGCGCGCCCTGTGACTATTGCTGACGGCACGTGTGAAGTGTGCAAGATAGGGGTAATTTTTATTTCGGTAACCGGTATTAATACTGGTTATGTATTCACTTTATAATAAAGGTAATCTTTAAAATTACCTGTAAAAGAAAAAAAGGTTGTTACCGAAAAAATACCCGTATTGATCATACCGGTTTCGGTCCCTGGAATTAGGGCGGTTCCGGACTATGTCCGATCGTGAAAAAATTGGTCTAGAAATAACGGACCGAATTCGGATATTGCTTACGTACTACTCCCATCTCTGATACAAATCCAAGCAATTTAGGAGCCATCTTTTGGAATAAAATGACACTTCACGTCACCCAGCCTCATACCCTGCACGCCCCGCTTTTTCTCTGCTCATCCGCAGCTCGGATTCAACTCGGACGCAGTGCGCGAGCGATCATACAAATAATACTATGGCTACTTCGGTCTGTCAAAAATCTTATCCGAAATAGAGATTCTATAATGACGGAAAGAAATCGGATGACGGAGATCGGATATAGTACGACAATTACCATAGAAATAGTTCTACGGCTATGACGGACCGTATTTCCTCTCGCGCCCGGCATTGGTTTCGGCCATGCTGCGGGGCGAGACGGAGTGGGAAACGGTCGCCTCCTTCTGCGAAGCAGTAATGCTCGCGAAGGAGGAGGCGCGCCGCGAGCGAGAGAGGACAGAGTCCTCCCTCCGCCCCAACCGCGGTGTAGGACGCCCACGGCGACGGACGTCGCGAGACGATCTCCGGCCACCGTAGGCGCGGGCATGCGGGCAGCGAGTAAAGGGCAACTCGCTGCCCGACCAAGGACCATGCCCGGGTCGACGGCGCGTTGTGTCCCACGCGCGCCTCAAAGAGCGTCAGCATAATGACGGGGCCCCCCTCTCAGAGGGCCAAAGCCTGCCGGGGTCGCGGGATTATTCTCTTACCGTAACCCCGGAACATAACAGGCTATGAAGGACACCGTGGATTTTAGTCAGTAGAAGTCTGACAGTCCCTCCCGCCCTGCCCGGGGTTGGAGGACTCATTTGATGATTTTACCACGCTAAAAAAAAATGACGGACCGTATTTTCACGGGTTCGGATCGGACATAGTGCGAAACCGCTCTTAAGTTAGATATATAAATTCTATACCTGTGTGACTATACAAGATCTGTATAGCTATGGTTTTTCTTCCCTCTAGCATGGAGCCGACCCAACTCGAAGAAATCGCGACGGCTTAACACCCTTACAACTAGTAAGAGCGGGCGACAGTGACACAGCCGACGCTTTGAGAGGAGACGCGGCTTTACTGGACGCTGCTAAACGTGGCGATCTTGCCAGAGCCAGGTATGTCCAAACAGCAATCGAATATCATCCTTATTATTTCAAGAATAAGGATCAATGCTAGTGGCAGTGATCTACAGATAATAAAGACCAGCTGGTCTAATAAGGACACTGCAGGAACATCACGAATATGCATTACCGGTCAGACAGATGTGTTGCCGGGGAGTTTGTTCCGCCACTTCTTCTTCCCAGCCAAAACACTAGGTGTAAGTAAGTGTCGAAGGTTCAATTTTTACATAAGTCAGTCCCCCAAAGCGCCCCCTTTGGGGGACTGACTTATGTAAAAATTGATCTTCAAACAGCGCTGATAAATCAGCCTAATTTGAAAAAATGACTTGCATTTCGATAAAATTAGCAAAACGCAAAATTCTGTAATCTTGCTCAAGCAATAGAATATGTAGATGTTGATAAAAAATAGTTTTATACCAATTCTACTAATATTGATAAAGGGGCTTGTTGGAGCCCCTGAAGATCATCATCATCATCATCATATCATTCGTAAGACGTCCACTGCTGAACATAGGCCTCCCTTTTAGACTTCCAGTAGGACCGATTGTAAGCAGCCTGCATCCAGCGTGATCCTATAGCCTTCATAAGATCGTCTGCCCACCTAGTGGGTGGACGTTCCCTAAAGATCATTGTACAATTTTGACATTGAAAAGCCTAAAACGCAAAAGGACAAAGCTCGCGCACGCTGTATAAAAGACGACAGTGGATGAACCAACGACGATATAATACTAGACTCCGCATGCACGATCTAAGGAACGAAAATTATTCTGTCAACTCGCTGAGGTACTACGTAAGCGAGGGGGACGGGGTACTGCGTTGTGATTGGCTAACTCAAGGTCTGTTCTGTCTCAACGTATGTTTACGGCTCACAGGAGTGGTCGAAATGAGACGAATATAAGACTTTTTTGCCTAATGTGTTGACAGACATCGGTCCCTTACACCTAGCAGGTAAGTTTCTAAAAGACATGAACAAAAACTAAACTAATAACTAAATGAATAAACCAAGTATTATCGCATTCATCATCATCATCATCTCAGCCGTAGGACGTCCACTGCTGGACATAGGCCTCCCCTTTCGATCTCCACATATACCTGTTGGATGCGACCTGCATCCAGCGTCTTCCAGCGACCTTTATAAGGTCGTCTGTCCACCTTGTTGGTGGACGTCCTACGCTGCGCTTGCTAGTCCGTGGTCTCCACTCTAGTACTTTTCGACCCCATTATCGCATTGTGCATAAAAAAAATATTCAGCAGATATTTCGACAAGTTAAGCTAAAATGGGGATGGCAACTGGGAAACGAATGGCGCTAGTATAGCTGGTTCCAAGCATCGTCATTGGTTCAAATCTTATACGTACTTCAAAATAGTACTACGTCATTGGTTGGATTAGGACATAGCTATGGTGGCGCCATCTACAATTAGCTTTGACCAGCCTTCCCCATTGGAGGCAGTTCAGGGCTTTCACCAAATCCTCTTGTACCTGCTTCTCTCAATATTTGTTCTTTAATACAATGTCTAATGCTCTTAACAGCATGATATAAAACGTTTCTCTACTTAAACAGATTGTGTCGGTACTTTACAAGTTTACATACATAGATGATTTTCTAATAATCATTTTTGAAGCTTCACGCATGACCATGCTTCGTTCCCTGTCCTGGCCAACTGGCTAAATAGGCTAGTTTCCTAAAAAAATGTAATTAGTCCGTCTTTTAGATTATTCAAAAATAAGGGACACGTATTTTTTTATTTGTAAATTAGACCAAAAATTACAAAGATATAGCCTATTAAAGTTACGTGTGACGTCACGATGCGTGGCATTTTTCGCGCAGAGTGACGTCACAGGTAACTTAAATAGACTTTGTTATTTTTTGTTTAATCGAAAAAAGAAAAAATACGTGTCCAATATTTTTTATAATCTAAAATACGGACTAAATAGAATGTAATTATTTTGACCCTGGAAACTACCCTATTACAGTAATTGTTAAGTTTTTCAGCAGGGAACAGTTTTTTAAGAGTTCAAATGTTTCTTTTTTTTTCTTCTATAACTTAGATGACTGCGTCAGTCTTCTTTTGCTTAAAGTCTAGCAGCTTGACAAGTTTGTCTCTGACCATTCATTGGTCTTAAGGCCGAGACTCCACCAAAGCTTTGCGAGTCAAGACGTATTTTGAACAACCAATAGAATTGTGTTGCCAGAGTGAAGCTGTGTCAATAACGCATTTCTATTGGTTGTTCAAAACACGTCTCGACTCTCACAGCTTTGGTGTAGTCTCGGCCTAAAGGTCGGATTCTCTTTCAGCTGGCTACAACAACCTAGAAGTAGCAGAAGCGCTTCTAGAAGCAGGAGCTGCCGTGTCAGCTCGTGACAAAGGAGGCCTGGTTCCCTTGCACAACGCAGCGTCGTACGGACATGTGGAGTTGGCAGCGTTACTGCTGCGAGCAGGTACTCCGCCTAATGCAGCCGACCGCTGGGGGTTCACTCCGCTGCACGAGGCCGCGCATAAGGCGCGCACGCAGCTGTGTGCCTTACTGGTGAGTGACGTTATATAATGGATGTGATTACTTCTTAGAATTTGTTCCTTATTAGCAACACTATCATCATCATCATCTACCTCCCTTTTCCCAACTATATTGTGGTCGGCTTCCAGTCGAACCAGATGCAGATGGATATCAGTATTTTACATGGAGCGACTGACTATCGGACCTCCACAACCCGTAATCGGGTAATACGATACCCCATGGTGAGACTGGTTGTCAGACTTTAGAGTTTCTGACTAACAGTAACGACTGTCAAAGATCTACAAATGAGAGCTGGGACCAACGGCTTTACGTGCTTTCCGAGGCACGGAGGAAACTCGCTATGATAGATGGTCAACCATCTATAGACCAACCTCGGCAAGCACGGCTTAACCCGGAAAATCGGCCTGTGCGGCTGTAATTATTTAGCCGCGAGCTCCTCATAGCGACACTTTCGAATGGTATAATAATAATACAGGGTGTGATTTTTTCCAAAATCAGCGGGTTGAATTCCCGGTCAGGATAACAGATTTTTCTAAAATCAGTCTTGAGACTCAGTTTTTTGATATTCCCCAGATCAAAGAAATAGGCAGATAGAACGCTCAAAATCGAATCGAATTACATTCCATAATGTTTTCTTTGTTTTTGAGAACAACTTTTACAATGGTTAAAGACACGTGACGGCATATTTTGGCAAACAACAACAACGACGTGCAGCTTGGTACGACGCGTAGCTTGGTACCAACGACGATATAATACTAGACTCCGCATGCACGATCTTAAGAACACAAACTATTCTGCCAAGTTGCTGAGGTACTACGTAAGCGAGGGGGACGGGGTACTGCGTTGTGATTGGCTAACTCAAGGTCTGTTCTGTCTCATCGTATGTTTACGGCTCACAGGATTTGTCGAAATGAGACGAATATAAGACTTTTTTGCCTAATGTGTTGACAGACATCGGTCGCCTGTTATTAGGAGTCTAGTATTATATCGTCGTTGCTTGGTACTGTCGCGACTTTGTATTCGATTTTGTATTAACTTTGGTGGAACCACTCGCGTGTTTTGAGCGCTTTATCTGCCTATTTCTTTGATCTGAGTGATATTCCTTATAATTTTGGAAATAGCCATCCTCACCTAGTTGAAAACGTACCTGTATTATCAATCAATAATCCTTTTCCTATGATTTCCCCCCCCAGCTGGCCCACGGCGCGGACCCCTACCTCAAGAACCAAGAAGGCCAGACCGCCCTGGACCTGGCGGGCGCGGAGGACGTGCGCTCTCTCCTGCAGGACGCCATGACGTCAGCGGCCGGGGACGTGGCGGCGCCCGCGCCCCTGCCGCCCCCGCTGCCCCCCCCGCACCACCCCGTGCTCATGCCCAGCGGGGACACTGTGCCGCTTGCCTTGCCGGTAAGTTGGAATAGTAATGAGGTAACTAGGTTATTTAATAGACTTTTGTGATGGTCCATTATGCTTCCAGGTGATGACTCGAAAAAATTCATGAAGTCCTATTATGACCCATGGTGTTCCATGATGGCCCATTGTGTCCCATGATGGCCCATAATGTTCCAAGATGGCCCATTATGGTCCAAGATAGCCCATTATGGTCCAAGATGGCCGATATTGTCCTATGACGGCCCGCAGTGTTCCATGATGGTCCATATTGTTCCATGATGGCTTATAATGTTCCATGATGGCCCATACTGTTCCATGTTGGTCCATAGTGTTCCAAGATGGCCAATATTGTCCCATTATGGCCCATGGTGATCCATTATGGCCCATAGTGTCCCATTATGGTATGGCCCATAATGTCTCATGGTGGCTCACATTGTACCATGATGGCCCACGTTGTACCATGATGGCCCATGTTGTCCCATGATGGCCCATAGTGTCCCATGGTGGCCCATATTGTCCCATGATACACCATAATATCCCAAGATGTTTAAACTGACTGACTAAAAACACTAGATGGCTACCATGACGTCTTCAAGCGAGATTATAATTATTTCATTAATATTAATTAATTTATTATTATTAACTTACTAGCAATATGTACAGGAAAAATTAAAATAAATAAATAAAAGAGAAAATTCATAGGGCGTCAAAGAATACGTCCACATCGCTGTCAACGGGAACAGTGCCCAGAACGCTGGCAGCATTGCCACGTTGTATGGCAATGCTAATTCGTATTATTATTAACTCCACTGTGGAAACGAGATGACGCTAGGCGACTTGTATAGCGCGGTTTCTTTCTCACACTGGAATTACTCTTACATGGTAAGCAGCCTGATCCTACTTTTCAGAAACCCTATAGCATGTTTGACAAAATTCCTTACATTATTCCTTCACCAGGTGGTACCGTCAAACTACTGGGCGGAAGGTTCTCGCGGCAGCCTCGAAGACGCGGCGGGTAGACCTGCATCAGCTCTATCAACATCTGAGTCACTACAGACCTTCCTGTCCAGGTTAGTTTAGTCACCAGTTTTAAACAGATTAGTAGATTCAGATTTTGTTTCAGATTGACTGTGCATTGCCCAGTAATTGTAACCTACTCCAATGTTAATGGTATTCAGTACTGTGCGGGATTGGTCCAGGCATAGTTACGGGAATAATGGAAAAAAACGACGTTGCTTAATGGGATCGTGCAATGTATTGACAAAATCAGATGTGGAGGTAATAGGTCTATAAAATGGTTATAAATTAATCGATTAGCTATCGATGTACGCGACCTCAACTGAATAGTCGTAGCTATCATAACTACGGTAGGCGCTTGCGGGAAAAAGTATGACAAGCGATCAGAGAAAGGAATAAGATTTCGCGGGTTCGATCCCCGCACGGAATAAATATTTGTGTGATTCAAATAGTTGTTTCGGGTCTGGGTGTTTGTGTATGTGAGTTTATATGTTTGTAAACGCACCCACGACACAGAAAGAAATTGCTAGAGTGGGGCAACCATTAAAAAAGTAAATAATATTAATATAATTTATTAAAGATACTTAAAGTCCAAAATAATTCAATATAAAACCTTTTTAAAAAAAAATCAAACCGACGAAACATCTAACTGAAAAGCAAAAAATAAATTTTGAGGCGGCGCCAAACAAACAAACATATAATTAATTAACTATTTGAAGAGCAGAATAGCTCGTTGTATAGCTTGTCGTAGTTAAATTGCTCGTCATAGCTATTCGTTGATTGTTTCTTTGGCGCCGCCTCAAAATTTATTTTTTGCTTTTCAGTTAGATGTTTCGTCGGTTTGATTTTTTTTAAAAGGTTTTATTTTTTACTTTTCAGTTTCCTATCTCGTGTCAATTTCTGTAACTATTTTTTTTTTTTTAAATTTATAAACATATTTTGTTAACTATTGACGACCTCCTACACCTGCTTTCTGTCTTCATTCTCAAACTCTCAACTACTGTCATACCCCAGCTACGTTTAAAGTTCTCATAAAGATGAGTGAAATGAGCCCAAATACGATATAGTTGCTGTTAATTGTTAAGGATCTCTTGTGACTGCCCTCTGTCACCATCCTCAGACCCTCGATGACAATTTTACCTCAACTAAGTATAAAGTTTTCATCAAGACTAGTGACACGAGCCCAAACACGATAAAGGTGCTGTTAATTGTTGAGGACCTCTTGCCCCTGCTATCCGTCACCATCCTCAGACCCTCGATGGCAATGATACCTCAGGTAGTTCTCATCAAGCTGAGTGAAATGAGCCCAAACACGATATAGCTGTCGTTAACTGTTAAGGAACTCTTGGGACTGACTTCACAAAATAACTGGGATCTGGAGTTGTTCTGATGATGGTGACGTCATCATGTTATGTTCTCCACATCTCTGCTATATAATAATGTCCTCAGAACTAACATTGTTAACTTTATTTCAACAGAATCGGTTCATAATTGAAAATTCTGTAGGAATATTGACATTTAATTCCTTTTTTTCTACCCTTAGAGGCCGATTTTAGTTTTGAAACTAAAATGGGACCAACTTTGAGATATACTCTTTCTAACAAAAAAAGAATTTTTAAAATCGGACCACGTCGGGAAAAGCTATGCGTGGTCATACATAAAAAAAAAAAAAAAATACATGTCGAATTGAGAACCTCCTTTTTTTTCGTCGGTTAAAAATGAGGAATGGATTGTAAAAGATTCTTTTAACTTTTTTTGTGGGTTAGACTTCATTATTTTTCGCGCTTTGTAAAACTTTCAAAGTAAAATATAAAGTTTAATCTCTACAGATTTTGTTTTTTCCACCCTGGGAAGAGCGGATAGCCTTGTAAGACTTTACTGATTTTTTTTTCCATTTCGTTACCTTTTGCATTTAATTGTTGTGGGACTTTATAGAAAGAATACCAACTCTTTCACGACAATCCTGCAAGATTTTTCTAACTCAATATACATTTTCTTCTCCCACAGCGTCGGCCTAGAACAACTAACCCAAGTACTAGAACGAGAACAGATCACCGTGGACATCTTATCCGAGATGTCCCACGAAGACCTGCGCGCCGTCGGCGTGGCGGCGTACGGACATCGACACAGGCTGCTGAAGGCGGCAAGACATAGTTTACAGGCAGCTTCAGGTAAGGCCAAGCTTTTTTTTTTTTTTTTTACGTGGCAAAATCATCAAATGAGTCCTCCAACCCCGGGCAGGGCGGGAGGGACTGTCAGACTTGTACTGACTAAAATCCACGGTGTCCTTCGGTAGCCCTTTGTGTGCCGGGGTCGCGGTATACGTATGTCCCGCAACCCCGGCAGGACTGTGGCCCTCTATAGGGGGGCCCCGTCACTATGCTGACGCTCCTTGAGGCACGCGTGGGACACAACGCGCCGTCGACCCGGGCATGGTCCATGGTCGGGCAGCGAGTTGCCCTTGACTCGCCGCCCGCATGCCCCCGCCTACGGTGGCCGGAGATCGTCCCGCGACATCCGTCGCCGTGGGCGTCTACCACTGCGTCTCGGGCGGAGGAAGGACGGTATCCTCTCCCTCAAGCGGCCCGCCTCCTCCTTCGCGAACATGACTGCTTCGCAGAAGGAGGCGACCGCCTCCCACTCCGTCTCGCCCCGCAGCATGGCCGCAACCAATGCCGGGCGCGAGAAGGTAATATCAAGCTAGGTAACAAAGATACGGGACATTGTGGACATTTTATCCCAGATATCCCAGGAAAATTTACTTCGAAATAGACTGCTAAGGCGAAAGACATAGTTTACAGGCAGCTTCAGGTAAAAAAAACCACCACACTGTTCCCTGTACCACTACAAGTCCTGGGGTGCGTTTAAATCAGTCGGCGAATTTTCACCGGATAAAAATTAAAAAAACTAGTGAGGATTCGCTGAACGGAGTCATAGGTTTCTGTCAATGTAGGCTGTCAAATTCAATTGACAGCTCAGTTTATCAAACAAATACCAATTCAATCCATAATCCACAAATAATATTCAACGAGTAAAGTGAATACTCTCTAAAATAAAAATATTCATTTTTACGGTGCCTATCGAGCAAAACAACAAAACTCAATGTCAATCTAACAGCAGGATAAAATTTTGCGAGGTAAAAAGGTCGCAAAAATTTATTCCATTCAGTAAAAACTTATACAAACGTACGACCGTAAACGGGGCAGATTAAATTTTAGTTAGTTTCATTTTTCACCTCTCGGTGTGCTTAAACGGGCTGTTAGACATTTAGTCAGTATAAATTTAAACTGGATAATTGATTTAAACGCAGCCCTGATTCAGGAGTTACAGTGGTGCGGGGAATAGTGTTCAGGAGTCCTGAAAGCTAGAATGAACAGTGGCAACCACCTGAAAAGCGCTCTCGCCTACGGCTCGGGCTTCAAACGACACCCTCGACGGTAATCGGTCACTTTCTCCTCTCGGTAAACAATGTACTATAATAATAACCTTTTACAGCTTGGCCAGAACGGATTGAAACGGAACAAAAATTTTTATTTCTGACAGCGTTTTAAAATTTTTGATATTTGATGTAAACAAAGACCGCAGGTTTGTTAGATTTATTAATGTGCCATAAAACTAACGTAATAAGTGAAAAAAAAACGCGCGAAGACAGTGGCGACTTCCGGTTTTCTACACTTTTATGTCAAGCTGTATTTAGCATTTTTAATACCAGTAATATCCTGAAATTCCTGTATATTTTGATTTCAGAATGGTACGGAGGCACGACCCTCGTGGAGGTAGCTCCTCCCACGGAGGGAGAGTGCGCGGACAGCGAGTACACGATCGTGGAGAGGGAGATGCAGGCCTCCGTGCGCGCGCACCGGGAACATGCCGGGGGGATGTTCACACACTATAATGTTGTTAGGGTGAGTAGCACTTTAAATCTAATAGGCTAGTTGCCCTAAAAAATGTAATTAGTCCGTCTTTTAGATTATTCAAAAATAAGGGACACGTATTTTTTTATTTGTAAATTAGACCAAAAATGACAAAGATATAGCCTATTAAAGTTACGTGTGACGTCACGATGCGTGGCATTTTTCGCGCAGAGTGACGTCACAGGTAACTTAAATAGGCTATTATCTTTGTTATTTTTTGTTTAAACGAAAAAAGAAAAAATACGTGTCCAGTATTTTTTTTTAATCTAAAATACGGACTAAATAGAATGTAATTATTTTGACCCTGTAAACTACCCTATTGTCGAATCATAAACCTCTTTCAGACAGTGATCCGACCAGCGGCGAGAAAACGAGTAACTATCGGCGATTTTCTTTCTCAAGAAACTCACAATAAATGTACATTCCGTGTAAACAAAAGAGATGCACATATTAATAGATTCTCTCTGACTGTTCACACTGCCGGCGCCGACTCGCTTTACTAGCTTTGTCGCAGAGCGACGAGCTTTCAAAAATAAACTCGCTCTGCGATACTTGTTCAGCGATGCTCGCTCGGCTCGCTTGATCAGGTTTACGTAGGACTGAGCGACCGCGGGCGAGTGGCGCGAGTAATCGCTCGTCGCACTTGCACACTCGCTTATAGCCTGGCGACAAAACTATCGAAAATACACTCGTTTCCCGCTGATCAGCATCTCTTTTATAGTTTCTATTTCTACTCGTAACTCGTTCATCGTCGGCGGTCGAACCACTACCTTAGTAATATGCTGCGTTTTCCGGTCCGTGATCGCCACTCGAGAACTTTTCTTCCCCATCGGTTGTCAATTCTACGAGCGATGAGCCTGCCCATTGCCACTTCAACTTGCAAATTTTATGAGCTATGTCGGTGACTCTGGTTCTTCGCCGAATATCCATAATCCGGATGGAACAACAACTCTACAAACATTTTTTTAAATTCTCTTTTTAGATACAAAAGCTAGTAAACGGTCGTCTATGGGAGCGCTACCAGCACCGTCGACGCGAGGTGTGCGCGGAGGCCGGCGCTCACAACGAGAGGATGTTGTTCCACGGGAGCCCCTTCATCAACGCCATCGTGCAGAAGGGCTTCGACGAGAGACACGCATACATTGGTGAGTAGGCAGGCTAGAACCACATCATCATCATCATCATAAGCAGCCGAAAAAGGTCCAATAATAATCAATATTATATACCTCCACTGCTTTACAAAGACCTATACTGCAATACAAAGATCTCCACTGCTATACAAAGACCTCCACTACTATACAAATACCGCCACTGCTATACAAAGACCTCCACTGTTGTATTAATATCTCCACTGCTGTATAAAGACTTCCATGCAATGGAAAGACCTCCACTGCTATACAAAGACCTCAACTGCTAAACAAAGATCTACACTGCTGTACAAAGACCTTCACTACTGTACAAAGACCGCCACTGCTGAATAAAGACCTCCACTGCTATATAAAGATCTCCACTGCTATACAAAGACCTCCACTGCTGTATTAATATCTCCACTGCTGTACAAATACCTCCACTGCAATACAAAGACCTCCACTGCTATTCAAAGACCTCCACTGCTATACAAAGACCTCCACTACTGTGCAAATATCCTTACTGCTATACAAAGATCTCTACTACTGTGCAAAGACCTCCACGGCTATAAAAAGCCCTCAACTGCTATACAAAGACCTCAACTTCTGTATTAATATCTCCGCTGCTGTATAAAGACTTCACTGCAATACAAAGCTCTCCACTGCTATACAAAGACCTCCACTGCTGTATTAATATGTCCATTGCTATACAAAGATCTCCACTGCTATACAAAGATCTCCAGTGCTGTACAGTGGCCTCCACTGCTATACAAAGACCTCCACTACTGTACAAAGACCTACACTGCTATACAAAGACCTCCACTAAAACCGTTATATTTCACTGCATAAATAAATTGAAATTCTGTTTAATTCATCATCAATATCGATTTTGTTTTTTTTTTAAATCAATGGATATTGACAAAAATAATAGATCAGGTTAGAGATTTCTAGAAACTTCCACTGCAATTTTAAATTATTTTTTCGATGCTTTCCCTTTCAAACGAGTATAAGTGTCAAAACATAATTTTATTTTCAGGTGGCATGTTCGGCGCGGGCATATACTTCGCTGAGCACTCTTCTAAAAGTAACCAGTACGTGTATGGCTTCGGAGGCGGATCCGGATGTCCAGCACACAAGGATAGGAGCTGCTATCTGTGTCACAGGTAAGATGTCTGCCACTTTTTGGGCCTGACTTATTTTTTTACCCGACTACGGCAAAGCCAAAAGTAGTATAAATCGAACAAAGCCATAATACCCAGGTTACCGTGGCCCCGGAACGTAAAGGGCATAGGAAGGAACACGGGTGGATTTTAGTCAGTAAGAGTCTGACAGTCTTTTCCGCACCACCCAGGGCGGGAGGACTCATTTGATGATTTTACCACGTTAAAAAAAAAAGCGGAGAGAAGATGAGATGTCTTTGAATAATAGGCTAGTTGCCTAAAAAAATGTAATTAGTCCGTCTTTTAGATTATTCAAAAATAAGGGACGCGTATTTTTTTATTTGTAAATTAGACCAAACATTACAAAGATATAGCCTATTAAAGTTACGTGTGACGTCACGATGCGCGGCATTTTTCGCGCAGTGACGTCACAGGTAACTTATATAGGCTAGGTTGTTCTTTTATGTTTAATCGAAAAAAGAAAAAATACGTGTCGAATATTTTTTTTATAATCTAAAATACGGGCTAAATAGAATGTAATTATTTTGACCCTGGAAACTACCCTATTATACACCTCTCTCGTCTCTGCTTTGGTGGAGTCCGGGCCTAATGAACTACAGCATTTTTAAAGACTATAGCTTTTGCCAGCGGATTTGTCCGCTCATTAAAATACAAAGTGTATGTTTCCTGACAGCTATAAACTTGGGGTCAAAACCTGCTGGGTGTGGTGGGGCCAAAACCTGCTAAACGTTATTATAACGTTAACGCTTTTTTTAAATGGCATCTTACAGTTCAACCTAGAGGAGGTTGTGAGCTTAACCGGACTTTTCTGATGGATTAAATGAATCTAAAGCCAGGGACTTACTAAAATACTACGAACTAAGTGACCACACGCTATGGGCACCCCCTGTGGGGTACGGACCTCGGCTTAGGAAATCACTGAAGGAGCAACTGACAGGCTGGATCTAAATGATAAGAAGGTTACTCGCTAAGATTTCTACTTATATGCTATGTGCTCGGGCGATGATGGTGACTATCAAATAGATCACAGCATTGTGCGATGTGACAGAGATGTGAATCAATGGACGCAAAAACTAGTGACATAGTTGTCAAGTTCAATATGCACCACAACCTTTTTAAGTTCTGTTTGAAGTTTCATTTAATTTTGAATTAAAAACAAGCCGAACAATGATTATAAAATATCTAGTAGACAAGAATTGCCAGATATTCTAGCCTCCAATAATGTGGTTTGTAGAAGAATTTCTATCAACCTTTTGGCATTTTTTTAAATTTAATTTGGTATTATACAGGGTGGAATTTTGTAATGCCACCTGGAGGAAAAGTACTCTTAATACTGAAGATAGAAAATTTTACTCAAAGGAAACATTCCTTCATTTTTGAATAGAAAGCAAACTGCATTCAAAGATTTTTGAAAATTCTCTTCTCCACCCGGGAATCGAACCGGCTAAAATCTGAAAAAATTATACCCTGTACTTTTATTGCATCGATCGTTAGGGTCAATTACAAGGATGAAATCTCTCTAACAAACATGATAAATTAAATGAAAGGAAAACCAGGAAATCTTAAATTAATTTAATTATTTACAAAAAATGGTTCGATTCCCGGGTGTGGAGAGAGATTTTTTGAAAGTCTTTGAATGCAGTTTGCTTTCTATTCAAAAATAAAGGAATATTTCCTTTGAGTAAAATTTTCTATCTGCAGTATTAAGAGTACTTTTCCTCCAGCACGCGTAGCATGGCGATTCTATCTCTATTCTACCTAGAAAAGACAAAGCTCTTTCTATCCCACTTGATATGTCTTCTGTCCGAGCATGGCGCGACGTGTAGACTCGTGTTTCTATGAAGACAAAACGTATGCTTTCTTTCCATAGCAACGGCGAATGATTGAACTGTGAATGAACTAAAACGTTTAGTTAACCAAAAAAAGGTGTGAAATTCTCAAGTTTTCAATACAATAATAAAATGATTTATTGGAATCAGACAGAATTATCCATAATTCTAATAATATGTGCATTATAAAAAAGCTTTTGCGCATAAATCAATGCGACAACCAAACGCAAAAAGTATCTAAACCATAGACACGCAGTATGGACACGAGTCTTTCCTAGCCAAATGTCAAATAAAATTAACATACTTTGTAGAAAGAGAGAAAACAAGTGTTGAACATTATCTTTGTGTTATAGGAGACAGATATATAATTTATTAATGATAAATTATGATTGTGGCAATTTTAGGCAGATAATGTTAGGTCCATGCTGCATGTCAATGACTGACGACACGTAGATTCTTGATAAATTATAATATTTTTGTCTATTATTAACCCTTAATTCGGCAAGAGCAAAAATAAGCGAAATTTTGAATTTTTTTATTATTTTTGTCATCCTTAGATATTCCTAAAACCAGTAAAAATAATGAAAAAAATCTAGTATATCTAGATTTTCAGGAAATGCATGTCCAGTATACTGGACATTGCCAGGTTCTCTGAAAAGTAACAAAAAATATTGATGTCCAGTATAGTTCCCATTGTCGAATTAAGGATATGTTTTTTTACTTTTATACAAACTCTTTTTTATGCAAATATGCTGTCTCATGTATAATTTTCGATGCGTTTTGGCTTGCAAAGTCATGCTTAATCCGCTCTAAAGTAAAGAAGTGTCGTGAAGGCTCAACTTTGAAGAATGATCGCTCTTTTCAACGGTTTTTATTCGTTAGGAATGTTAAAAAAAAGGAATGGCAAAAAGGCTTTGCATTTCAGGAAAACATGCATCTGTCTTTTAGTCCTGTTCATCGCTAGCATATTCATGTAAGAAACTTGACAGTATTAAGGGGAGAAGCGAATTTGGGCTTTACACAATTCCGGAAAATAGGTATCTTAGCAAGTTTATATCTAGAGTCGATTATCTAAGATTCATTGTGCCCTCTCGATCCAGTGGAAGGTGGTCCGTCGAGGACAGGCGTTTAGGAGAAGATTTCTGTTAGTTTCGTTGCTTTTTAGAGCATCACTCCGTGGCCGCAGACCCTCGCAGGGAGGACTGTGCTTCCCATAGAGTGCGTCGTGTACAGAGGAGAACAGGTAAAGAAAAGAAAGGAAAAAATTTGGTAAG
Source organism: Agrotis segetum (assembly GCA_036375495.1). Lineage (NCBI taxonomy): Eukaryota > Metazoa > Arthropoda > Insecta > Lepidoptera > Noctuidae > Agrotis > Agrotis segetum. Next base: position 375,555 of record JAQSVV010000673.1, on the reverse strand, counting down.
GGCATATAACACTCGCACTACGATTATAAAGGCGCCAACAGTGTATCTGTATGTGATCCAACTATGGATGTTTGATGGCTTTCAGCAAAAATTGGCTTAAATTTTGGTTAAAATTTGAGAGTACACGTAGTTTGCATACTAAGTTCATTAACTCATTTAGGTTAAATTTCTGCCCCCTTTGTTTTATATTCTGAGTTATTTTTTAAAAACTTAATAGCGGGAAACCGTATATAACACAGCACTGGGTAAACAAATAAGTGGTGAAATCTGAGATATCGGCTGATCCAAATACAGGCGTAGTGTTTAGCATACCAATTGGTCTAGATGCATAAATATATAGCAGCTTATTTTGTCTTCACTGATAACGTCAAATAGGTCCAACAGTAGGTAGGACATTGAAGTATTTTACGGCGACCTATAATGACCCATGAGTCATCATCTGCCTGTTTGCATCCAACTATACGGGGTGTTTTTCTTTTAAAATTGCCAAAATCACCACAATAATACTAGACTCCTAAGACAGTCTTCAACAATTAGGCCAAAAAGTCCCTTATATTCGTGCATTTCGACCAATCCTGAGAGCTGTAAACATACGTTTTTTTTTCCTAATACTTTTAAGCTTAGCCAATTACAACGCAGAGTTATTAGTCCCCCTCGAAATTAAGAGTAGTACACTCAGCGAGTTGACAAACGTAGATTTTGTTCCTTAATATCATGAAACTAGAAAGTCCATATCGTCTGGCCAAAAATAGAAATCCGAATATAAGAAACATACTAAGTTAAACTTTCTTACCTCTTTCTTTGATACAATGAAATGGAACATAAACTGGACGCAAGTTTTACAAAAAAATAAAAACGCCAAAATTATGATCAACTTCAAAAAAGAGCTAAAGGTTCCTTAGAAAGTTTTCCTGTATCTCTTATGGATTCGGATTTACCCTTTTGGCCAATTTTAAAGTTACTGTGGTCAGCTTCCAGACGAACTCAGATGCAGCTGAATATCAGTATTTTCTGAGGAGCGGGTATCCAGATAGTTTGTCGCTGCCATAGAGGGTCATTGCACAACTCCAGTAACTGGGTGCAGGTGTCCAATGAGCCGTTTATATTTCGCCGGATGAATAATAAACTAGCGAGTATTCGCTGAACGGAGTCATACTTTCTATCAATGTTAGCGGTCAAAAAGTTAATTTACAGCTCAGTTTTTGAACAAATAATCAGATTTGCCGTTCAATTTCAATAAGCCATGTAAGTATTTACTTCTAAAATAAAAATCGAATTTAAGGCGTATCGAGCGAAACATTGGACAAGAATTACTATCAATGCAGCAGGATAAAATTTTGCGAGATAAGGTTTCGCAAAAAATTATTTCATTTAGTATAAAAAGTATTGATGACGACCGTTCGGGACTAGATTAAATTTTATTAGCCTTTTTTTCTATTGTATAACGGGGTGTTTAACATTTAAAGTCAGATACCAATTTGGAACTGGATTACTTGATTTTAAACGCAAATAAAAGTCTAGTAAATTTATTATGGTTATTGTTGGATATCACAATACTAAGGTCATTAGTCTTCTTTTGATGTAGACAAGGACTTTCTGACTTGTCAAGCCGACTCCGCGTACGAAAAATGTGTCTTAATAGCTAGTGATAATAATAATAAACAAAACCTTTTCTTCCACAGGCATACCCCGAATATTTGATCACCTACCAAATCGTGAGTGCAGAGACAAACCCGGGCGCCGTGTGAAGGTGACGGACAGTGCTCAGTGTGTTGTGTGGACTATGTCGAGTGATGACTGATGATGATGATGATGAAATATAACACGTATATCTACCCACATAGTTTTTTGAAGGGATCTGAGTTAGTCACAGGCCTCAAAAAGGGTCTACGCGTCAGCAATCTGTACCCTTTTTCTGCTACTTTACAGCGTCTTTCCAGTATTTACAGCGTTTCTTGTTTGAAAAAATGGAACAGCGTTCGCAGTTCTTTTTGTGTGGGATAGTCCATTTATCAGGGAAGGCTATAAGCCAGGTTCCCAAACTGTGCGTCACGACGCCCTGGTGCGTCGCAGAGAGTACAGAGGCGCGTCGTGAGACGCGAGGGTCGACCATTCTCCGGATTGATATTGAGTGGAACCAAGATTGTATATGTATATAAAATATCCACCAGAAAAAAGAAGATAGTCTCATTGATCTTTTTTGCAGCTACAAACACAGAATCACGTGCACGTTTATGGAGTTCGGAACCAGGTATTATTATTTTATTATTCACCTGGTATCAACGAGCTAGGGCGCCGAGAAAACATTCTAAATATACATCGTGTAGCGTTGGGTAACGTCAAAAAAAAAAGATGACCTGATGGACCCGATCAATTTCTCATTTTGTTCGAAAAAGTAAATTTTTTTTTGAGAATTCTCAGAATTCTTGGAACAAACATTGTTCAGTAACATAAGCTGAGTTAGTCCACAAGAGGTTTTGCGCTATTTACTTTGCATGTTGTGTATGTGCGCCGCGAGCTGAATAAGTTTGGGGATCCCTGCTATAAAGGCTATATAACATCACGCTATGACTAATAGAAGCTGAGCAGCGAGGCTGTAACAATGGAAACAGCTTTTAGATCCTAAGAAAAATTGTGTGGGTAGATTTCAGTCATATAATAATGACTTGCCTAGACTTACGAAGGATTATGACATGCGAATTTTTAAGTTTTATTTATTTTATTATTTTTATAAATTGTTTTTTTTTTTTAAATCTCAGCTGCTCAGTGGTCGTTCAAGCGACTTCTGACTTGCTGGTATTAGGTTGTTCGTTTTAAATGTTGATAAACGGCTCCCTATAAATTGTGACAGGATTATACATCTATTTCTACTTGGTGGCCTATCGTTATAAAGCGAGTGTAGTTCCATTGTGTGAACGAGATGGCGCTAGACGACTTCTATAGCTGTCTCTTTTCTACAGTGTAACAACTTACCTTTTCAAAAGACTTCAAAACTCAAGCATTATTTTTTCTTTGTCATCATCTATCTGCCTGCCTTTTCTCAACTATATTGTGGTCGGCTTCCAGTCGAACCAGATGCAGCTGAATATCAGTATTTTACATGGAGCGACTGACTATCAGACCTCCACAACCCAGTAACTGGGTATCTATGGTTTATTGCTATGGTTTTTCTAACTCAGTAATTGTATATCACAATACTAAGGTTTTTCTTTTTGTTCTAAATTATTTTTCGCATGTCATTTTTTGTATCCTTAAATATAAGTACATTGAGTACTTTTGACTAGAATTGTGTCAAAAATTATTTTGGTCAAATAAAATGAGTGAAATAATAATATGAATATATTCTTTGTATATATACGGAAATTTCTACTGTAGTTTTTAGAATTTAAACCGCTTTTTTAGGTTAAAAATTGTAGGCAACACATTTAACCCACTGGTTCTCAGAATATATTCGAAAAATTCCACCACATCGACCATCTGCCAGCCTTTTCCCAACTATATTGTGGTCTGCTTCCAGCCGAACCAGACGCAGCTAAATATCAGTATTTTACATGGAGCGACTGCCTATCGGACCTCCACAACCCAGTGCAATACGATAACCCATGGTAAGACTGGTTGTCAGACTTTTAGAGCTTCTGACTAACAGTAACGACTATCAAAGATCTACAAATAACAGCCGGGACCAGCGGCTTTAGTGCTTTCCGAGGCACAGAGGAATCTCGCTATGACAGATGGTCACCCATCCACAGACCAACCTCGGCAAGCGCGGCTTAGCCCGGAAGATCGACCTGTATAGTAATTATTTAGCCACGAGCTCTTTTATATATAGGCTACTTAGAAAGAAATCCAGCAAAATAAATCCTAATAATCGTGTTACCTACAATTTTTGCCTAAAAAAATATTCGTTCGATAGGACTTATTACCTATCATAAATGTATTGTAATTTTGAAACTCAACTTGCTAATACTAAACTGTGAGTTCGACATCAGCGCCTCTAGCGGGGAAAGTTACAACTACACACTAACAATGAAAAGTATAGAATCACTTACTTGTAAAGGGCTTCACACACAGCAGCTATAATGTAAAGATGTACAGTCGACAAAGTGGAATCATGACCCATTTTGACAATAAATCGTTTGAATCCGTCAAATTGACAAAGATCAAAGTCGTTACCATGGATATGTATGTTTACGCGAATGTGGACCTAATTGTATTTGAAAGTCTGTAAGAAAATATGCTTATGGTGGGTCATGATTCAATTTTATCGACATCTCATTACATTACATCTTATCATTACATCTCATTACATCTTTCCATAGAAATCGTCAGGACACTGCAGCTATAATGTATATTTTTACATCTTCGAATTTCTATGGAAAAGATGTAATGAGATGTATCGTGCTATAACGTACATCTTTACATTATAGCTGCTGTGTGTGAAGCCCTTAATGGGGAAGGCCGGTCAAAGCTAATTGTAGATGGCGCCACCATAGCTAAGTCGTAATCCGACCAGTGACGTAGTACTTTTGTGAAGTACCTATAAGATTTGAACCAATGACGATGCTTAGAACAAGCTATACTAGCGCCATTTGGTCCCCAGTTGCCATCCCCAAATAATGGCATGATTTTAATGAATTTGGTATCAATTTAAAGTTAACAGCCTCGAAAATGGTACCCTTTTTTATTATTCTTAACTAGTTATATCATGTCCTAGAACCAAAAATTCTAAGACATGTGACATTTACTAACCCGCATTGGCTTCCATTGTGGATTTTCGCCTACTGCCTCTCACAGAGAGGAGGCCTGTGTCCCAGCAGTGGGAACACTATAGGCTGACGAGATGTGCCTGCGACTTCGTTCGCAGAAAAATTGACACAAACTTTCATCCCCTATTTTATCCCCTTGGGAGTAGAATTGATCAAAATCCTTTCTTAGCGGATGCCTACGTCATAACATCTACCTGCATGCCAAATTTCAGCCCGATCCGTCCAGTGGTTCGGGCTGTGCGTTGATAGATCACTATGTCAGTCAGTCACCTTTGAGTTTTATATATTTAAGATGAAGATGATGAGAGGTCGCTGATGTCAATTTTACACCTATTTAATAAAAGTCTTCGGATAAAATTGATGATAATAATAATAATGAGAGCCGCCTCTAAAAAGTGCTTGTTTTATAATCTCCAGATTAGAATATATCTTCCAGTTAAAAATACAACGTGTAACGTTAATAGCGCAAAACCTCTCGTGGGGTAACTCAGCCCATGTTACTGAACAATGTTTGATCAAAAACTTTTAGAAATAAAAAATCGTACTAAATAAGAAATTGATCGAGCCTGGTATGACAAATATTTTTTTTTTCAAAAGATTTTGATCAAACATTGTTCCGTTACATGGGCTGAGTTACCCCACGAGAGGTTTTGCGCTATTAACGTTACACGTTGTATACTAATATATGTATTTACCTACGAGTTATAGTAGTTGAAACTTATCCGGAGATTATGAAACAGGTCAAAGTCTGTTTGTGAATTCGTATATACTTCACGAAATTCTTAATTGGGGTAGATGTTAGTTTTACATGCTTTAAATAAGATCAAGAAGCTATTTTAACTTGGTTATAGCGTTATGTGAGATACTTGATAGGCGCAGGCTTACGGGCAGCGACTAAAAGTGACTTGCCGTCTGATCAGGAACCAGGCCTATGTCGACACAGGGCATCGTGTTTCACACACGTCTTTCGCAGCAGTCGGCAAGTTGACGAGTCTACTATAAGGCTAACGTCTGCTATATTACCGTATTAAAAGAGTGGCCCTAGAACGCAATGAGCAGCTGAAATAAATATAATAAATCTGACAGTCCCTCTCTCTTCAACTAGAACGGAGATATGTAGGTACTTGATTTTAAAACAATTTTTTTTTTCACAATTTCAGTTTAATTTTTTACAGAGATGTCCCTAGCTTGCCGGTAGTAGTAGACAAAATGTTAAAAATATATCTTTTTATGACATTTCATGCGTATTAAAAAAAATGCATTTAACCCTTAATTTGGCAAGACCAAAAAAGTTGTAGTAGAAAGTTGGCATTAATATATTATGTTAATATGCATTCAAACCTTACGGGAAAAATAATAAAAAAAATATTACATGAAGGGTTTCCTGAAAACACAACGTTAAGTATACTCAACAAAATCCTATGGCTAAAGAATTACTTTATACATAATATTATATCTATACTAATATTATAAAGAGGTAACATTTGTTTGTAAGTTTGTATGTAGGGGGTAATCTCCGGAAATAATGAACCGATTTTAAAAATTGTTTCATTAGTAGAAAGCTACATTATCCGTGAGTGCTATAGGCTATAAATTATAAAGATATCATGCATGTTAGCCGAAATATCTCATTTTTTATCAAGCTGGGCGGAAAAAAATTGCTCTTCCAACACAGTTATTAGCGTGCGCTGCCTTAACAGTTGTATATAATTGAAAACAATGTATGGCAAAAATGTCCGCTTTTAATAGTTCTACAATAAAGTCACGCGACACCATATTTTTTATCTTTTATATTTAAGCTTCAGATATAGCAGCTTTTATGAGTTAAAATGTTTTTTTCGAAGTACTTCCTTTACGATTTTTTACACAACAAAACACTAAACCTGCATCGAAAAAAATATTATTATGATCACAATTTCATAGAGATATGATTTTCACGTGCTAGTATGTCACATTGGTTAATTATAGTTGTCGTGATAACATAAATTACTAAATCGCAAAATGCCGCCGTCCATTCACGAACCGCGTTAGAACACGCTTTGACGTACGTACTATTTTTACCTATAGATGGCGTTGTGCAATTACGTATTGAACAAATACCCTCCTTTTGGCAGACAGGAAAAAAAATCATGATTAAGTACTGGGGTGCTATGTCAGGAAACCTCCAAAATGCGCCCGTGGGCTTTCCCTCTCGGATACGTCCGGGGAGAAGACCAGTTTTTCGGGCCGGTGCACCCTGGGATGCGGGCAAAATCTTCCTTAGGCACTGTGTGCCTAAGGGGTCTCTATGCCCGTATGCAAATAGCCTGTCGTGTGGACGCTCCAACTTCGTGTCCCATGATTACAGAGGGCACATTTTAGCGGGCTTGCGGACGGTGAGTAATGGGTAGCTCGCCGTCCAAAATCCAAGCCCGGGTCGGTGCCACGTCATAACATTCGCGCCAAATTGCTGGGGTCGCGGGTTTTTTTTTAACCCAGATACCGTGGCCCCGGAACGTAATGGGCATCAAGGACACGGGTGGATTTTACTCAGTAAGATGACAGTCCCTGATCTACCCAGGGCGGGAGGACTCATTTGATGCTATTAACATAAAAAAAGCACTAAGTATAACCGAATGACACTCATAATTTCATCACAAGTTAAAATATAATGCCCAACGAAGTGGGCACGGGTCAGCTAGTTATATATAAATACAAAAAGGTTCACATGCAGTATTTTTATGTAGTAAGAAATTTTCACTTAGTTAACAATATAATCAACCATTAGTTTTGGCACAAATTTCGTAAACAGATTGTCAGAAATGAAATCGAGAATATTTGAATTAGTTCTTTCTATTGGGATCAAGAGCTTGTTCGAACGCTTCTGGGTCTAGTTCAGCACAATGAAGGACACTTCCATGAGACCGTTTAAACTTAATTACATGTTTTTCTACAGAGTTATCTGGATCATGCTAAGTGGAGTGGAGTGGAGATAGAACACAGCCTTCTGTCTCCGTTTGCTAGAAGCTGTATACATGTTGGTACGCAAAAGCCAAGTTTGTGTAGATTGTCGAGGACAATCACTTGCCTAACTGAAAAGCATCATTTCATTTGAAAAAGTGCTAGAACTGTTATTTCAATAAGTCTCACCATGCAGACTTGTTGAGTATACTCTACATAACAAGATTACTCACCATCGAATTTTGTTGAGTATACTTAACAATCAAGTTCACTGACTCCTCGTGTTCTTATTCAGGTGAAAAATGGATTTCTAATATTTTTAATACATTGATTACCCAATAAATAAATAGAAATAAGCAAAATAGAACGCAATGAGCTAGACTGAAATAAAAAATAAATCTTTAGTCCTTCCCGGGTCCACACGACGTTGACTCGTTGTCTTTTTTGGTTCTCTATTGTCAAGTAAAATATTGACAAAAGAAAGGTTTTCCTACTTGATTTTAACTATCATTGAAGTTTACTAGTATAGGGATGTCCGAAACCACGGATTTTTAGTAGAAAAGACGTCTAGATTTTTCAAATATAATATCTTATATAGACATTTGAAGCGTATTTAAAAAAAAAATGCATTTAAAGAATTTTGTAATATTGTTTTTAAAGCAGCACTGTTTAAAAAAGAAACTAATTTTGTGAAAAAAAATACCCTGGAACGTAAACCTTATTGAAGTATCGCCGTGGATTTTAGTCAGTACAAGTCTGACAGTCCCTCCCGCCCTGCCTTGGGTAGGAGGACTCATTTAATTCCCAGCACAGACCTACTTTTATAATTATATCTACCCCCCTTTCAAAGAATTGTCGTGAAGATATACACCCTAAAGTAGATACATTGTGTTTGTGAAAAAAATAAATTGTTGCGTGAGTATTTTGTATATTTAGTTTTAAAAGAATTAAATTCTGAATATTGATTTTCTTTGTTTTATTTCATCATTTATAAAGCCTATACTATGCGCACGAATAATGGGCGACTAGCTGTCCTACCATGGACCATGCCCGGGTCGACGACGCGTTGTGTTCGACGCACGCCTCAAAGAGTGACAGCATAATAACGTGGCCCACCTTTAGAGGGTCAAAGCCTGCCGGGGTCGCGGGACTTACGAATTACCGTGACCCCGGAACGTAAGGGGCTATTGAAGGATGCAGGCCCTAACAACTCCTGAAAATGTGCCATAACATAAGGGATGTTCACAGACTAAGTAGAGAGTATACACTGGGATGTTACACGTATTTTTAGACTTTCTAAGCATTTAAAAAAAATACTCAAAAATATTGACTAGATTCCTTTATTTTGTATTAAATAACAATAATTATAAATACAATAGTGTCAATTATTAAATAATTAAGTCATTCATACCATGACTTTTAACAATATTTGTTATTTTCTATTACAATAAATTAAACTATCTACCAATCTTTTTTTATTTAGTTTGATTATCCAATTACAGCATAAAATTCACATATAAATACATGACTGACTTAAAAGGACAACTTGGCTCTGGAACGCAAAGGACAACTGAAGGAAACGGGGAGTTTACTCATTCCTTTCTGCTCATTTGGCGATTTCTTGATTGATGATTTCAATTGTGAAATCCAGGCGCTATGTAACGGATAAGGGTGCTCCCACATCTATCGATGCGGAATCGGCTTTTTCCGTCGACCTTTCTCTTTCTGTCGCTTAGAACTGCCATTTGCTAGACCGAGACAATGCGATAGCACGCGGCCGCCTCGAGGATTCTGCCGCGTGCTATCGCATTATGCTTTCTGTGTCGGTCTAGCAAATGGCAGTTCTAAGCGACAGAAGGAGAAAGGGCGACGGAATAAGCCGATTCCGCGTCGATAGATGTGGGAGCACCCTAAGACAAACTAAATAAAGATTTTATTTAACAAATAAAATTAGTATAAATGCTTAAGAATATTCATGAACAGTGATATGGCGATTTTATATTTATTTACTAGAGTTACCTACCTGAAATAGGCTAAGTTAATAATGCTGGAAAAACTAATTTCTTTTACAATATTGCAATCGCCTCTACAATTGAAAAATTAGTCATTTTCAGCATTCTGTGATTTCAGTACTAAGTTATATCTACAAGCAACTTTGCGAGCACAAAACAATGGGAAGGCAAGTCAAAGCTAATTGCAGATGGCGCCACCATAGCTTAGTCCTAATCCGACCAATGACGTAGTACTATTTTGAAGTACCTATAAGATTTGCACTGATTTGAATCAATGACGATGCTTGTAACAAGCTATACTAGCGCCATTAGTTCCCCAGTTGCCATCCCCATTGATAGAGGCAGAGCCGGATTAGGCATGGGCCCGGGGCCCGTACCAAATTCTACTGCAGGCCCCTTTTTTTCAATACTCATTAATTTGGTATGTTGTTTACTTGGCCCTTTTAGAATTCACACGGGGGCCCTTTATCGCGATGCCCAGCCCGGGGCCCGTAGCAAATTCTATTGCAGGGCCCCTTTTTTTCAATACTCAATAATTTGGTATGTTGTTTACTTGGCCCGTTTAGACTTTACACTTTATGCGTGGGGCCCATAGCAATTGCTGCTGTGAAAACCCGGCTCTGGATTAAGGATATCCATTTAAATCTATTCTATATCTCCCTTTGCTATTATTAAAGCATTCTACACACACACCACAATCATTTATTTAATTCTTCAAGCACACAAATGCACAAAGTTGACTAATTACAAGGATTCAAGTCCCCCGTCATGTTTATATGTGAACAAGTGACTTTCTGACCTGTCGGTACAGCAATTCTGAATAATTTACCCTGTGGCATACATACACACACTTTGAACTGCCCAGTACCTTGTCCATACTTATCTGTTTTGTTAACAGTGTTGGCTATTGGCAAATATCTCACATCGATGAAGACTCCATCTTTGCCGCTTAAGACTATGGAGCCGTTTATGGACTTGAGGTAGATATCCTGGTCAGCACTCCAGAATAGGGCTTTGGACTCCATGTGGGTGCCTTCTGCTCCTCGAAGTGGGCTGAGTTCTCTGAGCGGAGAGTCAGGTCTTCGTCTACTGGCGATGTTATTCGTTTCACTGAGATTTGCTGGAATGAAAAGGTGTAGTTCAGTTTTTTTGGAAGATTCGGCAGATTCGACACGATTGCTGCAGTGGCTGAGCGATTGGACTGCTGCGCAGCGTGTCGCGGGTTCGATTCCTGGCACCTGGTAACCAATTTATGTATGGCCCACAAGCGTTTATTCCGGGCCCAGACCAGGAATAAACAAAAATAATAATAATAAATGTTAGGGTATAATATGAGTAGTGTCGGGCAACTTTTTTTAAAAAAAAACTTCGACTACCTATAGTCGCCGACAATTGCATAAGAGAGAGACCTCAGGGTATGTCGCAGGACTGCCTTAAAAAGGGCACCTCAGTCTTGGAACGCAAAGGGCCATCGACCAACCATCGCTTAATAAAAACGCGAGCCTATAGCTTAATAAAAAAATACCAACCTTAGCATGCAAATTATTAACCCCATCCGGTATATTCATCTCAGTGGCAGCGGTACTGAAGACCACTTCTCCGGAGTCAGGGTCGGTCAGTTCCAGAGCGCTCACTCCTCGTACGAAGACTCCAGATGTGTTCACCGTTAACTTGTTCTCATGGCGAGATGGTCTGAAATAGAGACTTCATGAAGATATACAGTAAAATCTAAATTATTTGTTGAAAACTAGCCTTTTCCAGTGTTTTATGTTAAAAGGAAAAACCTAAGTATATTTATTTCTAGGGACCCATCTCATCATCATCAGCCTATAAATGTTCCCACTGCTGGGACACAGGCCTTCTCCCTCAGAGAGGGAGTGGGCCATAATCCACCACGCAGGCCCAGTGCAGGTTGGTGGATATCACGTCTTCGAATTTTTGGTTATGGGTCATTCCATGACAAACGCTACCAAGGCCTCAAAAAAAAACCTCGTCGAAATAAGTCAATTATAACTTAATTTCATAGAAAACATTCCTATCCTTCACGTCTAGGTTTTTTTTTTACATAATTCGTAATATTTTTCGTGTTGTACCACAGAATATATAATAGTACCTAAAGGCACAGAAGGCTTACTCCCAAAAAGAAAACAAACAAATGTAAAATCTACGCACGAAAGAATAGAGTCCATTTTTACTTGCACCCGCATCACCCACCTACTTTTATAATAGCCTAAACTTCCCGTGCGCAAGCAAAAATGAACTGAATAGTGACGCGCGAGAGTTCATTTTAGTTTATCTGACGCCAACGACATTAAAAGGTTACTGTCGGTCAAGCTCAATAGGGTTGCGACTCGCGAGTTTGGGCACAGTTAGGTAGGAATACGTATTTTATGCATTGTTTAATTACATTATTAATTAACATAAATATATATCACTCCTCATTACCTCCTTACGTCCCTCAAGGAATTTTGTTTTTATTATCAGCCTGTATCTTTTTCTGTTTCGTCATCGATTACTTCATATTCATATCGATTGGTAGCACAGAATGTTAACAGTAGGTACCTACGACACCTTACGTGAGGAATAATATTATAATACCGTGACTTTTTAGTCGCCTTACAACGGCAGCCCAGTTCATGTATCCAATGACTAAAACACGTTTATAATATAAAACATGTATTTAAGAGATTTCAAAATTTATAAATAAAATAAAACCTGCGGTCTTTGTTTACATCAAATATCAAAGATTTTAAAACGTTGTCAGAAACAAAAAGATTAGTTCCGTTTCAATCCGTTCTGGCTAAGCTGTAGTCATAACTTTAAAGATCGATTGTTATCTTTTACGGCAAACTAGTCCTTATCATTTCATTCATTTCATTGTCACAGGCCCCGTGTTGCGTGTCTTTGTATAGGTAAGTAGGTAAAAAAGTCGCGAAGAGAATTACGATCGCTGACCTTGAATACGTAGTGTAGCCATTTTCTGAGTTTGAACGTGTCTAAACAATAACGTAAACATCTCCCTACTTTCTACCGATCATAATTCGATCTACCTACGTATTCAGCTTAGGTGAGTGAGAGTGATGTCAGGCTTGATATTCGTCTATTTTATTTATCTTGGTCGTCTTGTACGCCAAATTTGTAACCTACCTAATCATGCTTAACTGATCATGATTACTAGCCGGTACTTGAATGACATTAATAAGCACACCACAAGCAGGTACCTAGATAATTTTTTGATCATTATTAAATATGTAATAAATAGATAAATATTCACTTTTTTTCTTACCTTTCGAAATCACGCGGTAGTGTGTGAAACGTGAGGCTCCTATCACTGTCATTTTTTAAACAACCAAACGTTATGCAGTGTTTTTTTTTCCTCATCATATATATTTTTTTTAAACTCATACGTAAATTCAACCAAACACCAAACTTAAATATTATATAAGTAAGCGCGTGCGTAGTGGGCGGCGCGCGGCAACCGACTAAATGTCCACTCCGAAGTGGTCCCCGCCAATGCTTGCAGTTTTATACCTACACTGCGGAGTGAGCCAGGCCTGGTTGTACCCACATGAAAGTAATGTTCGAAAGACCAGGGCGTCAAGGTAATTTCTACGTCAATATTGGCAATGCTAAAAGAAAAGAAAGAAGCCGTCAACCATCACTTGGTTTCCTTTAAATGTGAGCTTTACTTATTGTTATTATTTGGATCGCGATAAAAATAATAAAAAGTTTATATTTACTGTTTTGAGAAGGGTTTTCCAAACTAATACTAATAAATCATAGTTAAATGAGTTCAATTGTAACACCCGAAACGATAGAATGACCCCTCTATGACATGTCGGTTTCTTCTCAGTCACTGCTCTGCCTAACCGTTAAGGGATTACAGGCATGATGTTATTATGACAACCTGGAAAATATAATAAATTATACAATTCAATAGTTTTTACTTACTTAGTCTGTAAATTGAACAAAACAGATCCATTTTCACTAGAAATGCTCATGGGTGTGTCTCGGAAACTCTCAATCAGTCCATCTTTTTTATACAGGTGCTCAAAGTCCGTGTCCCCAAAGAACTTAACAGCATTGTGGTCTGGTAAGAACTCCATACTTTCCATACCTGAGGAAAAAATATGATGAGTGATATTCAGCTGCATCTGGTTCGACTGGCAGCCAACCCCAATATAGTTGGGAAATGGCTAGACAGATGTTGGTTTTATGGATTACTGTTAAGAGTGTATATTCCGAAAGTTGGCAATGTCACAAATGGTTGTCAAATATTAACAAGTTTTAATTAATTTAGCATTGTTACTGAATGGAAATAAGAAATATGGCTTTGTAGTGCACTAAGAAAATTGATAAGGGAATGCAATAATTAATATCATAACACCAAATATATAGTTTTAGATGTAAAAAAAGCATTTGGAAGCTTTCCAAATGCCTTTTGTAAACCTGAAATGGTTACAACATCAAATTCAGTGTTTTAATTGCATTCCTATATCATTTTTTTAGTGCACTACAGACCGATATTTCTTGTTTTCATACAGAAAAATTGCCAAATTAATTAAAACTTGTAAATATTTGACAGCTTTTTGCGACGTTGCCAACTTTCAACAATTGGTGAATGTTGGTTTGTTTCCCAGTTTGATATGTAACTGGTACGTCCATCATGAATAGCAGCCTGGAGTCTTGAACTGGATTAACTACTACTACTACTGAAGTATCACTGCTGTCCTGTGGATTGTAGTCGGTACAAGTCTGAAAGTCCCTCCTGCCCTGCCCTGGGTCGGAAGACTCATTTGATGATTTTACCATGCTAAAAAAAAGGCTCGATTTAAACTTTTTCATTCAAATTGTGGCTTAATTGTGTTGTGTTAGTAAATTGAATAAAAAAACAATTCCTGTCACCATAATCAGCCTATAATATAACTAAAGCTGGGACACTGGCCTCCGTTGCTATAAAGGCAGTGTGCCAATAAATATAAGAGGTTTTAAGACTCATAAATCTAGATCTAGGAAACCGGCATGTCCTAGAACCAAAAATTCGAAGGCATGTAACATCTACCAATCCGCACTGGGCCCGCGTGGTGGATTATGGCCCACTCACAGAGAGGAGACCTGTGTCCCAGCAGTGGGAACAATATAGGCTGATGATGATGATGATGAAATCTAGATCATCAACGTTACCTTTGCCAAGCTTCAGCACAAACATCATAAAAGCTGAGAGCACCAAATTCGCGAAACCAAAGACAACAACCATAAATACAAAAGCCCAGAAGGCGAAGCACCTCGTTCCAGTATATTTACAGTCCACATCACACTGCCTATTCACATCATTCCCATTTTTATCACAATAATTCTTGCCACTAGGCGCCTTGCCCGAATTCGGCGGTCTTTTTATAACTATCAGAGCTTTCTCAGCGCGATTTCTGTCGTCTGACATGTCGGAAACTGGTGATACTGATCTGTGTATAGGAGGAACCTCGAATACCATTCTATACAATTTTTTAGATCATTAAAATTATAAATAGCTCGGCGATGGGGTAAATATTTTTGGGAACGTCAATCAATCAAAATATTGAGCGAATTCCTTGTTTTCTGATTGGCTAATCGTTCTTTTCGATCAACCAATCAGAAGTTCTGGATGCCGGATTCGCTCAATAATTTTATGATTTTGTAGTATTGAGCCACTTGAGCACAAGGCTTTTAAGTGAGAAAAAAGATGAGAGAGGATTAATTTCTCTACTCTGATGCTAGATTTTATGCATAGCCCATAGCCATTATTTCATTATTTACTTGACTTTTTTTAGACGAAAATTATTTGATGAATTTGTAAACGAAATGAACCAATAACGGAGAAGAAGGAGAAACGAAACGAAGTTTTGACGTTTTGTCATTGCTGACAACATGACAGCGCTAAAATTTGACAAATCGCTTTGTAATCATGGCGTCTGAGCGTTACAGTTTCTCTCTCACCACTTTTAGGTAAAAAATATATTTATTTACGTGATTTTGTGTATTTAAAACCTTTAATTTACCACGTACAACTATTCACCTACACATTGGTCTATTTTTTGTAATCGTTCCTCCATTAATTCGAAAGTTACTTGCGTTTCCAAGTTCGTGTGTACTTTTAGTGTAATTACAATGAAATGTCTTAATTTTTCACAGCCCTTCAGGGAAATTAGTTCAAATTGAATATGCGTTAGCTGCCGTAGCCGCCGGCGGTACGTCCGTCGGAATAAAAGGTAAGATTTGTTAATTTTAGAGGTTATAATAGCATCATTACTTTATGCAATTCATTCTGTTACAATTTTACATCTTTTTTGTCTGAACTTACTGAATAAATGTAGATTACCTCCAGCTTATAATATAACATTAACTCTACTTGACATTCTGCATGCACAACTAATCAAAATAAGATTAACCCAATGGCTTGATAGAAAACCTTTCTCAACTATGATGATTCAATGTTACCAAGGGGTATTTTAGTTTCCACAACAGCAATTCAAGTGCAAATTCCAATTACAGTTGTTTTAAAGACTATGGCTTTACGTTTTAGCATATCCTTTCTCACTTATTGTTCTTTAGTTATGTCTAATTAACCATTGATCCAAGATGATCAGAATCCTTATTAATATCATAAAGAAGTCAAAGTTCGGATGGATGTATGTTTGTTACTCATCATGTCTTAAACAGCTGAGCAGACCTTGATAAAATTATGCTCAGAGATTTACCAGTGTTACATTCCAAAGAGATAATTTTCGAGTTACATGCAAGTGAAGCCATTGACAAAAGTACTCATTAATAGCTGTTAACTCTTCTTACTGCAGCGTCCAATGGCGTCGTGATAGCCACAGAGAACAAGCACAAGAGCATCCTGTACGATGAGCACAGTGTCAACAAGGTGGAGATGATCACTGGCCATATTGGTAAGTGAACTTATAACTTTTACCAAATAACCCTCTGAAGAAAACAACCGTTTGAAGAACGGGCAAGATATAAGTGTAGCAAAAAAATTGTTTACCCATCAAAATCCTAAATTCATTTGAAATGGACAAAGACATTAACTATATACAAGCAATAGACGGGACATCACGAAGAAAGTTGTGATCCAAAACTTTTTACCAATAAGTAAAAAGTGGCTCAGTCTAGTAGTCGCGTTGCTATGCAACGCTAGATAGTGCTGCTGACGCACGGCATCAACAATTTTGTATGACAATTTTCTCAATGCCCCTCTATAGGTTCATTTAAATCTCTTTGGAAATGGATAATCCTTTATTTCTAGTTTGTTATCTCAACACAGCTCAATAGTGGCTTGAGACATCAATTTATTTTGTGTTCTAAAATCATCTAAGGTCAGCATTCCCCAAACTTGCTCAATGTCAACCAAAAGTACAGTCAGTCAACATACATTTGTGGTATTTGTTTTCATTCTTGCCAGTTGGAAGCTCAATCACTAGCATAGTGTTGGCATGGCAGACTAATGGGATCCTTTTGTGCAACATTAATAGCGCAAAACCTCTTGTGGGGTAACTCAGCCCATGTTACTGAACAATGTTTGTTCCAAGACTTTTGGAAAAAAAAAATGATTTTTCATACTGATGGGCCTGATCAACTTCTCATTTTGTATGAAAAACCATTTTTTTTTTTTCAAAATTTTATAACAAACATTGTTCAGTAACATGGGCTGAGTTACCCCACGAGAGGTTTTGCGCTATCAATGTTACACGTAGTATAAGACGTAACTATTTTTACACGATTTATTAATACAAAGATTTTTATATTTTTTTTATAATTTAACTCATGGTGAGCTTAACACCAAGTCTTGGTGCTCTTATGATTTAACATTTCTTATCTTCTAGGCATGGTCTACTCCGGCATGGGCCCCGACTACCGTCTCCTCGTCACTCAAGCTCGTAAGATGGCGCAGCAGTACTTCCTGATGTACCACGAGCCTATTCCTACTGCTCAGCTGGTGCAGCGAGTGGCTACCGTCATGCAGGAGTATACGCAGTCGGGGTAAGAAGTGTTCTTACCCTAGAAACGGTTACAATATCAAATTCAATGTTCTAATTACATTCCATATCAACTTTTTAGTGCACTACGGAGCCATATATTTCGTATTTTCATACAGTAAAGCCGGAAACACATTATTTAACACGCCACGCGACGCAACGTGTCGACACCCGATGTGCAGTGAGCGCGTGTCGTCGCGTCGGGTGTTCATAGTGTGATTCTAGTCATAGAAAACAATACATTTGATTTGACCCAACACGCATCATGTTTCATCGGGTGGCGTCGGGTGTTAATAATGTGTTTCCGGCTTAAGATTGCCAAATTCATTAAAATGTGTAAATATTTGACAGGTATTTAGGCCGTTGCCAACTTTCTGATTAACCACCCTTAAGATCTAGCAGACGTGACATTCTAAGCAAAATTTGTCAATTTATTCTGTAACCCCTTATTAACAAAGTTACAACCAGGATGATCTTCGGATTAAGGGTGCTCCCACATCTATCGACGCGGAATTGGATTTTTGCGTCGCCCTTTCTGTTTCTGTCGCTAAGAACTGCCATTTGCTAGACCGAGACAGAAAGCATACTGCGATAGCACGCGGCGGAATCCTCGAGGCGGCCGCGTGCTATCGCATTGTCTCGGTCTAGCAAATGGCAGTTCTAAGCGACGGAAAGAGAAAGGGCGACGGAAAAAGCCGATTCCGCGTCGATAGATGTGGGAGCACCCTAACCATTCATTTCTAAGGATTAACCTTGGCATAACTTTACTTCTCGTTTACTCATTCTCCATTGTCTTCACAGTGGTGTCCGTCCCTTCGGCGTGTCCCTCCTGATCTGCGGCTGGGACAGCGACAGGCCGTACCTCTTCCAGTGTGACCCCTCAGGGGCCTACTTCGCGTGGAAGGCCACCGCCATGGGCAAGAACTATAATAATGGGAAGACTTTCTTGGAAAAGAGGTATTTTGTACATCATTTTTTTTATTTTTTGGGAGGTTAAATCTTCAAATGAGTCCTCCCATCCCGAGCAGGGCGGGAAGGACAGTCAGACTCGTACTGACTAAAATCCACAGTGTCCTTCAATAGTCCTTTACGTTCCGGGGTCGCGGTATTCGATAGTCCCGCGACCCCGGCAGCCTTTGGCCCTGCCCCGTCATCGTGCTGACACTCTTTGAGGCGCGTGTAGAACACAACGCGCCGTCGATCCGGGCAAGGTCCATGGTCGGACAGCGAGTCGCCCATTACTAAAATAACTCTTTGATTTTTCAGATATACAGAAGAGCTTGAACTTGATGATGCGGTCCACACAGCTATCTTAACCCTAAAAGAGGGTTTTGAAGGTCAAATGACGGCAGACAACATCGAAGTAGGCATCTGTGATGCCAGCGGGTTCCGTCGGCTAGAACCTGCACATGTTAAGGATTATTTGGCTAACATCCCCTAATTATTGTATATTATGTAACTTTTCAAAATATAATACGTTCTTTTTTAACTTTCGTGGTTTTTTTTTGGTCTGGTAACATTTTTGAGGTAGCTATTGGCAACACCGACGTGTAATTAACAATGGGGAAGGCTAATTGGTCAAAGCTAATCGTAGATGGCGCTACCACAGCTAAGTCCTAATCCGGCCAATGAGGTAGTACTATTTTAGTACCTATATGATTTGAACCAACGATGCTTGAAACAAGCTATACTAGCGCCATTAGTTCCCCAGTTGCCATTCGCCACGACGACGTCAAGTCAATCGAATTACATCATTATATCGTAGTAGCAAGAACGATTTTCTTTAACTGATGACGTTTAATTTAAGATTAGGGACCCACCACGGTGGGGATTTCTAGACCCCTATTTCGGTCCAATATAATTATTATTACTGTAGTTCTATGAAGGTAAAGGTAGGTTCTTGAAAAAAAACAAAATTATGTACAGCGCCATCTATGAGAATGGGCTCGTACTTTTAAGCACTAGCCTGTGTGTAATTTGAAGTAGTTATTAACATATAAAAATAGAGGGCGCTGACCGTCGAAAAAACAGGCGCGGGTAGTTTTGACGAATCAACGTCGCGTTGTCGCCGTCGGCATCGGAGTTCGATTCTCAAAACTGTTGAATAAAGCGTACGTATGAAATCGGTTTTTGGCTTTCTTTTTCATACCTTTTACCTGCCTGAATCGATATTGTGTTACTGGGTTTGTTTTGTCTACTTTGTAGCAGTCCAATGCTGTTAGAAAGTTGGCGGTAGGTTTGAGATCCATGTAGGTAGAAAAATACTCATGTTTGTTGGTTTGCATTTGAACTTCTTTAATTTTGTTTGTTTAGCATATCGAGTCTTACAGTTACATTAATTGTAACCTTTCGTAGTCCCACGCGGGTATTCATAAAAAAATAAAAAACGTTACCTTTTAAATCAATTAGTGATGTCCATTATACATTTTAAAACCGGTAATTTATAATCCATTCATTCATTCGTTCTCTGTTGTCAGTAATTGACGCCAATTTTTATTAATTAATTACTCGTCACGTAGAAGTATTAGTGATAGATGTGGTGGTACCTTTTTTATAGTGTCGGGCGACGGTCGTATAATTATTATTGCCCTATTTCGTAGATGCGTTTTTAAAAACACCCAGATACGGAACCACGCAGAACAACTACTTGTAGACCATACAGAGATTTGTTCCGTGCGGGAATTGAACCCGTGACAGACGATTCAGCAGTCAATACCGCAACCGCGCCGACTTATATTAAATATTTTACCAGACAATGCTGATTTTCGTTCCGGAAAAAATTAATCGGTTTAATTTAACCTTGCAGGACAGACAGCACGTGTATTACCTAACTTATACCTATCTCTCATTAACTGTAATTTAATCGATAATTTAGCTACCACATTCTACCAATTTATCAACGTGGATAAAATCACAGACTAAGTAGAGAGTATAGATAAAATCATCAATTGATGTTTTAAGGAAAACCTTGGAAAAGATAGTGATATTGGTATTGTTGACACGTTGTTTTTGGACGCACCGGTTACGTCAACACCGGGTGCGTTATCTGAAGATTGTGGCTTCAGATCTTTAATCTGATATGATATTATCAGAATATTGGCGTTTATTTTATGTTTAAAATTTATGTATTTTCTGTCCTGTTATACTTCACTTTAGGAAGAAAGCAAGATTATTTGCTTGAAGTGCTTCATTCTGTGGTACGAAACATTTCATTTATACGTTTTTTTTTGTGGATGATCAAATGAGTCCTCCCAGATCTCCCACCTAAGGCAGGACGGGATCAATGTCAGACTTGTAATAATTTAAAGCAGCGGTGTCCTTCAATAGCCCGGGCTCCGAAGCCACGGTTACCTGACAAGACAGTCCCGCGGCAGGTTTCGGCTCTCTAAGGGGCTCCCCTTTATACCATCTTTTATACCATAAGGTGTTAAAGAAACCTATAACCATATAATAGCCATACGAATGACCCACCTGTTAGAAAGTACGCATCTATAATAACACCAGAGGGTTAACAGGTTGCAAAGTTTTCATACCTGTTTCAAAGCTATGAAGAAAGTAGGAAGAAGTGTTTTTCCAACTGATTGATTTTTCGACTGATAGTCATAGTGTAATGAATTAATGATTGGTTTGAACCATCAACAACTTTGCAAGGGTTTAGGTACTTAACCTATGTAGGTAACAATCAACCGAAGATTTTAATACAGGCGTGAAGAAAAAGAGGAAGAAACGCCGCCTGCTCCAATCACCTAGTTGAATTACGTGCCGTACGTACGTATTTGAAATCTTATCACCAAGATTAGTTGATTTCATAACACCAGGTACTGATTTATTGATTGTGAGCAGTTAGTTGATTTAAATGATAAACCTCGCTTTAATCTTTGAACGTTTAATTTCAACGCTATTATAACAATTTTATTATTAACTGTATATATAAGTAAAGGATTCTGGATTTTATAGAATACCTTAGGTATTGTAACCGTGCATAGCTTTTTTTGGTGTCTAATTATTCGTATTTGGGAACTTTATCTATCTAATATCTTTAAACGAGCAATTCTTGTATATTTATATATAATCAGGTTCTCGGAAACGGATCCAAGGATTTTCATGAAAGTTACAGATTAGGGGTTTTTCGGCTCAAGGAATCGATTTATCACGTCCCAGGTTCGAGAAAAGCTCGGTTCCCAAGATACAGACATTTTAAAAACCGAGCGAAGCTCGGTCAGGCCAGATATTGGTTATTGATGGTCATAGTTTAAACTTTTTCATGCAACAAGTAGGTATTTTGTAATTGTTTTTCACTGTGGACTTCCCTGTGTTAAAGTTATCTATAAGCACGATTTTTGACTGTGTTACATTTAGGCTTGCAGTGTCAATTAGTTTTTTTTCATTGTTGCAAAATATTGAGAAAATAGTTACGTAACCCACTCATTCTCATCTTTACAAAAGTTTGTTTTCTATTTTCGTAATTTGGCACGATTTTCTACGATTAGACTTTAGACATTTCAAGAAACTGCTCATTTAGATATGCATAGGCACAAAAATATGAACATGTGTCACCCTTTCCAGTTTCCTGTTTGTCTCGACTAGGAACAAAAAATGAAGCGTTTGTGTGCCAGACGGTTGCCAAAATACCAATGTGTCGGTTATCTAATCCAGCACTATAGCTTGCACATATTGTATTAGGTGCTTTTATTAATGTGCGAACACACGGCTACATATCAAGCTTTAAAAAACAGTTTGTCTTGGATTCACTTTTTATGATCTTTCCGCACATTGAACGGTTAGCTTATACAAGATTTGCATAGTCTGATGTGTAGCCGTGTGTACCTACAAAACAGCTTTCATATGGTTAAATTGTTATCTTTTAATTAACTTCTAATACAAACCTGAAATCCGATTAGAATCTGTTGTATTTTAACTAAGCCACTAGCTTTAGAATTTAAAACTTTAGACAAATATGAACTTGTGAGTAAGATCCAGATTTTAAAAAGCTTTATTTTTACTTACTCTAGGGTGACTGCTTGCCATGCCTCTTTTCATTGATCGTGATTTACCTCCATCGCGCGATTTAAGCCAAATCTTCCCGAAAATGTCTAACTCTACTTATTCTTGTAGTTAAAGTTATGGATACTCGCGGCGTATTATACCAAATTCAGCGGCCCAATGTTCTACCTTCCACAGTCCGCCTCCGCCTGTTGCTGAGCGCCGGTCTAGACACTTGACATTTAGCAGAAGAGTACAATGAACTAAGGAAAAAAGTTAAGTAAATTGAGTGAGGGTTAAAGTGTGCAAGTCAACCGTGTATGCTCACGGGAAATCCCACTGAGGACACTGTTTGTGACTTATTAGATTCTAATCAGCTTAATAGCTGTATAGTTAACAGTAAATAAACTATAGATGGCTAAATCCATGCTTACATTTACTACAGAGTATACAATTAATTCTATTACATAGTATAATAATTATTTACCATGTTTTATTTACATACTGGGCGTTTATATTATGTTAATTTGTTAGTGAAGTGAGCAATTCCACGAATCGAATACAAAATTGTAATGGCACAAATACGAGTATTCATTCGAATAAAATGTTGTCCTGATAAGTTTGGATGAATTTATATTGTGAAGAATGAGATTTTATGAAATAATAAATTACGTATTTCACAACTTAGATATCATAAAAGTGTTAACATAAGATTACTGAAAGTCAAACAATGGGGATGGCAACTCAAAGCTAATCGTAGATGGCGCTGCGATAGTTGGTCCCCACGTCTACCTTGTAAAAAAAAACAAACAAGATTATTTGTATAAAAATTGAGTATAAATACAAAACAAATATGGAAAATTATTCGTCCATGCAAGTACTATATACTAAAAGAAGAATTAAGACGCCACGGCGCATCTACAAGAGGAAAAAAGTGATTTAATTGAGTGGTTATACATTTGATTTTACCGTAATAAATCCACAATTACTTGTAGTTGAGGTTTCAATTTTTGAGTTTAGGTATGTTTTACTTGTCCTCTCCTTTATCAAGAATATAATGCTGGTTTTGACTTTCTATTTTGATAAAATATCATAATGTTTTAAGTCAGTAATTTTAACCTTTTTTTCTATTTAGATTCGAGAAATATCACAATATATTTAATTTCTTAACACCACAACTATTACAAAACTCGTTCCAGGTGATAATTCTTCGATTTTCGAGCGATGCAATACTGGTACATAACCTCCAAAAGAAAAGTAGATATTATTTTGAAAAGTGTATTCCATCATTTTTACAGCTTATTACACAACATCTAGTCATTTTACATCAATAAATGGTTTTTTTTTCTGAAAATTCCTTTGATTTTACAGTTTTTTGGGGACCAAACTGTCATTTTCACTTTGACACTTGCCTTCCCCATTCGTATACGTGTGTCTTTTATAGGTAAGTGGCAATACATTGGATAATTCTGATAACTCAATCAAGTGTTATTAAATAGGCACATTGTAAAATGCAATCGCATAAAGAACTAGCAAATATAATCTAAATAGGATAAGAACCATCTTCAACAATGATTGATAGCGCCACTTATCAAAACGATCTAATAAAAAAACTTATAAAACTGAGCCGTAGCCTACAAATACAGATAAACTTAATCTAAAAAAACTTCTTATCGATTCGTCCTTCACCAAATCGAGTTCGGTATAAAAGCGATTGTAACGTAGCGTCCCATCCCTACTCGACGCGCGAGTCGCGAGCCGCGTGCCGGTTCAGTTCACTTCATTCATTCACATCGCTGACATGGCTCCAGTGCGTTTACGGACTAGTGAATTATTTTTATTATTATTTTTAATAATTAGCACGTGTGCCGTGACTCCGCCATGGATATTTTCAGTCAAACAAAACACTAAAACGTGTGATGGTAACAAATGTGTGTTTAATATTGATGTGAACGCGAAAAATGTTGAAGAATGGGGGCTAACTTTTGAGCCGGCAACCGAACTACAATGTGAATCGTTTTTTGTGAGTACTTTATTTGAAAACGTCGAAGTGGATGTTGAAAATATTGGTGGGAAGGTGTATTTCTGTGTTAAAAGCGGTGGTGTGTGGCATCACGAACGAGAGGATGTATATTTGGATGCTAGTGACGTCATCGAGGCTGAACTGTGAGTACACTTTGAACATTAATTAATTGTAAATTAAAAAGTTTAATTTTATTGTGAATTGCCAGATTAGCAACCCATGCAACAAGTGTGGGAAACAATTTGAGTATTTTTTTAGTTTACTGAAAAAAATATCTTCCGTAAACGTGTTTTGAAAGTTATAAAAAGTTACTTTCGTAACTTTGAAACAGCTGTAAATAAAAGTTCTAATAAGATAACAAGTGGTACTATAATAATAGTTAAACAACATGATGTTGTTTTATTGCAAAGTTAACGTTGACTCTTAAAATGACATTATACTTACTTTAATTTATTATTCTTACCTACATTTTATAAAACTATTTACAAACAGAAATAGCACCGAAAAAAAAAATTAGGTAAATCAAAAATTGCATCTGGTAACCCGAAATTCGCATCGAAAATGGCGGCAATTTGGAATGAATGTTACATAATCTGCGTTACCAAATTGTTGTAACTTAGTTAGATATATTTGGTTAATCTTATCTATAACTGAGTACTACATATCGAATTGATCGATCTGGTTTTCAGGCTAGACTGATAATAATATTGTTACGCCTCTAATTTTCAAATGTTTGGGCAGAAAACCTAAGACACCCACATTTTGCATATTTGGCCAAGTAGGGAAGAGCCAAAACGATCTCTAGACGAATCTTTTAGTCAAAATTCGTCGAAATATTCGCAAAAGTTAAGCGACAGTCATCTCGGACGAGAATAGGATGGGTAGCAGTGTAATCGGGTCAGGCAATGACGTCATTAGTCGTCAGTTATTTTTCCAGATGGCGGATTTGTCATTGCCAAAAACAGATTCCGTGAAAAAAAAATCCACGTAGGTATGTCTTCCTGTAAAGCGTTTTTATTAACGTCAGACATTGTAATAAGTTATCAATATATTACCAATGTAATTAGTCCCTCAGCTAGATTTTTTTTTAAATAATGGGTACGTATTTTTTCTTTTGCTAAATCAATGCCTAAATAAAAAGATATAACGCATCCAAATTCGAGTATGAGTCTCGTGACGTCATCGCTGAAGTAGGTACCTAGGTAAAAACTGCTTGTTTTTGACGTATTGGAATTTTTAAAAGTGTCGTATCTTCTTCAATATTGGTTTACGTAACAAAAGAAAAAAAAATAGGTACGTCAAAATTTTTCGAGAGTTAAATTTCATAATTTTATTGTTTCATGTACGTGTTATACTGTTCTCACATCAAAAACATAAATGTAAAATGAGAGCCAAGATCAAAATTATGATAAATTAGTACCTATTATGATAAATGCCTTGGTTGTTGATTGCGACAAAAGAAGTGAAATCTAAATAGGTGCCAAGTTCAATGGTCAGTCCTGAAATTTCATTTTTCACTTGCGCCAAGAAAGAGTTCAGTCAGTCCTTTGATTACCAGAGCGGGCTTATTTTTTACTCTTTTTGTCTGTTGTCATTTTCGCTTGACCGTTTGTTGGAGGGAAGTGGTGACAGTTTCCTCTAGCGAGGTAAACGAAATCATTAATGGGCTTGCTCCGGTTGTGATCTAAGAGCTAGTGCTGCAAAGTGTAATCGAATGCCCTGGTTTTCATCTTAAGACTCAAATCGAAACTGATAATTCAATGTTTGTGTTTCCAATTTTTGTGACCTCAAATTCAGCGCCGTACAAAAATCCTACACTAAAACGGATTGCGTCATGATAACTAAGACGAAGGTCATCTTTAACTTGCAGATTATACAAAAATGAGATTGTAGGAGTTGTTAAATGTGAAAATTGTACAGTTTTGTCGCGAATTTATGTCATCTGCTTCCTTTTTTAGGGTTCCGTAGTCAACAAGGAACCCTTATAGTTTCGCCATGTCCGTCCGTCCGTCCGTCCGTTCGTCTGTCCGCAGTTTAGCTCAGAGACGCACAGTACTAGAGAGCTGTAATTTGGTGTAAATATACGGATTTGTTGTGCCGAAAAAGTGGTAAAATAAAATCTCGTAAAATACTTTTTTTTAGGGTACCTCCAGTACTTACACGTAAAGTGAGGATTTTTTTTTTTCTCGCGTACCCCTTAGTGTGGGGTATCATTTAATAGGCCTTTAAAAAATAATGATAGTTTCCATTAAAATTTTTTTGAAAAAAAAAATTCGTTTGTGAAATATTAAGCTTTAAAGTGCTAAATTTTGCTCGATTCGAGTGTCCCCCCCTCTACCAGCTAAACGGTTATATTTGGGGGTGTGAAAAAATTCACAATAGTAGTACATTTAACGAAGTTTAAAAGAAAATTATCACTACCTAAGTAGGCTTTACAACTTTACGAGTAATAGTCGACCAACTTATAAAATGTACTTGATATCATATTTTCTTAAACAAAATGTATCGGAGACAACTGCAAATGTAAGTTTGTCAACTTTATTTTTACAGCTTTTATAGGTATGTTTTTTGGGGATAGGTAGGTTTTTATCGTCAACTATTTTTAACTAAATTCAAAAAAAGGAGGAGGTTCTAAATTCGTCGTAATCTTTTTTCTTATGTATTTTCCCCGATTTCTCAAAGACTCCTGGACCGATTTTGAAAATTCTTCTTTTTAAAATTAAATTCAGCGAATCAGTTTAGTTAGTTCGCATAAGTATTTTGATGGGCAACTACGGAACCCTACACTGTGCGTGGCCCGACACGCACTTGGCCGGTTTTTTTTTTTCGGGAAGACGCAGCGTAGGCAGACCTCCCTCTAGGTGGACCGACGACATGATGAGGGTCGCGGGCAACCGATGGATACAATCGTTAAATCAATCGATCAATCGTCAAAAATTGTCGTTCGGCGTGGCGGTCTAAGGGGGAGCCCTATGTTCAGCAGTGGACGTCCTCCGGCTGATGATAATGATCCTTTTTTTTTCTTTAAATGCGTTGTTCCTAGCTTGTGTGATGCCAAACTAAATTGAATCCCAGAAATGGGCAATCTTCTTTTTATCGTGTCGATGACAATATACATATTTTGACTTGGCCCAGAATTGGGCTACGAGTTTAGAGATTTGCGAAACGAGGCCCTATAGCCAAATGGCAAGCGACATTCGCTTACGTTCAGCAGTCGCTAATACATTTTCAACTTTATTTCCCATTGCATGAAGTGGAAAATCTATCAATGATTAAAGATCGTTTTCGTTTCTTTCGTTCACTATCGCTCAGCAGTCTTTACTAGATTTTCAACTTTATGCGAAGGGGTATAAAGTCGAAAATGTATTAGCGACTGCTGAACGTTAACGATTGTCGCTTGCCGTTTGGCTACAGGCTCATTCCTGTAACGAATAGTCGGCGGCAATGCGAGTTTGGCGCGAAGTGTCCAAATATGTATAATTCCTTCCATTATAAAAGATTTTATTAAAAGCAATTCTTAAAATACCTCCTCAATAAAATGTGCCCAAAATGATCTTGACACTCACAGAAAGTCGTACCTAGGTACTAAAAAAAAAGATAGTAATTCTCTTAGACCAGACACAAACAAAATGGCGCCAACAGCCCAATATAAAACGTCCCAAAACTGGATTCCTTATTGGATAGTCTAAACAGTCATTCATTTGTTTTAGTCTGCGCTTTTGTTTTTGATCAGTGACGTCATGCGACAACCGTCAGTATTATCTATAGATTCTACGCTGTGACAACATCTAGTAACCATATTATTGAGGTCCATATCAGTATTTTACATGGAGCGACTGCCTATCGGACCTTCAGAACCCAGTAACTGGGCAATACCATACTCCCTGGTAAGACTGATAGTCAGACTTATGAGCTTCTGACTTACAGTAATGACTGATAAAGATCTACAAATGACATCCGGGACCAACGGGTTAACGTGCTTTCCGAGGCACGGAGGAAACTCGCTATGACAGATAGTCAGTAACTCAGAAAATTCGGCATGTTGTACAGCTGTTATTACATAAAAAAATGGCGGCGATCTATAATTCAAAATAATCGTCACATCGCGCCGCCTTGAGCCAAAACACGGTCTTTATAGCTAAAGCTGACGTGTCGATCATCAATGACGTCATAGCACAATCGTCAGTACAGCCAATGTTAATTGATGACGTCACCAGACAGTTTTTTATGACACATGCCGGCAGACCATGACACAGAAAGAACTTGCTTTTACTATCACGTGATTTGAAGTCTAGATTTATTGCTAGACTCAATAATATCTAAGCCGGCAAGCTACATCGTTCGTAGAACTGACAACCGACGACGAAAAGTACTCGAGTGGCGACCACGGACTTAAGACGCGGCATAGGCAGGCATAAAATTTGCAAGTTGAAGTGGCAATGGGCAGGCCACATCGCTCGTAGAACTGACAACCGATGGGGAAGAAAAGTAGGTACTCGAGTGGCGACCACGGATTGGAAGACACGGCATAGGCAGGCCGAACTAGGTGGACCGACGACATCGTGAGAGTCGCGGACAACCGATGGATGCAAGTGGCGAATTGTCGTTCAACGTGGCAGTCTAAGAAGGCCCGTGTTCAGCAGTGGACGTCTTCCGGCTGATGATGATGATTAGAAGAAGAGACTTGGCGAAAACGAGCAGAAAATACAATTTTTTCTAAGAAAGTGTCCTCATAACTAACGCACATCGCACTTCGTTGGCAAGTCTATTAAATAAATAAATGACACAAATAGATCTCCAGATCAAACAGTAATAAAAAAGAAATAAAATCGGCCATCTTTGACTGCAGAGGTCGAGACAATTGGGAGATAACATAAGAAAATGTAGTGCGATTATTGATGAGAAATATTGTGTTGACGGGGTGTCGCATTTCGCGTGCCATGCTTTTTATTTGTAGCTGTGCCCGCGACCCCCTATTATATCCCCTTGGGGGTAGAATTGATCAAATTCCTTTCTTAGCGGATGCCTACGTCATAACATCTACCTGCATGCCAAATTTCAGCCCGATCCGTACGCTAACGTAAGGTTGGACGCCCTCTGGCAAGGTGGAACAACGACCTTAGCAAGGTGGCCGGTGACAGCTGGATGAGAGTTGACGGTGATCGAGTGAAATGGTTTGCGATTGGATAGACCTATGTCCATTGTCCAACAGTGGACTGCTATGACTATGATGATGATGACCCCAACAACAAAAACAAAAGGACGTGTGCGAGACGGTATTTTTGTTTCTAGGTCATATCGTTCCCCCGAAATATTTTTAGCGAATTCCAGAAAATAACATACAATCTGTTCCACATTAGAATTATTATGAAAATCCGGAACGTACGGAAGATGTTGTGTATCTATTTTCATACTCCATGTGGTAATACAAGCAAGCAACCTGTTTGAAAGCAAAAGTAAATAAATCAGAACTGGCATAGCTGGCATAATATTAATTGTATGCCAAAACATACGTAAACTAGCCAAGAAGTATAAAATAGATTATGACGTAGAACATTCATTAAATTATGATGATGATGTCATCAAAAACATACGTGAACTATGTTCCCTCTCTTTTAATTTTAAAAGTATAACAGTTTCGGAATCTCTAAAACACTTTTTTTGGTCCCATAAAAATGGCATCTTCAGATACTCCGTTCAAAACTAGTTTCTGAAGGTCTGCATTTCTGTGTAAACACAGATAAGTAATTGAAGAAGTCGCGTGAGAGAGAGGACAGTGTCCTCCCTCCGCCCCACCAGCGGTGGTGGACGCCCATGGCGACGGACGTCGAAAGACGATCTCCGGCGATCGTTTATACGATGGGATACGGACACCGTGGATTTTAGTCAGTAGAAGTCTGACAGTCCCTCCCGCTCTTCCCGGGGTGGGAGGACTCATTTGATGATTTTATCACGTTAAAAAAATACTGCACTAGAAGGCACATAACATTTAAACCACCAAGAAGTCATATCCCTTTCCTGTTTAGATTTATCACGAAGTCTTCTTAATCAAGACCACAAATGCTTACCTTATGTTTCTAAACGAAACTAAAAAGTACATTGGCTCACCAATTCTCGACCTTGTGGCTATTTCGGCGTCTCGTCTGGCATCCCGTCTGATCTATTGCCAAGAGATATGATATGATGCGCGTACGCTTACAATTTTTCGTTGGAGAGTATTTTTTGAATCATCTTGATCTGGAGTTTTTGAACAAGATACTTTGCAAGATTGGTACAAACAGATGGTATGTATGTATGGCGGATTAAGAGTTTCCGAGGCCCTAAGCACAGAGCCTGTGTAGGCCCTCTAGTGCTTAAATTCGGAAGGTAGAAAGTATAAAATGAAAGTTTCATCAAAATAGAAAGTGTAGTGGGTATAATTTAAAACTTAAAACATTTTGTTCCTTGCCTTATTCAGAGGAAACGCTAAGGGGGCAGCCGCAGGGCCCTGCGGGGGTGTATGAAGGAAGGGTCACTCCCGGAAGTCCCGGCACAGGTCCCGGACCGCTTTCACCGTGTGATTTCGGAAATGTAGATGAATCTCGATAAAATGTAGGTAAAAAATGAAACGCCAGCAGAGAATGGGCCCCTGGAGAACAGAGGCCCAAGTAGTAGTTATAGTGCTTATGTAGGTAATCACTTTTATTTTAAATGTGACAACTGATTTCTGGATTACAAATATTATGTAACTAGTTAATAAACTATTATCTCATTTAGTATTTGGGTCGCACACACAAAATAAATTTGGTGGTCTACTGATCAAGATATCAAAAAAAGTAAATGATTCGTATAGAGAAATCAACTCGCACTCGACTATCAGACTTTTACTGACATAAAACCATTTTCCTTCACAAAACCTTTGCGTTCAAGACCCAAAACTTGATCCTTTACACAAGAGCCACATAACGGTACCTAAATTCCGTTAATTTGAGTTTAAAAGTATAAAAGTTTTGGAATCCCTAAAACACTTTTTGGGCCCATTAAAAAGCCATCTTCAGATATCTACTTCGTTCAAAACCAGTTTCTGAATTTAGGTCAGCATTTCCGTTAATTATCGCGTTAATGAAAATATTTTATTAAAGATTAATTATCTTCGCGAAAATCCACAGGAAATGTATTTATTGTGGCCCGGCTACAAGAAGAAATTTCAAAATATTAAATTTGCCAAACTGATGATGATGATAATCACGTGACCAAGAGAGTGATGAGTATGGATGGAGACGAAGAGGAAGGCCAAAGAAGAGATGGATGGATTGTCTAAGGAATGATATGAAAGAAAAAGGAGTAGATGATACTATGACGTGTGAGAGGGGCAAATGGAAGAAGAAAACGTGTTGCGCCGACCCCAAGTAAAATGGGATAAGGGCAGAGGGCAGGAAGATGATAATGATGAGATTTGCCAAACCTCTGACACTCATTTCACAGAATTTCAAACAAAGTGACAATGATCGTCATAAAAATTGCACAAAGGCGAAAAAAGTCCCTGGTGACAGCCAATCTATTAAAAAACATGAGTGATATAAACAGGAAGTTTTGTTGAATTCTTGGAAAGTATCTGATTGCGCCGGAGTACTCTGCACTCTGCAGTTTACGGTGTGGCATGTGTGGAATTTCCTACATCGAGCAAGTGTCAAATGACAATTGTAATGAAGCGGTAAAGTGTTGTAAATAGCTGTTAATACTATACAAGTCTTCGGCCGAAAACCTTTTAAAAACGGGAAGGAAAATTGTGCGCGTACCTACATAAGCACGGCATAAGTCTGTAAGAGTATTCCAACTACTGGGTGATGCTAATTGGAAATTGACTCCACAAATTAATGATTAATATAATATCGTGCCCTGCGAACCCTGCGTGGGTGCGTTTACAACTGACTGACTTATCATATTTTAATTAAACCTACAACAATTGTGTGAATGCCATCTCAAGCCTCATTCATTATACAATGTTAAATTCGTGCTACAGTCCAGTGCTCTGATTACGCAACCGAGCAAGCAACCAGTAGTCGTAAGGTTCAACACCCTAAAATTGACCATTGTTGCTGCCATGAAACTTAACATTTTGATGACACGTGCGTACTTCTGACTTGTTTATTAGTTTGAGGAGAGCTGTGGCCAGTGGCTAGAGACTTTGTGTAGTTTATTTCATCACCACTGCTTTCAAAACGGTGAAAGAAAACATCGTGCGGAAATGTTGAGAATCAAAAATTCGAAGACTTATTATGTGACATCTACCAACCCGAACTGGACTTGCGTGGTGGATTAAGGCCGACTGATCTCACAGATTAGCAAAAAGAAAGTGGAAGTGGGTGGGTCATAATGCCGTAGACTGGATGGAAGATGGGGCAGGAAAGTGTTGGAGTGGAGACCACGAACGAGAAAGAGGAATGTCGGGAGACAACCGACTAGGTGGACAGACGATCTTGTTAAAGTGGCCGGAAGGAACTGGATAGCCATAACACAAAAAGTCAGAAGTGGAGAGATATGGAAGAGACCTACACTCAGCATTGGGTGACTAAAAGTTGAAGAAGAGAGAATAAGAGATCTCACAGAGAAGAGGCCTGTGTCCCAGCAGAGGGAACACGATGCTGATAACTGCATAGATCATCATGATTGCACGAAAAATATCATGTAATAAATATGTGGATTTACAACAATCGACTAACTAAACACTCAATTAAGTAAATATTATTTTTAACAACACAAAACCGTAATTATCATACAATGTTCCGGTTATCGCCAACAGTTTTACATAACACCACTAATCATAAAGACTAGGGCTTGACAGATTAGCGTTAATTTTGGCCGAAACCGCAATTTTCGGCTTCCGTGCAAGGCCGAAACTGCTCAGCTTATCGGCCAAGTTTTGGCTAATGATTATTCCACTGACCCGCCCGACATTAGGTCATCTATTTGTGTTGTCATAGATAAGATGGTTGATTAATTAATTTTAGTCATGAATTTATTTAGGACGATAGAATACATACTGCTGTGATGACTAACTAATTAGTTTAGATCTCAAATGATATTTATTTTGCGTCTTCCACTGTTCCACGTGAAGAATGGATTGTGTGAAGAATTATTTTAAAGAGAAAATAACCAATAATAGCGTTATTACGCTATTAATTTGTGACTCATTGCGCATAGTACACACGGCTACATATCTAGCTATTCAAAACCAGTATAAGCTGATCGTTGTATGCGCGGAATGAACATGCAAAGCGAGACCACGATAAACTGGTTTTGTATAGCATGATGTGTAGACGTGTGTACTACTTACTATACGAACACGATAAGGGTAGAGACGTCAATGACCTCAATTAGTGAGTGTCTGTCACTTTTTTTTTTTTTTTTAACGTGGTAAAGTCATCAAATGAGTCCTCCCACCCCGGGCAGGGCGGGAGGGACTGTCAGACTTGTACTGACTAAAATCCATGGTGTCCTTCAATAGCCCTTTATGTACCGGGGTCACGGTAAGGAAATAATCCCGCGACCCCGGCAGGCTTTGGCCCTCTGAGAGGGGGCCCCGTCATTATGCTGACGCTCTTTGAGGCGCGCGTGGGACACAACGCGCCGTCGACCCGGGCATAGTGTCTGTCACTTGAATTGCATTTAGTAAAATATTGTTTTAAAGTATTTTTTGTAAAATCTGTAAAATCATGCATGACGTGCATAATGGTGTAGTTACATCTTCACCCTTATTATAGCCCCATATTTTTTAACGTGGTAAAATCATCAAATGAGTCCTCCCACCCCGACTGTCAGACTCGTACTGACTAAAACCTACGGTGTCCTTCAATAGCCCTTTATGTCCGGGGTAATGAAATAAGCCCCGCGACCGGATAAAGTCCCGCGACCCGATAAGTCCCGCGGCCATAGCCCCATGATAACTCTTTTACAAGCCATAATTATCGATAGAATTAGTTAGCAATTAACAAATAACCACGAGTTAGTAACAAAACCGTACTGAATCACACACAATGCCGAATGACATCATCTCCAATACCAATTACTAAATCCCACAAATTCGGCCTTCAATATCTGAGGCCGAAACCGGGACAACGCTATTTGACAAATGACTTTTTGTTCAGCAAAACATTATCTTTAGTATGAAACTATGAACAATGTAATGTTTACTGTTAGAAGGGATTTCAAAGTGTTTGAAAACAGTGGTAAATTAAAATAACTATTATATTTTATGTTCAGTGCTGAAAAATATGTAGTGGAAACACATTTTCGCACCCTTTACTTTCGCGACAACGTATTTCGCAGAAAAGGACTTTCGCGATAACGGACTTTCGTGAAAACGTACTTGTTTCGCAGTAATGAACTTTCGCGTAAACGTTTTTCGCGATAACGTACTTCGTGGTAATGAACATTCGCTGTAACGTACTTCGCGGTAATGAATTTCGCAGTAATGACGTACACCTCATTTTCGCTTATGGAAAATAGTGAATAGGTAGGTATATTTGCAATTTATTAATGATTGAGATTTCTACCTAAGGTTGCCGGGTCACGCCTTGATTATCCCAGGATGAGAGCATATAGTGTACCGGAAATTTCAAAATCATAACAGTAAGTCAGAGAAAGCAATATAATGGTCAAAAAACAAAATTTTAGTCACTCTTGCACAGGTTTTAAAATATTTGATGGAACCGATAGACAAAAATTTTGAAAATGTTTAAGTTTTTGTCTCGGTTTCGAATCTAGGCTAGCCTGGCAACACTTTCTCTAATTATTTGCCATTTTCATCGTATCAAGTTCATTGTTGATATGATAATGTTTATTATGCAAGTAGGTTACATCAACACTTTTACACGTCTTTTTACAAACTAGATGAGGCCGGTGTTTCGTACCTGACTACTCTGAGAAGAAACAGCCGAAACAAACTCAGAGGTCACTGTCTCTTTTAAAGTCCAGACATTATATTATGTAGATCAGGTTATACGAGGACCATTATATTATAATGGACATTGTTACATCCCCTAACATCCTTTAATCCATCCATTAATTCACTTTCATTCACTTCATTTTCTATTAAAATATTTGTCTAGCAAGAATTCTCGTAAGTCGCGAGCAACAATTCAATTTGCGGTTCAATTTGTCAATTGGTAGCACGGTTCAACGTTCAACATGTCGAAAGGGGGCCCCGAGATGCCTTAGTACGATGTACCTACAATATAATAAGTAGATTTCGCATATAGATACCATAAATATCCCTATCTAGGCATGAACCAGTTAATGCAGACTAAAAAAGGGAAAGGAAACATCTTAATACGAACTAAATGAAGGTAAAATCATAATAAAATCATTTATTTCATGTACACCAGTTAAAGTCAGTCTTCAATTGGCAAAAGACAAAAAAAAAGTACCAAAATCCAAGTCACAAGACATCTTCTTCTTCCTGCCCTTATCCCATTTTACTTGTGGTCGTCGCAACATGTTTTATTCTTCCATTCTCCCCTATCAGACGTCACAGTATCATTTACTCCTTTTTCTTTCATATCATTCCTTAGAAAATCCATCCATCTTTTCTTTGGCCTTCCTCTTCCTCTCCATCCATCAAAATTCTTACTCATCACTAAAGAGTGGTGAGTAAGAATTTTGATGGATGGAGAGGACTAAAGAGTCACATGGGTGTCATCCCTCCTTATCACATGTCCCATTGTGACTGATCCCAGTCACAAGACATAACTACTGTTAAAGTAGGTACTGTTTGCCTATTCCAAATCGTAGATCTCTATTTGGGTCGGCTTCCAGTCGAACCAGATGCAGCTGGATATCAGTAATTTACATGTAGGGACTGCCTATCGGATCCTCCACAACCCACTAACTGGTTAATACGATACCCCCATGGTTAGACTGTTTGTCAGACTTTTAGAGCTTTTGACTAATAGTAACTACTGTCAAAGATCCACAAACGACAGCCGGGACCAACGGCTTTACGTGCTTTCCGAGGCACGGAGGAAACTCGCTATGACAGATGGTCACCCATCCACAGACCAACATCGGCAAGCGCGGCTTAGTCCGGAAGACCGACTTGTGCGGCTAGATTTTTAAGATCAAACTTCTAAATAAAAATAATCTAACTTATTTTCGGTTAATAAGCCAGTGTCACAATCACAATTAAAGTATTATCGTGTTTGAGTCGGCGTATCAACCATATTATTATTATCAGTGAACATAAAATGAGTAGGCACTTTTGGCCATCCGTAAATCCACAATCATTATGACTGACGTCAAAAAGTAGGAGGATTTTGTGTGTTTTCAATGTTCTGTATAAGGCCTTTTACCCACAGAGCGAGTACTCTGAAACATAACTCCGACGATTCTTTGGCACCCATTCTGGTGATAATTTTGTCGGATAAACATGGCCGTAAAAAACCACTAACGTAACTCCACCATAATATTATAGAAAATAATTAGGCAATTAATTAACTCTATAAAAGCATGATGTCCTAAAACATCTAATTCAAACTAATTATAAACACGACCTCTCGATAAACAACGGCTTAGAATTAAAAAAAAAAACAGAACTCACACACAAAAGAATTTAAACTTTATTCCTACACATCAAAGTCTATTATCCATTCACCAATAACAACCACTCGTATCCGTGCCGGCGCATGCGAAAAGCAGGTTCTAAATTTAAATGTTCAACAGTCAATGGTCTCATAACGTTCTTAGCTTTTGAAGAGGACGGACGTAAGGTAAACATTATGAAGAGTTTACAATAAAACAGGTTTTATGGCGATTCTGGATGGCTGCAGGCTTGCAGAGCTCGTGGTATTAACTACCTTGAGGGACTGGTTTAGTGAATTGTAGGATTATTAGCACATTGAAGTGTGTCTAATGCGTTTGGCTGACTCGTGCGTGATGTGTATGGTTTGCAAAGCAATTTGACTTCAAAAAGTACGTTAAAGTTTTTTCTACTTGTTGATGATACCGTAAATATCTAGTAAAACAATGACATGGCTTCTTTTTAGACAAATATTAAGACTTCATGAGAAACGTTTTTTATTCCCACGAATAACAAGAATCGACTCTATTGTTTGACTATGACTACAGTCAATAGAATACATTGCCAAGGTCGTTACAGAGCCGTCAAATTCACATTAACCAAGTTTATTTTCATTAATCATATTTAATTACCGGCTCTTCAAGCAAAATCACTTTAGCAAATGTCACCGTCATAACGCAATCGTCAGACCTCCCAGCAAGTAAGACTGTCAGTTTCGACAAATATAAATTACTAGCAAGCCCGGCGAACTCCGTATCGCCACCATTCTTTGCTATAAACCTCACGGAACCCGAGACCTTTCCAACGAATGCAAATCCGTGGAAATCGGTCCGTGCGTTCTGGAGTTAGCGTCAGGAAGGAAAACCCGACTTTATATAGTAGATTATTATTCATAAAAGAACCTATTGTATTACACTACTAAAAGTAGTACATCAAAATTCTAATGGCATAGCTCTCCAAAATTCCTCGCGTGTTAGATGAGACAATGCTCTAAAAGACCAGTATATCTGACTGTTCATTGTGCTGAAAGAGCATAAGAATCGAGGCCAAGATAATCTGGTTTTGTAGCCTGTGAGTTAAATAGTCGAACTTAGACAATGGTTGAGGAAAATGGGGATTTTACCAACTGACAATGATATTACAGAACATAAGCATAAGTTGATGCTAAATATTTATAACGTTTTAATTGTGCACGCGACGTCAGCGTTCTGCGCGGATAAAATAAATATCTGGTTGACCGAACTTCGCTCGGTTTTTAAAATGTCTATATCTTGGGAACCGAGCTTTTCTCGAACCTGGGACCGTTCGAGCCGAAAAACCCCTAATCTGTAACTTTTATGAAAATCCTTGGAGCCGTTTCCGAGATCCTGATTATATATAAATGTACAAGAATTGCTCACATAATGATAGAAAATATACATCCTATGTCACTCAGTAGATGGGGCTTTGTACAGGTGAAAGAAATTTTAAACCCGTAGTAGTAATTCAGAGATTACTTGCTACTTGCATCTCTTCAAGTCAAACTGCCTCGCAAATCCTCAACCGATTCTTTGTCCATCAATTGTTAATTTGTCCGTCCATCGCTATTTGGGCATCCTCAATTTTTTTTGTCTCTTTATTATTATAGGGGTTTTTATCCACACGGATATGCCAACCCCATCATACCTTATACTTAAATACTATCAAAATGAAGGAGAATCATTAACCCGATCTAAATCACATAGTCTATGTGGTCCTTACCAGACCACACAACCTCTTGGCGACCTCCGTTCTAGGGTTTGCTAAAATATTCTGCACAAGCCCAACATCAAAAACGTTCAATTCAAATTCTCTTAGTAATGATTCTCTCTCACTTTTGCTCTTAGTGCATTCCATCAGCAAATGTTGCACATCTTCAATTTTGTGGCAATCCTCTTAAAAGCATGAATTCATACTATGTTGGGGTCGTCTTCCAATCTAACTAGATGCAGCTGAATATCAGTATTTTACATAGAGCGATTGCCTATTTGATCTCCACAACCCAGACTAACGGCTATATCTGAATAGTTTCGGCGCGTGCCGAAATAGACCCACAAAATTAATAGGAGAAAGTCGTACCGAAAACGAATTTGCGAAACAATAATGACTATGACGACAGCGTACACACGTAAATACATCGAAACGAAAGTGAAAACAAAAAAAAGCGTTACTCTGACGTAATATACCGTCAAAAATTGGCACATAACATTATGTGCATCACGAATGGTCGTTTTTGACGTCAAGCGACCACCACTTGGCAACTGACGGTAAATATCTTAATCTATTAATATTATGTGACCGATATTTAGGTTTATTTACCGGATCACGTGATCTTGGACTGCTAGACAGGCGATGATGCTGTGATGTTGAGTCTTTAGACGCGTCTGTGGGTTTGGCGTGGGACTTTTTGATGGCCCGTTCGTGTCGGGGCGATGCAACTAGCGTCTTCTGACTCTGAAGAGGAAGATAATTATGCTGTGCCGACAACAAATCATTATAATTAGTGCAGAAGTTTTTGACTCTAGTATTCATACTTTCTGATCCAACTACAGGGGCGCCGCTTAAAATTCCCGTGGGTGCTCCAGCTTTTTTAAATGACATACCTAGCTACTTATATGAACGAGTACTAGTATTTTTGAGACTTAAATAGTGGGTGCTCGGCACCCAAGGAGTCGGCGCCCCTGACTATGATTTATTTTCTAAAAGAAAAATTTTGAGTTGTGACAACGGCAATATCATCGACATAGAGAGATAGTGTCGCAACACGTCACTGTTCAGCATCTTAGTAAATACCAACTAATTTCGTCACTGGGACAGCGCTGCACCATGAATGAATGATGTAACAAAGGTTCTGTAATAATTCTGGCGATTTAAAAAGAGTGTCCATGGAGTTTCTTGCACGTTCTTCTCCATAGAGATCTACTTCTTGGAACGGGCATCTACGGTATAATACTTTCACAGTTTTTATGTCTTGTGACTGGGACTGTAGCACCATAACTTTTGTAGTGTTTTATAATATTCCTTTGATTATCTATGACAATTCAAAAGTGCCTGTAACTGGCCAACTTGAAATAAATGCTTTGATTTTGCACTCAAGGGTTTATCTATAGAGAATAAAACCGCTCTTGGTATTACAAAACGCCTACATACCAGCAAAAAATAAACAGATATAATGACATAAGGTGATGATGTGGTGGACTCGAAGAATGGTGTTTATTTGATCAGCTGACTACCATACAAAGTGGATGAATCATTACATTGCATGTGACTTATAAAGGCTATTGCACTTTCTGAGTAATCTATGACTAAAATGGAAACGTCGTTAGGAAATCTTGGCTTGATAGTGTTACATTGCTCGTATGTATTGAGTAGAATAGAATAGAAAAATATTTATTTGATACTAGCTGACCCGGCAAATTTCGTACCGCCTCAGAAACAATAAAAAACCCTTTAGACCTACCCTGGACTACGACAAACATTTTAAAACCAAAATCAGCTCAATCGGCCTAGCCGTTATCGAGTTTTAATCAGACTAACGAACAACAATTCATTTTTATTTATATATAATAATATACATAGAATATAGATAGATAGGACACAAACAAAAGACCATTTCAGACATTGGCTGCATGGTCTTCGTATGAACTGTTCTACATTTATGATGTCTGGACTTTAAAAGTGACCTCTGAGTTTGTTTCGGATGTTTCTTCTCAGAGTAGTCAGGTACGAAACACCGGCCTAAAGACGTGTAAAAGTGTTGATATAACGTACTTGTATAAATAAACATCATTTCATTTCACACAGCAATAATAAAAAATACAATAAGAATTATGCTGAGCATGTCCACACCAAAATGGTTACCAACTCAGCACCACGCTGTGACACAGGGTACATATTGTCAATCTAAAATAGTTTTTTTTTGAGATTTTGCTTTTATTCTTTACCCTTGTCTAGGTCCTAGGATCGTAGAAAAAGTCTTCGATCGAGTGAACTTACACAGAAGAAGCCTGAATGGTATAGACGCCAGCAACCTGCCAGAATCTGTAAAATTATACCTATCGAACATTTACCTTCCACTATTGGTGATAAGGCTGAAAATCTATTAACAGATTGTAGTAGCTTGATGCGCTGGCATCTGTACAATGGTGATTTTTAGAACCAAATAATATGAATACGTAAACCACTAATATAATAGTGTGACGAGAAGTTAAGTATGACTCAGCGCAGTTTCCAATTTTCAACACATTGTGAGAAGAATGAGCTATCAAGTAAATAGATTAGTCATGTAACTGTTTCTGGTGAATGATTTAATGATCCAGTGGCTGTGTATAAGGAGAATTATGAGAATATACATGTAGAATAGGTATTCGCAGGTCATAATGAGACTGTCGAGGAAATGGACATCTATAGGGCCACAATACGGGAAATGCCGTCAATTAACATGTTAATGGACAACTATGCGAACACTTAAAGACTATATTTTATAATCGGGGATAGCAACTGGGGAACTAATGGCGCTAGTATACCTTGTTCCAAGCATCGTCATTGGTTCAAATCTTATAGGTACTTCAAAATAGTACTACGTCATTGGTCGGATTAGGACTAAGCTATGGCGGTGCCATCTACAATTAGCTTTGACCGGCCTTCCCCATTACCGTTAGTATGATCCATCATCATCAGCCTATAATGTTTCCACTGCTGAGACACAGGCCTCATCTCTGTGAGAGAGACTGAGCCATAATCCACCACGCGGGCCCTGTCCGGGTTGGTAGATGTCACAAGTCTTCGAATTTTTGGTTCTAGGACATGCCGGTTTCCTCGCGATGTTTTCCTTCACCGTTTTGAGAGCAGTGATGATGAAATAAATTAATACGCCTGGCGGGTTTCGAACCCACGACCTACAATTCGTAAGTCGGAACCGATAACACTGGGCCACCACTGCTGCTAGTGTGGTCCGGTTATAAGAGATAATGTAGTCTAGCAAGTCATTATTTTTTTTGTGTAAAACCCACCACGCTATTCCCAAACCACTGCATTTCCTGAAAGTTAGAATTAACAGTTGTGGCCACCAGAATGGCCCCGAGAAAATGAAACTCGACGTGTCCCGGTAATTGAAATCAACTGTTTCAGATCCTGCAACGAAATTAATCGTGATAACAAGTGATAACTTGATATCGATTTGATAGTTTGCAAAAATAAGTCCTAAATAAGATTATTTTTATTAGAAGCCCGTGTCGTCCCACTGCAGGGCAAAGACCTCCCTCTTTCCACTTTTCGCGATCTAATGCGATTGTAGGCCAATACCTTAAAAATAAGTCCAGCTCATCCCGCCATCTCCTTCTGGGCCTGCCGCGTTGTCGTTTACCGCTATTTGGGATCCACTGATTAGTTATTTTTGCCCAATGCTCCTCCGGCATACGGCAGATATGACCAGCCCAGTTCCACTTCAACCTTGCAGCTGTTGAGCCAATATCGGCCTATCGGGTCATAATAAGATGATAAAATCTAAAATATTTATGTTTGTTTATCACTTACGTAACGATCTGTATCAGAATGATGGATGGTGTAAGTAATCAGATGGTATATGATAAGTCAATCATTGTGATAAAAAATGTTATCTCTACATCAACCGGTTTAATACGAGGGTATACATTTAAACATT
Source organism: Agrotis segetum (assembly GCA_036375495.1). Classification (NCBI taxonomy): domain Eukaryota; kingdom Metazoa; phylum Arthropoda; class Insecta; order Lepidoptera; family Noctuidae; genus Agrotis; species Agrotis segetum. Next base: position 332,580 of record JAQSVV010000673.1, on the reverse strand, counting down.
ATGCAAGCGAGAACCGTGGGAGCAGTGGTGGCCAGTGGTATCGGTCCCGACTTACGAGTTGTAGGTCGTGGGTTCGAACCCCACCAGGCGCATTAATTTGTGTAATTTTTATTTCATCACTACTGCTCTCGAAACGGTGAAGGAAAACACCGTGACGAAACCAAGGCATGTCCTAGAACCAAATATTCAAAGACATGTGTCATCTACCAACCTGCACTGAGCCCGCTTCGTGGATTATGGCCCACTCGCTCCACAGAGAAGAGGCCTGTGTCCCAGCAGTGGAAACATTATAGGCTGATGATGATGATGACTCAGTCCTAGTCTACTACATTGTATATATAACATACTTTATCAAGATAGTTGTTCCCCGCGGTTTTATTGTCGCGAGACGTTACATAGCTTCCTGCTTGCCACGATAGGCTATCCAATATTTTTTATTAGTATCCTAGATTGTGTCCCACTGCTGGGCAAGGGCCTCCTCTGCAAAGCATAAGTGGAACTGAGCTGGTCATAATAATCTGCCGCATGTCGGATGAGCATTTGGCAAAAACAACCACTCAGTGGATCCCAAATGGCGGTAAACGACAACGCGGCAGGCCCAGAAGAAGATGACGGGATGAGCTAGACTTACTTTTGAGGGATTGGCCTACAATCGCACTAGATCGCAAAAAGTGGGAGGAGGGAAGGGAGGCCTTTCCCCTTCAGTGGGACGACACATCATCATCATCATCATCATCTCAGCCGCAGGACGTCCACTGCTGAACATAGGCCTCCCCTTTCGATCTCCACATGTATCTGTTGGATGCGACTTGTATCCAGCGTCTTCCGGCGACCTTTATAAGGTCGTCTGTCCACCTTGCTGGTGGACGTCCTAAGCTGCGCTTGCTAGTCCGTGGTCTCCACTCTAGTACTTTTCGACCCCATCGGCCATCTGCTCTGCGAGCAACTTTTTTTTCACGACATTAAATCATCAAATGAGTCCTCCCACCCAGGGTTTGGCGAGAGGGACTATCAGACTAGTACTGACTAAAATCCACGGGGTCTTTTATTACCCCTTGACGTTCCAGGGTCACAGTAATTCGTTTTCGCACTTTAGTTACATTTCAAGAAGTAAACTTCCATTGAAGCGACAGTTAAGATCTTACGCATCAAAAGTCATTCCATTACCGCTGATAGGCCGATTTATTGGCAAAGCTGAGTAGCACCATGTTTTAAAGCAAATGCCTTTTACTAATACCAAAACAATTCTACGCTAGATGAATCTACAATGTCTGGCTTCAGTCTTTGCCAAAATATTCAGCCGATGACGTCACTGTTTTCGTCAACACCACCAAGTACATTGTCCTCAATTAAAGCGTGGGGGATCTTTAATCATCTCAATTGGAAGAGTTGGATAGTTTTTTATTTGTTTCTTAACAGACTTGGTGATGTTTTGAACAAGAATGTCTTGCATAAGATACTAGGTACTGCCTCCCACAATCATATTGGCTATAGTTTTGACGCCCAACTCATCTCAGCCAGCGCTTTTATTTTAATGAATTGTTAAGTAAATGAGCAGTGGTGGCTCAATGGTATCGGCCCGATTTACGAGCTGTAAGTCGAGGTTTCGAACCCAGACAGGCTCGTCACTTTGTGTAATTTATTTCATCACTACTTACTGCTCTTAAAACGGTGAAGCAAAACTTGAGGAAACCGGTGTGTATGTCCTAGAATCAAAAATTCAAAGACATGTGACATCTATCAAGCTGCATTAGGCCCGTGGTGCATTATGGCTCACTCCCTCTCACAGAGAGGAGGCTTGTGTCCCAGCAGTGGGAACGTTTATAGGCTGATGGTGAGGTAAATGACTGCTCTCTCCATGGGCATACCAGAAGTAACCTCTCAGACTAGTGTTAACCTAAACCTACCTTTCTAAGGCCACGGAAACCTCTTTAAGATATTCCTGCATCTCTGGAAGAACATACCCGTCAGAACAGTACAAAACAGCGGAGTGATATTGCATTTCAAATAAAAATATCAGTGACACAGTGAATTCTGTATGTTGACGATTTAGTCTCGAAATGTTATGACTGATGGAGCCGGTTTCGTCAGCTTGAACTAATATTTACTGAAACCTAGACATAACTATGAATTCAAATAGATTTAGGAGTTATAAACGCACACCTACATACGGAGAGACGGTGTATTTTCTATGTGAAAGATATCACGCAGGTCTTGGTAACATTGGAGGATCTTCAAGGTTAAAAGGCGCTTGCCAATGTCTACCATTAGGTGGAAGACCATCCATTACATACCGGGACCAGACGTCATTCTGTCTTCATCTTTTACAGTCGTTACGGGTAGTCAGAACCCAAAAACAAAAAGTAATAAGAAGACGCATCATGACCCATTCTATTTTTTGTACTAAGAGCAGACAAGTTACTTTTAAAGAAATCATTTCACCTTTGCCCGAATATGTTAATAGAAGTAAATACTCGTAAAAATCCTCAATGGGAATCAGTTCCATACAAGGAAAAGAAAAGCCTCATATGGAATCAGTTCCAAAACTCTGGTTCCATAAATCCATAGACGGCCGAAGCGGTCACAACCTTTATGCTTAAAACGATAGAAATCGTTTTACATTCTGTATTTATTGTCTCTTCTTTCGTCAAAAAACCCGCATCTACAGTTACACAGCATGAGCTAATGAAGAGGCTTGACTGGAAGGTTACTATAACGTCTTAAAGCAGCAGTATTGCCAGTTTGGGAAAGAGACAGCTATACAAATCTTCTAGCGCCACCTCGTTTCCACGCTAAAATTAAACTCGCATTAAGACATTATGGTAGGCCAGATGTTGATTAAAGACACAGGCAATCCTGCATCCCTGGAAATAGGCTAGGCAGATGATGGTGATACCCAGAAAATCCAGAAATCAATACACGTTCCTCCACTCGAGGCCTTTGCCCTGCAGTGCGACACGCTGTTACTACAAAAGATAATATCTCACTCAACTTAGTGACAAACTCATGAGTCACCAAAACAAACGTATGATAACGTTGTCATATCGCCTGTGTCAGTTTGCTCAACGATCTCCGACAAATATGTCATGTTTTATGACTACCGCTTTTAATGTATGAGGAAGTCTTTAGTCTGTAAAGATGTGGTTTTTAGTAGTTGCACACCTTCCTGATTAGTAATATGCTATCGACTCCGAATTATCATGAATTAAACCCCATTTTTTTGGTCCTGCCGCCCTGGATATAGCTGAAGGACTGTTAGACTCATACTGACTAAAATCTACGGTGTTTCATCAATGGCCTTTAACGTTGCAGGTTCACGGTTACCAGTATAGACAGTCCCGCTGCAACGTAAATCGACAAGTAGAGAAAAATCGGACAAACTGTACAGTCCTCATCATACTTACACTTGTCGTTTGAAAAGTCATACAAATTGTTGATGCCGTGCGTCAGTAGCGCCATCTAATCATAGACGACAAATTGCGTGGATAATGCTCACCGGAATATGGAGATTTGGGAGGGACCGAAACCGGTATCCTCCGGTATTTTTTCGGTAGAGCAGGTAATTTTAAAGATTACCTTTATTATTAAAAGTGAATACCCGGTATTAATACCACCCAAATAAAAATTACCCCTATCTTGCACACTTCAAACGTGCCGTCGGCAATAGAAGAAGTGCGTATCGCATGTCAGTGTGACAAAGAGTCGTTATCTTGTTGGTATTAAAACGGTAGAACCTGAATAGAGGTAACATTTTGTGGGTTGGTTACCTCAGATAGCGGTTACCTAAATCTGAAAAATAACCGAAAGTCTTTAATACCTGTACCGGAATTTATAAAGGTTTTCGGTCCCTGGAAAAAAGGCCTTGCCAAACTCAGCATTGGATGAAATTCGGGCAGCAAAATAATGTAGATGATCTCTGTGATTTTATGACACACGCTGCTCGGCTACAATTCGTCGTGAGTGACGATATAGTCTATGACCTTCCACTGATAGATAGACTCTCCAACACTAAAACATTCATGATTTCGCCCGTCTTCAAGAAGACACCTAAAAAACAAACAAACTCTTGGTTCAGTTCAAAGACTAGATCAATTTGATAGTTTTACTCTGAATAGTCTTGTTATTCGCGAAAGCGAACTAGTTCGAAAGAAGGCTCCCACAGATGTAGTGATTAGCTCCCACATAAAGCTCCCTAGTTCACTAGTTCGGACAGAATGAAAGAGATCGACTGATCAAGATCGTGGCAGGGAACAGCACTACTCTATAGTACTCCCGACCGATCATGCGCGCATTCCGTTTCGTACATTTTACACAAACTGTCGCATGCAGCAGGAACCGTATTAAAGACGAGGATGAACAAAGACAAACTCGGTCTGAGTCGATCTCTTTGCGAGCGAACGATTTGATCGACTCGGTCTCTATTACGAGCTAGGAACTAACGAAAAGTTCGATTTAAGAGAGCAGAACTAGATTGAGCGCTCTCAGTAGTGAACTAGAATGCCCAAGCCTACTTCTAATGAATGCCACAATACGTTAGTAATGCATCCGGTGCACTGTAGACAGGCAGTCTCGCTAACCTTACGGGGAAATCTTTATGTCATTGAAACGGCCCATTGTCTTGCAAAGCACGTAAAATGTTTCCAATTTCTAAGGTGTCCATTCAAAAGTGCCTTAGCATTGATATCTTTACACTGTACAGTTCTCTGAATTGACTTTTATGGAGGAAAGTAGATGTCTATGATCTATATGATTTCAGTGGTCGGTCGTATCCTTTTGGTCGTACCCTGATGTTACTACATAGCCTAAATAAAGCCTTCCTCGATTGCATTCAACCTGAGAAGATTTTTTTCAAATAGACCTAGTAAAGAAAGGAAGAAAAAACATTTATTTGGTGCAAACGGACCACGATAGACACACACATTCAAAATAAAAATAAACAGAAAAAAAACCTATATCTAACACAAAAAAAAAAAAGAATATTTTTTGTGTGTATCACGGCTGCGCCAAAAAGGCCAAGTTCAGCAAAATGTCGAGCACCTAGTGCTCAACGCTGGTTTTCAACTGGACCTGTAATGTAGTAGTAGTAGTTCCTGAAATTCCGTTCAACCAAATATCTTCAGTTTTTTATTATTAAGTAGTTTAGATAAGCTTTCGTGCGTTAATTATAATCTGGATGAGGCTTACAGGTTTTAAAATCTCATCTGAGGCGAAACACTCTCTCTTAGGACGACCGTAAGATTATCCTATTGCTATCAAATTGTCATAAATACAGACTCCGTGGTTCTATAAAGATTTCATATAACTAAATTATGAAAGAAATTACAAAGTTTATAGATGTGGTTATAAATATAATGTACACGCAATAATTATCAGTTTAATCCAGTATATTAATTCAGTATTCAAGCACAGCAAAACAAGTGATTCAGCGTTAAATTAAACCAGTAGGTAGTGTCATTAGCATTACTAACCAACAGATATTTTTTGTAACTACCGTAATTTAAAAGGAAAAACAGATTACTCCCACGACAGTAATAGAATTAACTTCAATGAGTAATACTTTAATTGTGGTGAAATAGCGTGACGTACATGGTTTATTTACATGCCTATGCCACATTTCATAAAGTATAATAGTAGACGCAGGGGCAGATATTAGTAGGGGCTCAAAAATGGATAATCAAGTCAGTGACACCCATGTCGCGGACTTGATTCTAGTACGGACAGTACGGAACAAATATTTGTTTATTATGTGCAATGGGTTTGCTCTTGACCTTAGACTAGGTCAGGAGTGACTAAGACAAGGTTGACGATGGAGCGAGCTTACCCAGAAGAAGCTTGTTCACTCTAACTTTGAAGAGATTAGGGTTGTATGCGTTCGGAAACAGATGCAGGCAGAGAGTTCCACTCCTTCGCTGTCCGCATTATAACAGGCTACAATGTATTATGATCTACAAGTAGTTGATCTAGGGTGTTTGTAACATTTCTGATAAAATCAGTTTAATTACAATTAATTAATTTTTTTGCTTTTTTTTAGCGCTGTTGGCAATAAATCAATCGGAAGGCATTTAGGCAAAATAAAAAGAGGTAGATATCGCACTAGCACAAATTGTTGAGGACAAAGTAAGACAATTGTTGCTCTTTGCTATCTGCTATCTCTTTCTATCTAAGTTCCGCATTATCTATCGCTGTCTGAATTTTAAATTACTATAATAACAACGCAACGATATTTGAGCGCCATTGAGTATGAACGTAACGTATCTTTCTTTATAATATCATTGCATTTAGGGATAAATACGACTACAGTTTTGTTAGGCAATTTAATTTATTACGAATTAATCATGGTTCAATTTTAACTTTTTCCTCGTTCTAGTAGCGATATTCTTGTTAGTCCCATTAGCGTATAATAATTATGTTATCTCCTTCGCCTAATTGGGGTTCGTAACTGTCCTACGTCAAAACTTTCCCCATTGACAGCGATGTGGATGAGTTTTTTGACGCCTTATAAATTATTCATTTTAGTTTTAATTCTGTTATTTTTGTAAATATTTTACTATTAACATTAGTTTTTAAATGTTGTTTGTATAATTATATAATAAAAGCTTATAAAATGTAACTGTCAAACCTAGGGTTTTGAAGATTGCATTAGACCAAAATCACGGTCAGAAAACGGAACTATCTATGTATGTTAAGTTGGCATTACGTAGTTTTGTGCTGTACAGAATTTCAATACGATTCAAATGTGCGATCCCGCTTTAAGTACAGTTATTCGCCAAATTGTAAATAAATGACTTTACAAGACTAGAAAAGACTTGACTTGTTTCTTTACAAGACTAGAATATATTATTTGAAAAAGCCTTATTTTTAATACACACAACGAAGCCAGTATTATGGGATGTCAACCCTTTGATACAGAATTATAAAAAGGCAGCAAAACGAGTTCCGGATGATTCCCGTGGAGTTTAAAGAAAAAAAATAACAATTAGGTACTAAGAAAATCAGGCTCAGGCCGTTGGCTTTTGCAAGACTAAAGGTACGTCTTTGTGGCCGACTGCAGACAGCAGCAGCAGTCGGCGTGTCGCTGCGACAGTACTGGTTTCTGGGTTATCTAGTCAGAAATTTCCTGTCTCACGACAACACTTCACACGATCGCAGACGATTTGTCGTCCGATTGAAGATACCACAGACACTGGAGTGGCAGCAAGACGATCTTTCAAAAAAAAAGAATTTTGTTTTACTGAAAATTCTTACATTTCAATAGACTGACGTCTATCTATTAGAGCCCCCTCACTGCAGTTAGGTTAGAAAACAGGACTGCAGAAGATACAACGAAGTGTATGGCGCTGACGTCTCTGTTGGAGCCGTTTGCAGTTAGGTTCCAAAATCATGATTTCAGCGAGATGATGTAGCAACGTATCGTCACTGTCGCAACGTCACGTCGTCAGCTGTCGCTGTTTGCAGCCGCCCACGAACAAACCTTCAGAAAATCGTGTTCAAGACTATTTTCACATAATACCTAATCCATCAAAGTGAACAAATACGTGAATACTGAAAGTGCTTCCGAAAACGATGCCATCATTTACCGGCTACTTTAAATATATCTCATTATGTAACACCTTGGCATAGAGCCGGGCGCCATATTAACAACTGACGTTAAAAAAAAACAAGATGGCCGAATGGCGGGAAGTTTATTACATCGTAAACTTCAATGTGTTTATGAATGCAAAATTATGCTTTATTGTCTGTTAAGCTGTTGTTTGAGATAGTCTTTTTTTGTACGGCAAGATGGGAATTAGATGTTTCTTGCTTTTCCTGTGGCCTCTGGGCTTATATTGTCTTTCGTGCTTGACCGTTGGGCCCATTTAATAGCTATAAAAGTGGACCCTTTCCTTCTTTCTTCACCACCTAAAAAGAGCGTATAAAAATTGCTGGATCAGTAACGCGCAGACGGATCCTCTTCAGTTATTGCCATTTATTATCTGCCAAGCCTTTTCATAACTACGTTGAAGTCTTGATAAGACTGGTTGTCAGACTTATAAGCCCTTGACTAAGAGTAACGACTGTCAAAGATCTTATTATCTTAGTACATGTGCACTTATCAGCTGTCTAGCCTTTTCCCAACTATATTGTGGTTGGCTTCCAGTCGAACCAGATGCAGCTGAATATCAGTATTTTGCATGGAGCGACTGCCTATCGGACCTCATCAACCCAGTAACTGGGTGATACGATACCCCATGGTAAGACTGGTTGTCAGACTTTTTGATATTCTGACTACTAATAACGACTATCAAAGATCTACAAATGACAGCCGCGACTAACGGATTTACGTGCTTACCAAGACACGGAGAAACAAAACCTTGGCAAGCGCTGCTGTTACCATCTAGCTACGATTGATGATGATGATGATGATGAATATATCAAGAGTATAATCTTTCTAACTGTCAAAAAATCTGCAGTTTCCTTCCTATGTTTTTTCGCTGATATTTTTTCTCTCGCACATCTATGTGCTAACACGCGGTAACCGAATGTTAACTATGTACAAAAATACTCACATTTAGGATAAATGACTGCGTGGGCAGTGAAATATTTACGTTATTCATATTTTTTGTGGGTAAATATCGTTTTTCTTATACTAATATCTGTCTGGTTTATGATGTATGAGAGAAGCGGTGCTAATGTCTAAGGGTGCTAATATAAATAAACAGGTTATCGGTCGGTTCGGACAGTAACTACGGATACGTTCAAATCTGAGCGGGTAAAACCTGTATAAAGATTTAAAGAAACTGTACATAGATATGGACATCCTCCACTGGAAAGTCGTATAGTCAGCACCACTGACCTGTGTCTGCAACATAACATCGTGCAATGACAGGAAACCTCCACGTGCGCCCGTGTACTGGAGTTCCCTCTCGGATACGTCCGGGGGGAAGACCAGTTTTTCGGGCAAGTGCACCCTGGGATGCGGGCAAAAACTCTTCCTTAGGCACTGTGTGCCTAAGGGGTCTCTTTGCCCGTATGCGAATACCCTGTCGTGTGGACGCTCCAACGCGTGTCCCTCTGATCAGCAGAGGGCACAGCGGCGGAGCGGGCTTGCGGACGGTGAGTAATGGGTAGCTCGCCGTCCGACTAAGGACCAAGCCTGGGTCGGAGCCGTGGCGTGTTTCGCGCCAAATGCCTACTGGGGTCGCGAGTTTTTTTCTTAACCCAATGGCATCCTAAGGAACACGGGTGGATTTTAGTCAGTAAGAGTCTGACAGTCCCTTCCGCCCCACCCAGGGCGGGAGGACTCATTTGATGATTTTCAAAAGGAATCCTGTTGCTACTAACATGATTTTCATTGACACCTGCATGAATGCGTTTTGATTCTGCGATAGTATTAATTGACTTATAGCGGTACACGTGCGATGGTTTCTTTCCTCAAACCATCGCCACTGCTCATTGGTCAATAAGTTCAATAAACTGAATAATTTGCACCTCCAAGTAAATTACGCTGGCCCGGATATTTTTTGGCAAATGCTTATTACGGAATCACGATGTGGTAGTGTTATATTCATCGTCCACCTACTTAGTTAGAGTGATACGCCGTCAATTTGGGCTTAGTTCTTGATCGGACTGCGAGCTACCTATTAACTCGCCTTCCGCTGCTGGTGGCCCCTGATTTACTTTTGTAAGTCATGGGTTTGTCTATAGGCATGCTTATTTCTTTGATTTGTTTTAAAACAATTACAAGGTATATTATGGCCTGTTTTCTTCCGCCTCCGCTTATTCAATATCTCCACTCCAATAAAAGATAAATAGTTCGTCACATCCTGTGATTTCGATTGTATCCTGCCCAAAATTGTAACGGTATAGCCAATTTGAATAATTATTATAATAATAATGATTTGTACACCAATTATGGACCTAGACAAAATTTTTTGGGCACGCAAAACGTTGCCCCGTCTGTGTTTGTAATTTTTAACTATGGAACTTTACAGTTAAACAAACTATGAATAAAATTATTAAAAAAATACGTCTTCCGTTAGTTTTTGTTTCGAGCGTTGACGGCACGGTGGCTGAACGATTAAACTGTGCAGCGTATGATTCCCTCGCGAATCAAATATTTATATGACCTACAGCTACAAGTAGTGGTTCTGTTTCTGGGTATTTGTGTATGTGAGTTTGTATGTTTGTAAACACACCCACGACTTTGGAGGAATTCCTAGTGTGCTACCAAAAAAATCTTCAGCTTTATAAAATTAGTATACTAGAACAGTGGTCGACAACCATTTAGTAGGCAAGGGCCGCAAAGAGACAAAATTAGGACAGGCCGCAATTTTTTATTAAAATGGTAAGAAATTAGGTATCTCTTTGTTTAAAAAAAAATCGGGTTTTGTAAACCGAAGATTAACAATGAAACCGAAGAATCATGGGCGGGAAGGAAGGGGTGGCTGTGGGCCATGCTATACCGACCGAGGCGAGCAAAGTTTCGGGTAAAAGCTAGTACATCTAAACAAACCCTATACCGTACCCAACCTAGCAAAACGTTAAAAGGACAAACATTATCTAACCGTACCATACTGTGGTGTCACTCACCGAGTCTCCGCTCCCCTTTCTTGCCAGTCATCCGTTTTATTTGCGTGGAGCCCTGACCTGAATGGGCAGCAGTGGCGGATTAAGAGTTTCTGGGGCCCTAAGCACAGAGCCCGCGTAGGCCCTATATTACTTAAATTGGGAAGGTAGAAAGTATAAAATGAAAGTTTCATCAAAATAGAAAGTGTAGTAGGTATTATTTAAAATTAAAACATTATTTTCCTTGCCTTATTCAGAGCAAACGCTCAGGAGGCAGCCGCAGGGCCCTGCGGGGTTGTATGAAGGGTTACTCCCGGACTGCTTTCGCCTTGTGATTTCAGAAATGTAGATGACTCTCGATAAAATGTAGGTAAAAAATGAAACGCCAGCAGAGGATGGAGGCCCCTGGAGAACAGGGGCCCCAAGCACGTGCTTGTAGTGCTTATACGTTAATCCACCACTGATGGGCAGACAGTACTCTTAGTGGTATTCATTTAACTGGACTGCTCTGTTTTTTCTTGATCTTTCTTTGATCATCTTTCCGTGGAATCTTTTCAGTTTACATTTCCACTCGAATAAAATCGCTATCAAAAGCTAATCTCTACCATCTCAAAAAAGTTTGTAAGTTTGGAATCCCAAACTCCAAACAGCTGAACCGATTCCGATTATTCTCACTAATGGAAAACTACGTTATCTCTAGGTATATTTGAAAACCTCGTGGGTTCGTGGGAGAATTTCCTTTGATAATCCCACCGCGCTGTTCCCACTGCAACTTCTGAAACCCAGAATCAACAGTGGCAACCACCAGAAAAGAACAGAGAGCAGAGAGCCAATGAAGCTCGACGAAGTCCCGGAGAATAATTAGTTAAAGTTAACCGTCTTGGATGCTGCAATGAAATTAATCAGCAAATAACAACTGAGGAGTGGTTTGTGTTCATGAAATTTTGGGCTAATCTTACTACGATGTTTACTCTTTCACGCAAAATCTATTGAACGGATTTGGATGATGAAATCCAAAGATCGGTCTCGAGACTCCATTCAGTGTTTTTTGAACATTCCCCATAGTTTGGATATAGCCATCCACGCCCAGTTAAAAAATTTACTCAAATTTTCATAGCCTGGTTTCATACATACAGTTTTTATCCCGACTAAGTTCGCGAAGCATAACTTTCAAATCATAGGGGCCAAAACCGCTAGCAACATGAACAGTTACTAATTAAATAAACCCATTCAAATTATACCAATCAAATCTTCCCAACGGGCCCTGACCGTGAGTGTAAATAAGTGAATTCTTAACTACTGGGCTTGTTTCTTTCTTTTTAGTTTTTTTTTTAACGCAGTCGGGTTTTTTGTTTTTCGTTAAATATTTTTTTATTTCATACTTTTTAGTTACTATTCAGAGAATTATTGTTTTGCTAAACAACTTTAAATCGTTATATATCCTAAACTATTATTTAAAATGAAAAATGATAAAGGGAACCTAAAGATGATTTTAAAATACCTATTCAACGATACCCCACATGACATAGTTCATCGACAATTTTTTTTTTTCATTATGACAATATGGCGTCTGGTTGTCGCTGTGGTGAATTTTGATTATTGTCATGTCTTTAGTGACATTCGCAAGGTTAAGACGAATCGATTGACGTAAAAATTATCAAAATCGGCCTACGCATTTGGCCTCTAGAACGCCACATAGAAACAAACATACATACATACACACATACATACATACATAGACTGATAAACACATTACCCTCCTTTGCGTCGCGCAGTCGGGTAATAATTATAAGTGCTCTCCTGTCAGTAATAAGAAGAAGATAGTGTTTACCTCATCTACCATATCGTGCTTCAACCATTCAACGGGAATCCGGGATCCAGTTCAAAACAACGTTCATTATCCATCTGTATCTGTTAGAAACCGGTCAACCGCTCCCCTAGCGTTTATTTGCTGAGAAACCTTGACCCAAATAAACAGACAGATGTACTGTGTTAATTTGTTTGAAGACTGGATTGGACTGGAACTTTTTTTTCTTTATTCTTCTGTTTGGAGTTTCCATGGATAATGTGAAATCTTTTTTAACGTCGTAAAATCCACGGTAATCCTTCAAAAGCCCTTTACGTTCCCGAGTAGAGTAGTAATTATAAACTATAAGGCATCAACTTTACTATGCTCTTCACATAATATAATTTCGGTTAACGTGACCGAGCGATTGACCAAAAACTCAGAGCCGAAAACTGAAGGAGTGCCTAGGTATCTCAACAGTTGACATACGGCGCCGAAACGTGGTCCTTTACTGTGGGCCTCATTAATAAGCTCAGCATAGTCCAACGAGCTATGGAGAGGGCTATGCTGGGAGTCTCTCTGCGTGATCGACTCAGAAATGAGGAGATTCGTAGACGAACCAAAGTATCAACATAGTCCAACGAATTAGCAAGTTGAAATGGCAGTGGGCAGGCCATATAGCAAGCAGAACTGATGGCCGATGGGGCTGTAAGGTTCTCGAATGGATGCCACGTCCACCCACTAAGTGGGCAGACGAACTTATGAAGGCCACAGGATCGCGCTGAATTCAGGCCGCTTACAACCGGTCCTAATGGAAGTCTAAAAGGAGGCCTATGTTTAGCAGTGGACGTCTTACGGCTGATATGATGATGATGAAGTGTCTCAACAGAGCCCAGGCAGAAGGAGGCCCTGAATTGGCGTAGAATTGTCCAGGCCAGTACCACGTTTGGCTAAACCAAATATCTGCATTATGTCTAGCAAACATACGAATATTCTCAAGATAGAATTACATAGTGTACTAACATTTCATTGTCGAGGGAACCTTGAACTCCATTGTCAGCTGAATTAGAGACACTAATCAATTTGACCGGTTTTATCCGGATTTGGGCGGTTCAGACATTTGCGGAGTTTTTGTTTGTCATTACTGAAGAGTTAGCTGTGTAGATGATTAATTGAGGGGCTTGATATCAAAGATACTTTGTGAAAAAAATTGTGCGATGTTCCAAAAACGCACGGAATTTAAAATCGATGGGTTTACAGCGTTTTTTTACAGTTTTCGTATGGCCCGGGGTCACGTGACTTATAACTGTGACCCCGGAACATAAAGGGCTGTTGAAGGACACCGTGGATTTTAATCAATACAAGTCTGACAGTTCCTCCCGCCCTGCCCGGGGTGGGAGAAATCATTTGATGATTTTACCATGCTAAAAAAAAAGTTTCTATGGCCACCTTCCAGCCAATATCAAATCAGTTCCATGCCATTATAATATTGCATTACCATCCGGTATACAAGTGGAAACATATTTTTCCTACTCCACTATTTTTGTCTGATGCATTTCGTTGCAGGATCCAAGACAGGTAAATTCATTCTCCGGGACTCGTCAAGCTTCATTGTCTCGGCGCTTTTCTGGTGGTTGCCACTGTTGATTCTGGCTTTCAGGAGTTGCAGTGGTTTGGTTGAATAGTTAAGGTATAGGGAATATAATAGGGTTTGTCCAAAAAAAGAAATACTTAGACGTACATTTCAGCCCAATCGGAAATCGAGAAGTGGATCTTTAACTTGGAAGATTTGAAGACAACGGTACAGATAAAACTAAATAAAAAATAGTAAAACGGTGCATTATAGTAACTGTCCACTTGCAACCACGAGACCAAAGGGGCAGTTACTAAGTACCTAAAAAAACAAACTAGGTAAAGGTAAACATAACCTAAATAGCGAACCAAGATAAAGAAGAAAAACACAGATCGTTACGTTTACTCCTAAAAATTCGGCATTTAAACGGTGTAACCGAAATACATCGGCCTTGGCGCCTAACTAGCTGAAATAAAGGTGATAATTGACTGAGACATGTACTTTCGTACAGATCTCGGCCTTCGTTCTTTTACTCGCGTTTCATGAGAAGTTTTGTACCTAAATCATGTGATTAATTTTTCTTTTTGATGAAAAAGCATACGAAAGGAGCTCATTGGCACATGGCTAAATAATTAAAGCTGCATAAATGATATTTATTTTGTAAGTTGGTTTTAAAATCACTTTTACACGTCACAACCAATATTTTAAAGCTAGATGAAGCCGGTGTTTCGTACCTGACTCTGAAAAGAAACAGCCGAAACAAACTCGGAGGTCACAGTCTCTTTTAAAGTCCAGACATTATTTTGCTCAGGTCATACGAGGACCATGCGGGTGTCTGAGATGGTCTTTTGAGGAAAGAACCACACAGATTTGAGTGGACCTGTCCAGTGAGTGTAAGCATTTGTCGGTTATCTTACATCATAGGCCGATCTTCCAGGGTTAGCTGCGCTTGCCGAGGTTGGTCTGTGGATGGGTGACCTTCTGTCATAGCGAGTTTCCTCTGTGCCTCGGAAAGCACGTAAAGACGTTGGTTCCGGCTGTCATTTGTAGATCTTTGATAGTCGTTACTGTTAGTCAGAAGCTCATAAGTCTGACTACCAGTCTTTTTACAGAGAGTATCGTATTACCTAGTTACTGGGTTGCGGAGGTCCGATAGGCAGTCGTTTCATGTAAAATACTGATATTCAGCTGCATCTGGTAGGAATGGAAGCCGACCACCATATAGTTGGGAAAAGGCAGGCAGATGAGGATGGCAAAGCATAGCAAGCACGTTTACTAACTTGTTAATTTCACCTAATTTACTCGCGACATCTCAATTATTTTATTAATATTACAAATACCTATAATATCTAATGTCTACATGACAATTTTATTTAATCTGTTGTTTGTTTTATATTGTTGAAAATATTCACTTATGCCTTCAAACAATGCGTTGCGGGAACTTTCTAAGCGGTTAACGATGTTCTCGAACGCAAACGTTAATTGAAGAAGCGGAGAGTATGGTTTTTAGTCAGTACAGTCAGCTTCGGCCAAATCTCTGGAGTCCTTTGATAATTATCCAGCAAAAAAAAAGCACACAAAAAAAAAGCAAGAAAAACAATCTTAAATCAGTCTAAAAGCCACAAAATCGTGGTCAATTTATCATCAAAATCACTGTAAGCTAATGGTCATAGAGGTTTACCTAAAATGATTGCTTACCGCCCACAAAATATATTAGCATAGATAAACGTTAATAATAAAAAGGTTGCTCGTTACGGAAACTCCCTGAAAGCTCCTGAAAGCTTGCTGAAATGACCGAACTGCGTCAAAGTCCATTTTTATGGTCACGCGAGGTTCTAATACTAAAAACAATGGCTTTTTAATTAAGAATGAGTGCTTCGGAAAAGTTTTTTTTTTTTTGTTTAGGACTGTTGGTCTAGTGGTTAGTGACTCTGACTGCTATGCCTGAGGTCGTGGGTTTGATTTCTACCCAGGACAAATGTTTGTTTTGAGCAGTTTGTTTTGTGTCTGGGTGTAATTAATCTATAATATGTACCTATGTGTTTAGAAATATATAAGTATGGGTCTGTTTCACAATCAATAAGTAAAGGTTTAAGTAGTTACTCAACGAGTTAACTACTTATAGGTTAAATCCTTTCGTTAACTTTTTTTGCGTTTCACAATCACCCAATCAGTAAATTAAAGTAAAGAGTAACTAATTAATACTTACTCAAGGGTGTGCTGGCAACATTAGAGTTTAACGTTTCGTTTCAATGAACGACAAAATTTAAGTATCTTATAAGTGTGTAATAATCGCAGAATAATCATTAAAAATCTTTCTCGTTATACGTACCGAGTATTAAATAAGATAATTTTGATGTAAAAATAGTAGATTGGCGTATAATATGACATTTCATTTTTTATCAATATTTATGAATCAATGTTTCTGTAGGAATGGAACGCAGCGAATTGTCTTGTCAATGTCATGTTTCAGTCGGTTAAATTCAAATGTCATACCGCGATATGGAGTTTTTACGAAAACTTTGTTGAAATTTACTGAAAGTAGTGTTCGATTTCGTAGTGCGAAAGCATTAAAGATAAAATACGATGGAATAAAGCGGGAAACGAGGAAGAAGTCTGCGGCGATCCTGGCAGAAATGTATCGTACGGGAGGCGGTCCAAGTACCGATCTAACATTATCACCAAGTGAAGAAAAAGTAAAAGACATGATTTTACTAACAGTGGATGGAATGGACAGCGTATTTGACTCTGACCAAATACCAGAAAAAGGTAAAAAACCCTTTTTTAACCATAAAAATAGGTACATAGTAAACTTGAATAAAAAACTCAGTATCGTCATATTCCTCATATTATTCGAACGATTTCGAAATATTGGTTCCCTACGCGGTCCCGTCACGCGATCATAAAATTCATCAAACTCATCTTCAATAATATCCATTTTAAAACGAAAAAATATTGATAGGCGCTTGGGTTTATGACATTTGGCAAATTTACTTGTCGAGTAAACGACTACTTGGCAGTCCATCCGATGATTAATTTACTAAGCAGATTTTGTGGTGATTAACTTTACTGAGGGATTGTGAAACGCAAATTACTTGTTTACTGAGCAGTTATGTTCAAAGTAGCTTACTTATAACTTTACTTAGCGATTGTGAAACAGGCCCTATTATGTCTAATACACAACCTAAGTTGGGACCGATACCACTGGGCCACCACTGCTCTCACGGACAACTATGTATAAGAGCTCAAATACATAATTTAAACACTTATGCATATTAACTATTTTCCCTCCCAACAGTTCAAGACAAATTATTTGGCAAAATTCCAAAACGCGAAGTAACACCTGGGTTGTTAAATTAATTATATGTCGCCTTGATTGACGGGAATTGTCACGGACGAACATGCCCGCGGATAGTTTGTACGGCATGCATGACTTTCTTCACAATATAGGGTGACTGTTAATTAGTGAACGATACTTAAACCCGTGATTGTACTCATGATAACCAACAATCGTGAAAAAAATATCAGCTGTTCAGTACATTGAGCAAACATAAATGTACTGAACAGCTGATATTTTTTTCATGATTTCGGGTTTGTTCCCATAATAAAAGTTGTTGGTTATCATGAGCACAATCACGTGTTTAAGTATCGTACACTAATTACCAGTCACCCTATATACCTACTACACAAAATCATCAGTTTGTTGTACTGTTGTACATACATGTGAGATAATCAGATGGACAAGCGAACGTTACTATTAGTCAGAAGCTCTTTTGTCTGACAACCAGTCTTACCATGGGGTAACGTAACACCCAGTTACTGGGTTGTGGAGGTTCGATAGACAGTCGCTCCGTGTAGAAAACTGATATTCAGCTACATCTGGTTCGACTGGAAGCCGACCACAATATAGTTGGGAAAACGCTAGGCAGCTGATAAGTGCACATGTACTAAACTCACATAGATAAATTCACTTGTACTAAAGTTACATGATTATTAATAAGTGTACATGACCCACTCCTGCTAGAATTTTAAGTGGTGTCACTAGTGTCTGCCAAATAATTATATTTAGAAGCCATTCTAAATTAAAACTACAGTTTTGCACGAGTATTTTAAGATAAGAGCTATTAAAGATATATTCTGCGAATTTCTTGATGGCAGTAGGCCGAATGTCTGACAACCAGTCTGGGCTGGCTCAGTCGCAAAATGTCCCTTGCGCAAAATGTCCACAGGTAGCAAAATGTATTTTTTATTCTCCGTTCTGTAAGATTAGGACATTTTTTTTTCTACATTCCGTCATTTTGTCTATTCAACAAAATCCGTTTCTACGGTTACGAACAAAGTAAATCAACTTTAAAATGAGGTGGCTAAAGAATGATAACATAATCACATGCCTTTTCCTGAATAAGCAAAAATTGCAGATGTAACCTCGGTATGTCTGTTTCACCGTATCTCCGAAACAGCTGAACAGATTACAATGCGCCATTTTAATCACATTATGTCATTGTCTACCTATTAAAGCTGTCTGTCATAATATTTATATAACATGGATTTTCAAGTATTATTTTATTTGCAATGATAAGTGATATTTCAAGATAAATTAATACAATAGTCTTTAGAAAAATGGCGTGCCAACAATATAAGTGCTAATGTAAATAAATGATAAATATTATGTGTCTTTATACATTTATGTGTTATCTGCGATTCATAATAAATATACGTTATGAAATACCTTCAGTAACTAACTGTATTTTTTTATTTAATAAACTGTTAAATATAAGCTATGTGCGAGTAATGGGCGACTCGCTGTCCGACCATGGACCATGCCCGGGTCGACCGCGTGTTGTGTTTTACGCGCGCCTCAAAGAGTGTCATCATGATGACGGGGCCCCCCTCTAGAGGGCCGAAGCCTGCCGGGGTCGCGGGACTTATCTCATTACCGTTACCCCGGAACATAAAAGGCTGCTGAAGGACACCGTGGATTTTAGTCAGTACAAATCTGACAGTCCCTCCCGCCCTGCCCGGGGTGAGAGGACTCATTTGATGATTTTACTACGCTAAAAAAAATGTGCGAAATTGATGATGGGGATTATCAAGTGGGTCGCAGCGTGCGATGTGGCAGTGATACGTGTCAAGTTTAATAAACACCACATTTTTTCTATTTTTTTTTTTGGGTTCATTTAATTTAATAATGTATTTAATTTTACCACGGACTACCAAGCGCAGGACGTCCACCAGCAAGGTGGACAGATGACCGCGACCTTATAAAGGTCGCCGGAAGTCGCTGTAGTGGTATATGCAGGGCCCCCGCATCCATATGTGCAATGTGTGCAATGCACACGGGCGCCATCCTCTAGGGGCGCCAAAACCAAGGGCCCAGAAAAAAAATTGAAAAAAAATATATTAAATAAAAGTTGATAACTTGAATAAGATAAGATTTAAGTACCTACTAAAGACTTCAAATATTTGATCTCACTTTTAGATTAAAACTTGAACTTCGGAAACGTTAAACTTTTAGATCTTACTACGTTCGCTCTTCTATGAAGAATTGCCTTGTCCTATTCCAAAAAGCTAAAAATTTTCGCGCTCGCTTCGCTCGCGGTTCTAATAAGGTTGACATCCGCTTTTCGTGAACTCGATTTTGATACCTCATTTTTCAAAAGCAAATGCTTCTTATGTTAGTTAATCTTATCTTAGTCTACAATTTTTTTATGTCTTCTATATGATGGTATGGAATTCTGGCTGTGAAGTTTTAGTAGTACTTGATGGTTTTTTTTGCGTTTAAGTTCCGAGGCGGCAAGCTTTACAACCCAAGGGCGCTGAATTTTAAAATACACCACTGACCTACCTACCATAAATAAGATAATTCAAAATGCTTTAAAGGGCGCCAAAATCCTTTTTTGCACACAGGCGCCAGTAGCCCTTACGGGGGCCCTGGGTATATGTGGAAATCAAAAGGGGAGGCCTATGTTCAGCAGTGGACGTCCTACGGCTGAGATGATGATAATGTAAAAAGCCGGCCCCGGATCGCGCACATCGCATACACGGCTCCTCTCCACTTGAATATCCACATTGGAATGGACAAAACAATCTTTATACCACTTGTAAGTTGTAATATTTGCGGCCCAATATACCAAATCGTTAGTCCTACCCAACTAACTCTCGATTGGAGTGCCAAACCACGTGTAAAATATACTGCCTGGCCACGACTTATTTACATACGACACGCGACTTGCGACGACGGCGAAAATTCAAATAGAATTTTCGTGGAATAAGCCATGCGATATCTTTCAACCGTTGTGAAAGGCCCGCGTGGTCCCCTCCAGCTAATTGGCCCTGTGAGAGGCATGTGTACTAGCTCCCAAGGGTTCAGATAATTAGAAGTTTATTATGCCATGCCATGAATGAGGAGCTCGTGGCTAAATAATCACAGCCGCACAGGCCGATCTTCCGGGTTAAGCCGCGCTTGACGAGGTTGGTCTGTGGATGGGTGACCATCTATCATAGCGAGTTTCCTCCGTGCCTCGGAAAGCACGTAAAGCCGTTGGTCCCGGCTGTCATTTGTAGATCTTTGACAGTCGTTACTGTTAGTCAGAAGCTCTAAAGTCTGACAACCAGTCTTACCAAGGGGTATCGTATTACCCAATTACTGGGTTGTGGAGGTCCGACAGGCAGTCGCTCCATGTAAAATACTGATATCCAGCTAAATCTGGTTTGTCTGGAAGCCGACCCCAATATAGTTGGGAAAAGGCTAGGCAGATGATGATATGCCATGCCATGAATCATCATCACAACTTGGGCTTGCTCCTCTCCTCCTCCTTTGCAAATGCCTCGAAAGTATTGAGAATTCCCGGTTCTCTACAGATATGACACTCCCGGTTTTATATCTGAGTTAGTGCCACAGATCCGAGATAGTATCGAGTCACAAATCGACTCAATTGGAGTGCCGAAGAACTTTATCGTAGAACGAATACTGTTTATGTACTTTAAAAACGTGATACGACATCCTTCAACTCACACGCCCGCGAGTTCCACTCGCTCTCATTGAGAGACGAATTATGTCATATCATTAGCAACCACAACAAGACAAGCGACGCGACGAACGCGCGTCTATATAAAAACGCACTGGTTGTGGTCGGGCCATTCAACAAATCGTTAGTGGCACCAAAACTAACTCTGTTGGTGCGCCGAAATGTAGTACAAATATTGTTTGGCCATGAGATGCAGCATTTTGCATCAAATACACATGCCCTTCGCGACGCACGCGCGTCTCGATAAAACGCATGGGTTGTGGTCGGGCCGTGACAACAAATCATTAGCAAGTGGCACCAAAACTAACGTGCGCCGAAATGTAGAACAAATACTGTTTGGCCATGAGATGCAGCATTTTGCAACAAATAAACTTGCCCTCGACGCGACACACGCGCGTCTAGAAAAAACGCATTGGTTGTGGTCGGGCCGTGACAACAAATCGTTAGTGGCACCAAAACTAACGTGCGCCGAAATGTAGAACAAATACTGTTTGGCCATCAAATGCAGCATTTTGCAACAAATAAACTTGCCCTCGACGCAACGCACGCGCGTCTAGAAAAAACGCATTGGTTGTGGTCGGGCCGTGACAACAAATCGTTAGTGGCACCAAAACTAACTCGAGTGCCGAACTCTACCGAAGTGGAGTACGAACGACACGAGGTGACCTCGATTTGTGCTGATAGTGGTCGCCGGACAATTAGTGTACTGGCGAGGAGATTTATTGGGCATGTTTTTTTTTTTTTTTAGTGTAAGTATTTAGTTATTTTTTTATTTTTTATTTACGGTACGGTTGGCGTAGTGCTTGAAATTTACTGGTACGCTGCGTGTCGCGAGTTCAATTCATGCGCGAATTAATTTATTTATACCTAAATCCAACTTTGTCACTTCCTGTTATCATCGGCTTCGCTCCACTAAGTCTCGAAAATAAATAAACTAAGTAGAATCTAATTACAGGATTATAGTATTTGTATGATCTACAACTAGTAGTAGAAAACTTCTAGAGAAATGACAATGGGCAAAAGCGGTCCAAGATCCTCCACTTATGACACTTATGGGAAATGAAAGAACATAGTTGTGACATCATTCTGGCAAAAAATTATCGAAATCTGTCCTGGGGTTCTTTTTTTATTTCCGTTTAAAAGTGACTACCTAATCTAACCTAACCCAACTTTTCATTAAGCTGTAAATGATGCCCGACGTATATTGAACCATCTGGGAAAGCGGATGGCTTATGTGTGACTTCGAGCCACTAAAAATACCAACAAAACCTTAAATAGCTAACCTAACCTAACTTTTTTTGTTCAACTAAAAATGACGCCCAACGTATACTGAAACATCTGGGAAGGCGGTTGGCTTATGTGTGACTTCGACCCACTAAAAATACCAAAAAAACCTTAAATAGCTAACCTCACCTAACGTTTTTTGTTCAACTAAAAATGACGCCCAACGTATACTGAAACATCTGGGAAGGCGGTTGGCTTATGTGTGACTTCGAGCCACTAAAAATACCAACAGAACCTTAAATAGCTAACCTAACCTGACTTTTTTCATTCAGCTGTAAATGATGCCCGACGCATACTGAACCATCTGGTAAGGCGGTTGGCTTATGTATGACTTCGACCCACTAAAAATACCAATTTGACCATAAATAGCTAACCTAACCTAACTTTTTTGTTCAGCTAAAAATGATGCCCGAAGTATACTGAACCATCTGGGAAAGCGGTTGGCTTATGTGTGACTTCGAGCCACTAAAAATACCAAAAAAACCTTAAATAGCTAACCTAACCTAACTTTTTTTGTACAGCTAAAAATGATGCCCGATGTATACTGAACCATTTGGGAAGGCTGTTGGCTTATGCGTGACTTCAACCCACTAAAAATATCAACAGCACCTTAAATAGCTAACCTAACCTAACTTTTTTGTTCAGCTAAAAATGATGCCCGAAGTATACTGAACCATCTGGGAAAGCGGTTGGCTTATGTGTGACTTCGAACCACTAAAAATACCATCAAAACCTTAAATATTTAACGTAACCTAACTTTTTTTGTTCAGCTAAAAATGATGCCCGACGTATACTGAACCATCTAGGAAGGCGGTTGGTTTATGTGTGACTTCAACCCACTAAAAATACCAATGAGACCTTAAATAGCTAACCTAACCTAACTTTTTTTGTTCAGCTAAAAATGATGCCCGACGTATACTGGTCGATCTGGGAAGGCAGTTGGCTTATGTGTGACTTGGACCCACTAAAAATACCAACGTGACCTTAAATAGCTAACCTAACCTAACTTTCTTTTGTTCCGCTGTAAACGATGCCACTATAAACTATCTGGGAATGCTGTTGCCTTATGTTTCACTTACAACTTCTAAAAATACCAACGAGACCTTAATTAGCTATTTGAATAGCTAACCCAACCTAACTTATTTGTTCAGCTTCAGCAGACCTTAAGGTCTCATTGGTATTTTTAGTCGGTGAAAGAAACATAAGGCAACCACCTTCCCAGATGGTCCATTAAACGTAGGGCATCATTCTTAGCTGAACAAAAAAGTAAGGTTAGGTTAGCTATTTAAGGTTTTTTTGGTATTTTTAGTGGGTCGAAGTCACACATAAGCCAACCGCTTTCCCAGATGGTTCAGTATACTTCGGGCATCATTTTAGCTGAACAAGAAAAGTTAGGTTAGGTTAGCTATTTAAGGTTTTTTTTGGTATTTTTAGTGGCTCGAAGTCACACATAAGTCAACCGCTTTCCCAGATGGTTCAGTATACTTCGGGCATCATTTTTAGCTGAACAAAAAAGTTAGGTTAGGTTAGCTATTTAAGGTGCTGTTGATATTTTTAGTGGGTTGAAGTCACGCATAAGCCAACAGCCTTCCCAAATGGTTCAATGTACGTCGGGCATCATTTTTAGCTGAACTAAAAAAGTTAGGTTAGGTTAGCTATTTAAGGTTTTTTTGGTATTTTTAGTGGGTCGAAGTCACACATAAGCCAACCGCTTTCCCAGATGGTTCAGTATACTTCGGGCATCATTTTTAGCTGAACAAAAAAGTTAGGTTAGGTTAGCTATTTAAGGTTTTTTTGGTATTTTTAGTGGGTCGAAGTCACACATAAGCCAACCGCTTTCCCAGATGGTTCAGTATACTTCGGGCATCATTTTAGCTGAACAAGAAAAGTTAGGTTAGGTTAGCTATTTAAGGTTTTTTTGGTATTTTTAGTGGCTCGAAGTCACACATAAGTCAACCGCTTTCCCAGATGGTTCAGTATACTTCGGGCATCATTTTTAGCTGAACAAAAAAAGTTAGGTTAGGTTAGCTATTTAAGGTTTTGTTGATATTTTTAGTGGGCGAAGTCACGCATAAGCCAACAGCCTTCCCAAATAGTTCAATGTACGTCGGGCATCATTTTTAGCTGAACAAAAAAAGTTAGGTTAGGTTAGCTATTTAAGGTTTTGTTGGTATTTTTAGTGGCTCGAAGTCACACGTAAGCCAACCGCTTTGCCAGATGCTTCAGTATACGTCGGGCATCATTTTTAGCTGAAAAAAAAAGTTAGGTTAGGTTAGCTATTTTAGGTCTCGTTGGTATTTTAGTGGGTCTAAGGCACGCATAAGCTAAGCGCCTTCCCAGATGCTTCAATATGCAAAACAAGTTAGGTTAGGTTAGGTTTGGATAGGTAAAGTTAGGTTAGGTTAGGAGTCACTTAAATAGACATAAAAAAAGAACCCCCGGACGGATTTTGATAATCTCTTGCCGGAATGATGTCACAACCATATACTTTCATTTCCCATAAGTGTCATCAGTGGAGGATCTTGGACCAAGTTCCATACATTTTTGCCCATTGTCCTTTCAAACGTGGCATTGTTTTTGAAAATAAAAAAGAATAAGGGTGCTTCCACATCTATCGACGCGGAATCGGCTTTTTCCGTCGCCCTTTCTCTTTCTGTCGCATAGAACTGCCATTTGCTAGACCGAAACAGAAAGCATAATGCGATAGCACGCGGCGGAATCCTCGAGGCGACCGCGTGCTATCGCATTGTCTCGGTCTGTGGCGGACAAATATTTTAAAACTGTTGTGACTTATTTTATAATATTAAGATGATAAGATAGAAATACTAGAGGGCAGTGACAAACGACATGGATTTTAAAAGATTTCAACTTTATGTTCAAGAGCATATAGTTGAAATTGTATTAAATACTACAGAGCGTCTTCATTTACCGTTTGCTACTGTGTTGAAGTGTTGACCCTCGTAACTTCTCCTTTGTTACGCAAATATCAAACAGATGTTCCATGTTTTCAGGTTTTAATTTAAATAAACAATGTATCAAAACAAAGAAATCTAGCGTTTATTTTTAGCAAAATAGGTATAAACAAAACCGATTCTGGAAATATGAATGTAGTATTGCCTCGTAGTTTTTCATTTATGAAAAATGGTTTTATAAAAATTAAGATCTAGTTGACCGAGTTTCGCTCGGTTTTTAAAATGTCTATATCTTGGGAACTGAGCTTTTCTTGAACCTGGGACCTGGGATCTGTAACTTTCATGAAAATTCTTGGAGCCGTTTCCGTGATCCTGATAAGGGGTGGTAGTAATCCCAAGACGATCTCCGGCCACCATAGCAGCGGGCATGCGGGCAGCGAGTAAAGGGCAACTCGCTGCCCGACCAAAGACCATGCCCGGGTCGACGGCGCGTTGTGTCCCACGCGCGCCTCAAAGAGCATCAGCATAATGACGGCAGAAGGCCAAAGCCTGTCGGGGTCGGGGGTCTTATTCCATCACCGTGACCCCGGAACATAAAGGGCTATTGAAGGACACCGTGGATTTTAGTCAGTACGAGTCTGACAGTCACTCCCGCCCTGCTCGGGGTTGGAGGACTCATTTGATGATTTTACCACGTTAAAAAAAAGGGGGTTGTAGTAATACATCACGTGTATTAATATTTACAATCAAGCTTCATTGCTTGTTGTTTAGTATGATAAAAAGACAGACGTATTAAAAATGGCCTTGGACAAAGAAATTATGGGTCACCCAAATCGAAATAATAGACTTACGTCGCGGGACTATAAATCATTGATATAATAATGATAATTACGTACGGATTTACGACTACGACCGTTTTATAACGAAGGCATGGCGAAGAAAATGATGGTGGTTTAATATCTACGTAATTTACTTTTAATTTATTCATATTTGTGCGTTAATCTGGTGAAGTTAAAGCAGATATGTGTGACTGGCAACACGAGGATATTTTTCTTATGCCATGAAGGTTTTATGCAAATAAATTAATTTCTCTTTATTTTGACCTACCATAAATGAAAAATAAGACATTAAAGAGAGGAGAATTTAAAAAAATAATAATATAAGTTCGAAAATATATTGATTACCAAAAAAATATTAGACCCGTATTTTTTTGTTTGTTACGTAAACCAAAATTGATAAAGATACAACGCTTCAAAAAATCACAAAACGACTCTCGGTCGTACCATATACTTCATTATTATGCATGACACCGTGGATTTTAGGTCAGTACGAGTCTGACAGTCCCCCCCCCTCCCTGCCCGGGATGGGCGGACATTCGATGATTTTACCACGCAATAAAAAAACGACACTATTCCAAAACGTCTTTTAGCGCAATAATGTCGCGTAAGTAATGCGCCTAACCCATAAGATTGTTTTTCAGTAAACGTTTATTCACAGCTTGTACTATTCTGTAATAAATAATAACAATGTCAAGCAGGAGCAAACACTTCAGAATTAACAAGAAAAAAAAATATTTATCAATCTCTCGACTGCCTCAGTTATTTTGTCCCCAATTGTACGACTTGACGTTGATTATATAGGGTGACTGGTAATTAGAGTACGATACTTGAACACGTGATTGTGCTTATGATAACAAACAATTTTAACTATGGGAGCAAAGCCGAAATCGTGAAAAAAATATCAGCTGTTCAGTGCATTAAGCAAACATAAATGCACTGAACAGGTGATTTTTTTTTCAAGTTTTTAGATTTGTGCCCATAGTAAAAGTTATTGGTTATCATGACCACAATCACGTGTTTAAGTGTCGTACACTAATTACCAGTCATCCTATATTTGTATGAATCAGAGCGCTTACGGCTACACATCAAGCTATACAGGCCTGTTGGTTAGTGGTTAGTGACCCTGACTGCTATGCCGGAGGTCGTGGGTTCGATTCTCACCCAGGACAAATGTTTGTGTGATGAGCACGATCATTTGTTCTGTGTCTGGGCGTTATTTATCTATAATATTTATGTATTTAGAAATATATAAGTATGTTTATCAGTTGTCTAGTACTCGCACAAGAAAAGTATTGGCAAAACCCTTTGTATGTGAGGGCCTAAATAAAAAGCCTGATTTACCGATCTCAACGGATTCCTCGCTGTGTGAGGTGAAAAGTTGTGTGTTGCCGTCGGCAGCAAAGTTTTACTTCATCTCGTAGCTTTGAAAACTTCGCATCGCTCAGGATTCTATATTTGAACCGCTCGTTTCTCTCGCGGTTCAATCAGAGTCCTTTGCTCGCTCAGTTTTCAATTCAAGTACTCGCGCCAAAAATCAACTTTGCAGACTTGCATAACAAATAACTATTGATTCAACAAACTCCTTAATAGTCACTTGAAACTCCACGGCAAATGAAAATCGAAAGTTTTCCTCTTTACACCGTAGAAACAATAATTCCATGTTGGTACCGCCAGGCCCACACCACGCCTTTATTAGTTAGCGTCACGAATCTATCAATATTAATATTAATCTATCTATGGGCTATATCCATCGGATTGTAATCTCTTTTGAACACGAATATTGTAGAAGTCAAGGACTATTCCATCCTACTATCCTACTACTATTATAAAGGCGAAAGTTTGTAAGTATGGATGTATGGATGTTTGTTACTCTTTCACGCAAAAACCACTGAACGGATTTGGCTAAAATTTGGTGCACAGATAGTTTATAACCTGGATTAACACATAGGATAGCTTTTATCCCAATTTTATGTTCCCGTGGGATAATTTTCGAGTTGTAGCGGGTGAAGCCGCTGGCAACAGCTAGTATTGTCTATTTCTGTAGAGCCCTTGACTGATATCCTGCAAAAAAAGTCGTGTTTTTTTTGTTGTTGTTAAATCATCAAATGAGTCCTCCCTCCCAGGGCAGGGCAGGAGGGACTGACAGACTTCTACTGACTAAAATCCACGGTGTCCTTCAATAGCCCTTTCGTTCCGTGGTCACGGTAGCTGTTTAAGCCCTTGACCAAAAAAAATACTAGCCCCGCTTCAAAACGACTTTAGTCGTGGCGCGGACTCTACTAGGTCACAGTTTCGGTTGATCCATATGGCGGCTCCACATTAGTGCCATGAACCCCTCTGAACAGGCGCGAACGAGAATGTGGATGGTTTTCGCGGGGTTCACGCGCGTTCGCGGCTGTTCCCCGATCAGTGTCGGTATTGGCACCGTGCACGACTTTAGCGCCACCTAGCGTTTGCAACTTTGACGGCTCTGAAATCAGATTCTTGAACAAGTCACTTGGGTTTGGATTCTTTTTTTTTTCAATTTGAACTAGTAGTTCCTGAGTTTAGAGCATTTTGTCAGTTGACAAAGCTGAATGTACTCTGAGGCAAAGCTGTCGGCACTTCTACTATTCGCGACCATGAGCGCTGCCATCGAACAGTACTACCCCCACCTAGTACTTCGCACCCAGCGAATTGTGCTGAGAATTCACAGCGAGAATTCGCGGTGTGAATTCACGGCACTAATGTGAAGCCGCCATTAGACATAAAATATGGACTAAGGATCACTCCATAGCTGCCTTGGTCTATTTTATTTAATTTATACCACATTTTATTTATTTATTTATTTAAACTTTATGCACAAAAAACATGTACAAAGGCGGACTTACTGTCTTGGGCATTATCTCCCAGTCTGCCCAGTCTATTTTAAGTATTTCCGTTATTTTTTTATTAACTTTGAACGCTTTTAACTTGTTACACCGTCCTCACATAATGTACCATCTGAAGATGGATACTAAGATAAGATTTTAAATAAAATAACAAATTCAATAACTTTCCTTCTCTTTGTTTCAGACCAGCCGAAAATGAAATCAACAACAGAGACGAAGATTTCTCCAAACTCATCATCCAACCATATTCCTATCCCAAACTCCCCACCTTGAGCAGACCTCGACGGCAAGCAGCTGAAAATGCTTCCATTGTCGCCCCAGAAGCACCAGTTGTTGCTGACCAAGCAAATGATACTGTGGTGGAAGCCAACGCCACTGATTCAAGCCTAGGGCCGAAAATCACTCGATCCCCTGTAGGCCCTATCAAATTAATGGGTTTGAGGGTTGAGGAGTCCGATAAGGAACCTAAAATAGTTGATGAATTGATCACCAGCGTGTTAAGAGAGACCCATATTTACTTGAGATTATTTGGGGAGAATTTCACAAATGAAACGATAATAGCTTTTACTCATACACCTGACCAGTATGGTAAAGTTTGTGATCATTTGCTGAAAGGGGAGTATAATGTGAGTAATTTTTTTTTTCACTATTTTTTTTCTTGCAGGGATGGGTAAGGCCTTCTGCTGCTGTGATAGCAGCATGGGGGCTACTATTTTAGTGCGTCAAGTAACTCATTTTTTTTTAATGGGATATGGGTTTGCTCTTGACGTTAGTCTAGCAAGCGCAGCGTAGGATGTCCACCAGCAAGGTGGACAGACGACCTTATAAAGGATGCCGCTGGATGCAGGTCGCATCCAACAGGTATATGTGGAGATCGAAAGGGGAGGCCTATATTCAGCAGTGGACGTCTTACGGCTGAGATGATGTTAGTCTAGGTCAGGAGTGACTAAGACAACGTCGACGATGGAGCGAGCTAACCCAGAAGAAGCCTGTTCACTCTAACTTTGAAGATATTAGGTTATATAGATATTAGTGGTGAATTCATAAGTTCTGGCAGCTATCTAACGATTTTTAGTTCGTATCACTATGCGTATGTCTAGTTTCTTGGCGGTATAAAATCCGGAACAAGGATTTGAGTAATAGAAGACACCGACTTAGCTCATATTTACAAGTTGAAGTGGCAATGGGTAGGCCACATCACTCGTAGAACTAACAACCGATGGGGAAGAAAATTAATTGCTATCTGACGAGGGCCCCCTTTATAAGGCCAAGGTGACAGTCGCCCCTACTCCAACCAGAACCAGAAAAATCAAAATGGTTCGAATTTGTTGTGATCTATAAACCGGTCTCTGAAAACGAACGGAAACTCTATAATAATTTACTCTTAAAATATGTATTTTGCAATCTTTTATAAAATGAAATTGTGCTATGTCTGTACCCTTAGCACGAGTTTTCAGTATTTGAGACTTAAAGTAAACTGGAACTTTGACAATTTCAAATTGAAAATTTTCGATGGAAAAACTTAGTTGGTTCTTCGCACGCTTCAGAGGCGCTGTTCCATTTTTCATACAAGAGAACGCTGTAAATACTGTAAAGTAAAAGAGTGAAAATTCGTGCTAAGGGTACTGACCGTAATGAAAACTACAGTACGCAGACAAAGTTTTGTGGCTCTGAACAGGTGCTACTAACAGCCAATTACTTAGCTAACAAACTGTAATAACTTTGAAGCTACTGCTAATTCACTTGACGATATTATTTAACGTAGTGTGGTGTATGTATAATAAGTATTCATATTTATATATATATTGATATATTTTCAACTTTATGCGATGGGATATAAAGTTGCAAATGTATTAGCGAATGCTGAACGTTAACGATTGTCGCTTGCCGTTTGGCTACAGCCTCTGTTCAGACAGTCCAACGAGCTATACGCAAAGCCCTTGTCTATGGTCTCTACCTAAAATTAACCAAAACTTTTTCCCGCAGGTATCAGTCGCCGACGCAGACTCCGCCCTCTTCTACATGCTAGCCCCACCACCCCTAGACGACTACAAATTCTACATCTGCGCGAGAAACTCCGAAAATGATCGCTTCATCCATCAAGGTTCCGAAAAATGGAAGGTCTTGGCTACACACAACAAACTTCTCCCTCTCTGGGCTTCCATTATCCTCATCATAGTCCTTCTCTTATTGGCTTCTCTTTTCTCTGGTCTTAATCTCGGTCTGATGGCCTTAGACAGGACCGAATTGAAGATTATTGCCAATACAGGAACGGAAAAGGAAAGGAAATACGCTAGAGCGATCATGCCTGTTAGAGCCCACGGCAATTACCTCCTCTGTACCATTCTACTCAGTAACGTTGCTGTGAACAGTACGTTTACTGTGATTCTTGATGATTTGACATCTGGATTGGTTGCTGTAATTGGATCTACGTTGGCTATTGTGTTCATTGCTGAGATTACGCCGCAGGCTGTTTGCGCTCGGCATGGTCTGTTTGTTGGTGCTAAGAGTATCTGGATTATGAAGGTGAGTTTAAGAGGTTTTAGTTATAGATTTTTCTAGAATAAGTAGTTAAAAAATTATTCTATTATTACGCTGGAAAAACATTAGCGCGATAAGATGTACTCCTCTTTAAGAGAACGGGCGAAAAGAAAAGACTTTCGTAATGATCGGAAGGAATTAGGAGAACCCTTTGGCCAGCAGTGTCTGTATAGCAGAAGGCCCAGTGGTCGCCCAGTGGTATCGGTCCCGACTTACGAGTTGTAGGTCATGGGTTCGAACCCCGCCATGCGCATTACTTTGTGTAATTTATTTCATCACCACGGCTCTCAAAACGGTGAAGGAAAACATCGTGAGGAAACCGGCATGTTCTAGAACTAAAAATTCGAAGACATGTGACATCTGCCAATCCGCTCAGAACACGCGAGTGTCTCCACCAAAGTTATGCAGATCAAATAGACGCATTCGATAATGTTTTATGATTTTCATTTCTTACGATGGTTAAACTACAAATCCGTTGGCAAAAAACGATAACGTGCGAGCTTGGTACGACGCGTAGTTGGTACTGTCGCGACTTTGTATTCGATTTTACATTTTGTGAAAACTCTGGTGGACCCACTGCGTGTTCTGAGCGCTATATCTGTTGTTTGAGTTGATAGCCATGAGTCCAGAATAATTCATAAATTATTTTCCTTAACTAATAAACATTTTATTTTTCAGATCGTGATGGGTATCTGCGCGCCGTTGGCGTGGCCCACAAGCAAACTGCTCGATTACTTCCTAGGAGAAGAGATCGGTACGCATTACAACAGAGAACGTCTAAAGGAGCTTGTCAGGGTAAGTCCTACCGTAGCTCGCCGTCCGATCAAGGACCAGTACCCTTTCAAAAAAAGGAGAGAGAGGAAGACTTTTAACCGACTTCAAAAAAGTAGGAGGAGGTTCTCAATTTGTCGGAATATCTTTTTTTTTTTTGACGTGGTAAAATCATCAAACGAGTCCTCCCACCCGGGGCAGGGCAGGAGGGACTGTCAGACTTGTACTGTCTAAAATCCACGGTGTCATTCAATAGCCCTTTATGTTCCGGGGTGACTGTAATGAGATAAGTTCCGCGACCCCAGCAGGCATTGGCCCTCTAAGGGCGCCTCGTCATATTGCTAACAGCTCCGAGGAACTTAAAGGTAGGGGTTGCAGAACCGGTACTTTTTAAAGCCCGGTACCGAAGTTTCGGTACTGGGACATGGAACCGGGATTTCCCGGGAAATTCGGTACTTTCGGTACTCACGTCGTACGTGTTAATGTCGCTTTTAACTAATGGTATGAAAGGCACGAGTGCGTGCACACTACATAAAATTGTCTAAATTAGTTGAAAAATTAACTGAATACAAATGTGGGTGGGATGGAGTAGTTCATAAAACTTTGTTTTATTCGTAAATCTATAATTGACAATAAGTATCAGAACATAATCTCAAGGAACCGAATTTAAATGTTTTTTTAAACTATTGCATAGCTTTTATTGCGGGCTCTGATCGCGACGCGGCGCGGCGCGGCGACCAAATCAAGTCAACAGTCCCAATAAAAACCTAATGAAAATACCCGACACCACGCATCGTCTAACGTCGTTTCAGTTCGGGAGACTTCAGTAATCATAAAAATATCCGTCATAAAAACAATTACCTTTATCTTACTAATTTTAAACGGCTAGCTACAAAAGGAGTTTTCACAATGAACCTACTTATGAAATTCTCCTGCAACAAAGAAGTTCTATATTACAGTCGTGCATCACAAACATATTAATTTTCTTTTAAAATAAAATGGTTATGTGTTAAAATAGTTAAAATTTCGCGCCAAATACCTACTTTGCAGCCTTGTATAAAGGCTGCAAAGTAGGTATTTGTCGCGAATTTTTCGCTACGCTCAGTTTTCAATCCAAGTAGGATTGAAAACTGAGAGCGTGGCGAACTTTCCAAAGGTACGAGATGCAGAAAAACATTGCTTCCGAATGCAACACACAACTTTTCACCTCACTACAAGATATTTTGTCCGAATTTTGAACAAATCCTTGCGCGCAGAAAATGGAGTGCGTGCTTTGCGTGCACATACTTGGTCACTTTTTTCCTTCTACTATAAATATCATTAAACAAACTGTAGCAAAACAAAACTAGTATAATGCTTTTTGAGATGAAAAAAATATAAAACTCAAGAAAAGAATGTAACAAACGCTATTTAAATATAAAATACACAAAATCTGAGCATGATTAAAGTTATTCTCTTCAAAATGAAAGTGTTGCAATAAATGAATCAAATCATCATCATGATTAGTTTTTGTTTATGAAATTCTCATTATTTTCAAATAAAATGTTTTATATCAACAACATTGTAAAATAATAGTTTATTGGTTATGATTTGTAACATTATATTGAAAAAAAAGGAAAATAATAAAGTACCGAAAGTATCGAAAGTACCGGGACTACGGGACGAAGAACCGGTACAGGATTGCTTTAAAATTTCCCGGGATTTCCCGGTATTTTCGGTACCGGGATTTCCCGGTTGCATGCCCTACTTAAAGGTCCTGGAACGCAAATGCATTCGTGTCGTGGGTTCGATTCCTTAAATTTTTAATACCTACAAAAGTCAACACAGGAGAAATTCTATATATAGGGTGACTGGTAATTAGTGTACCAACAACTTTTATTATGGGAACAAACCTGAAAACTCGAAAAAAATCAGCTGGTCAGTACGATTTCGGCTTTGCTCCCATAATAAAAATTGTTTGTGAGGCGTGTAAATAGCCTGCACCTTTGTGCGGGTTGTGAGAAAGTTTGAAAATAAGAACCTACGTAGAAGGTGTAATGGCGGACCTAAAACATAACTAGTTTTCCTATTGATGAATCCACGAGAAACCAATACCAAAAAAATTATTAGCAGCAAACCATGCCCCACGTACCTTGACAATCCAGAGATCCCACTCAGACCCAGGGAGATGGGAAGATACCTCGTTCATGCGCGCGTGATGGCTTGTTGGTATGAGCTGCCGGCCGGCGAGCAAAATCTTCTTAAATCCACCGGTGGAATGGTTAAAACACCAAAAATCAACACTGCACTATAAGTTCTCAATGAAGCACAGATGCAGGTCCATTTATTTTATGAATATCATCGAGGTTTCACCAAAAAGGAATTTTTGAAAGGCGGAGCGAAGAACACACACAGTGTCCTTTTTAATGGCGGCGGGAAGAGAGCCGCGCCTCGCTAATGCCATCTATTGGTCATCATGCGGGAACACTCAAGAAAGTTTCGATACAAAGGGCGCTGCGGAAACAAAATATTGGTGCGAGGATTCATCAACAGACAAACTAAATTATGTAATCTGAACTATTAACATATTATATTCTATGGAAAAATCCTAAAATATTATTATTTATTTATTTATAATTATTGAAAAGGCATTGACGCTTCACCATGCTCGGGGGCTTTGGAAGGACGCAAGTGCTTTCAAAAAGAAAAGTGAAAAATTATAAGTATTTACTGACCTATATTTAGATCAGAGAGAACTCTAAGCTCTATGACTGAATGCGAGAAACAAATGATATAAGTTATTAATGTAAACTAAACCTTAATAAAGACTACTAGTATCGTATAAGAGTTAACGTTTATTGCGTTGGAATAGGATATAATTTAGCGACGGCACGTTTAAAGTTACCGAACTTTGTCTTTACCATTGCAACACGAGTGACATTATCTGTGCCTTTATAAACTTCAGTTATAACTCCTAATGGCCAACTTAGAGGAGCTGAATTATCCTGTCCCACCAGTACGACAGTTCCAACTTCTACGGGTTTGTCAGGAGTTGCCCATTTTTGTCTGACTTGCAGCGTATGCAGATACTCTAGGTGCCATTTCTTCCAGAAGGATTGGACCATACCATCCAACAACTGTTTGCGTTGCGACAAACTAATGCGCTGACCAGACAAATCGGCTGCCGGCAAGTACTGCAATGGACTCGACATCAAAAAGTGAGCGGGAGTAATTACTTCGGGATGGGGATCGGAAGACAAAACGCTCAGAGGGCGCGAGTTCATAATACACTCTATTTGAATGAGTACAGTTTGTAACTCCTCATAAGTTAGAAGCTGACTTCCGATCACGCGATAAAGGTGCGTTTTTAATGTTTTCACATTTGCTTCCCACATGGCGCCAAAATGTGGGGAGCGAGGTGGGATCATTTTCCACATTATGCGGCGTGTTGACAACTCATGTAAAAGAGACGAATTGAAATTTGAATTTATTAAGAATCTATAAAGCTCATCTAGTTGGGCCTTAGCCCCAACGAAATTTGTAGCATTGTCCGAATAAAGACAAGATACTGGACCTCGACGCGAGATAAAGCGTTTAAACGCGGCTAAAAAGGCATCAGAGGTTAAATCAGAGACCAACTCTACATGGACGGCCTTGGTTACTAAACACACGAATAAACAGATATACGCCTTCTGGGCGTGTTGGCCTCTGCGACGAGTAAGGGTTATGCGTATAGGACCAGCATAATCCACTCCAGTGTGGACAAACGCCTTTGCTTCCGATACTCGGTATTCAGGCAGGTCTGCCATCACCGGATTTTGATGCGTCGGATTTACCCGAAAACAAGTGTTGCATTGTCGCAACTTGGACCTAATGACAGTCCTGGCATCTAGTATCCAAAATCGCTGTCTTAGAATAGACATGAGTAGTCCCGGTCCAGTGTGACAATTCATCACATGGTAATGACGAATTACTAGATCCACAATATGGTCATGTTTAGGAAATAAAAAAGGATGCTTAGCGTCAAATGGAAGGTGAGACTTCGAAAGCCTTCCGCCAATGCGTAATATTCCCTCTTCATCTAAAAAGACAGCTAGACTTTGGAGTTTCTTTGAGAGCAATTTCCCAGATTTGATGAGCTTAATGTCATCTGCAAAATGAACAGATTGCACAGCACGGACTATCGCTCGTTCTGCAGCTGATAAGCCCTGAATAGAACGAGGCTCACAATGAGCCTTTGGTCTAGCGAATTTCAATATATAGGAAACAATGCGCAACAATTTATCCCATGATGAGGTACGTTGAGCAAGTTGATATAGAAGGGGTTGTTCTACTTGCGTGGTCACTGTTAAGACATTTGCCTTGTGCTCGGGAAGTTCCCCACAATTAATAGGAGAGAACGGTTTGACGAGCCAATCCTCTGGAGCACAACGAAGCCAAGAGGGGCCGTTCCACCAAAGTTCATGTGACACTAACTGAGAAGGAAGAATGCCACGAGATAGACAGTCGCTTGGATTCTCAACACCTGCCACATGGTAAAAATGTTGAGAACCCAAGTTCTCCTGACATTGAGCAACTCTATTGCTGACAAAGACTGACCAGCGGTGCGGAGAAGAGTGTATCCAAGATAAGGCTATCGTGGAATCTGAAAAGGCGTAAATTCCTGCAATAGGAACACGTAAAGCGTAAGTATCACGAACAGTTTTTACCAATTTTGACATGAGCACGGCGGCACAAAGCTCCAGACGTGCAAGAGTTGTAACTTTTGTAGGTGAAACCTTTGATTTCGCACAAAGTAAGCGGACTATGACACCAGATGGACCAGTAGAGTGTATATAAATCACACACCCGTACCCACCCATACTAGCATCAGCAAACGCGACTATACGAACGGAACAATCATCGGTAACGCCCACATGGCGTGGTATGCGTAATGTATCCAGCAACGGAAACTCTTGCATGAGAATGGAAAATCGTTTAAAAATATCGTCAGGCACGGGATCATCCCAACCAATATTACTCAGCCATAACTCTTTGATGAGCAACTTGGCATAAAATATCACGGGGGCGACCAAACCGAGAACATCAAATAAGCGTGCGACTATCGAGAGTATATTTCTCTTAGTACATTTCTCAGCTACTTGAGCGGAAGTGAAGAAGAAATTATCCTGAGAAGGTTCCCACGAAAGGCCTAGAACCTTAGACACATCACTCCCAGCGTGAAAATCAAGGGACTTACGATGCGAGTCGGGAAGACTGTTTAAAAGAACGGGTGAATTGCTACACCATTTAACAAGGTCAAAATCGCCCGATTTGAACATCTTTATAAGATCATGCGATAGCTGCATCGCGGTGTCTTCATTATTCACAGAATACACCAGATCGTCCATGTAGAGACTGGTCTCTGCTACTTTAGCAGCTTCGGGATAATGCGGACTGTCAGAGGCCAGCTGTCGCACAGTGCGCATAGCTATGTAAGGACTCGACTTAAGCCCGAAAGGTAAGCGGTTAAAAGCGAAGGTTAACACAGGTTCGTTCTCATTGAATCGAAACAAAATGCGTAGGTATTTACGCTGGTCAACGGGTACACCAATGCGTAAATACATTTGTTTAATATCAGCATTTATAGCGATGGGAAATAGTCTAAAATTTATTAAAAGAATAAACAAATCTGTTTGTAAATTTGGACCAATATGGAGTACATCATTTAAAGATAACCCTGTATGAGTTCTAGCACTAGCATCCAATACAATGCGCGGCATCGGTTTGTCTGGCCGAACGACAGCGTGATGAGGGATATAGTACCCGTCATCGGAAACGGCAGATTCGTCGACCTGACTTAAATAACCGTTATCCATATACTCTTTAATCACGGCATTATAATTTTTTCGCAAAATCGGCGATTGGCGGAGTTTCCTTTCAAGCGCAATAAGCCGACGGTACGCGGCGGTGCGGGAGTTACCCAACTCAGCAGGATCCTTACTAAAAGGTAAAGCGACGGTATAACGTCCCACATCGTCCCGTGACACGGTCGAGGAAAAAATATTCTCACATTCGGTTTCCTCAGGAGAGAAAAAACGTTTATTATCAACTTCTTCCAATTCCCAAAACTTTTGTAATAAATCATTGAGAGCCAATGCCGTGAAAGAAGAGTTAGGTAAATTTAAATTATCACTATTATGCGGAAAATCACCCATAAAGATATACCCGAATGTGGTCAATAATGCAGGTGGGGCGCGTGAACCAAGATCGACCCTGTTCCCCAAGTAAATGTACGGAAACAGTTGAGCGCCCAACACTAGGTCAATATCCCCTGGAATATTCCAGCTTAAATCTGCGAGCGGAAGCGCGTGGAAGTCTATATTATGGCTATCCCACTTAACATGGTGCGATGGTAGCTGGTCCGTAATGCACTCAACTACGAACGCGTGAATAGTATATTTTTGCTCCGGATATACGCGAGACTCGATATCTAAATGTACGTATCCTATTATCGGTCGCGATACAGAACCAACTCCTTTAACAAAAGAATTACTCAAAGGAATTATCAGTAAATTAAGCTTTCTACAACAGGCTGTAGTTATTAAATTATTCTGCGAGCCATTATCAATTAAGCACCTCACTATTGTTTTGTGACCCGCACTGTCACTTTTATTTCGCGCATAAACCTGAGCTGTCGATAATAGCACTATCGCCTTAGCCTTCGCTGCATCAGCTGCTAATAACACGGCCGAGCTGTGAGCCGAAGACGCGGGCGTCACATCACACGAATCAGACGCAATCACCCGTGCGGAAATATCGACCTTATCGCAATCAACGTAAGAGCGAGGCCCCAAAGGCGTACCGGGGTTCGAAAGGAGCGCGGGAGGGGGGAGAGACAGCGGCGCGGGAGACGACGACGCCACGGCTACATTGCAATTCGTCGCTTTAACATCAGCTGTTTGCGGTGTATTTTCTTTATCAAAATGTAATAGTGTATGATGGCGTTTTTTACATAAGTCACAGACTGATGTTGACTTGCAGTTACTCAATCCGTGCGATGTGCTCAGACAATTCGCGCACCCACGTTTGGATTTAATAAACTCGAACCTTGTTCTAGGAGTCAACGCGGATTTAAACTTCGCGCAGTTATACAAATGAACATGAGCGTTATCACTACAATACGCGCAGCATGGAACCGCGATCGCGGGTAAACAAGCGGACGAGTCAGCTGACTCGCTCACAACAAACGCTTTTGTCTGTGTGCGTGAATCGCGAGGAGCGGAAGCGGGGTTTCTACTAAAGTTTCTCGCGTTCGAATGATACAAATTCGAGCGTGCCAATATCTTTGCCTGATCTTGAACGAAGCTTATCAATAATTGCGTTGTGGGAATTTCAACATCTCGAATGGTAAGTTCAAACGATTGAGTAGTCTGTGCATCGATTTTTCTCATTGCGCAATGCAAAAGAATAAAATCAGCAAGATCCGTAATCCCAAGTTGTTTCAAGGCAGAAATAGACGCACTAAATGTTTCTATGAAAGAATCGAGACTATTAGCGTTACGATTCCTAAGCGCAAATTAGTGCGGGAAATCTTGTAAATTTGCGCCCCCGCGTATTCCTGTGTTATTTTAATGAACAACTTTTTAAATCCAATATGTTATTTAAATAATGCGTACCTAGTGAGCGCTTCTCTTGATATTTTTTAACTAAACTATCCCATAACAACTTGTAAGTATCACCAGTAGGCACAATTCCAGCGGTAACCTTCAATGCGTTGTGTGTAAGCCTACCTATCAAGTACTGCACACGCTGCGAGTCGGTCAGCTGATCATTATCATGGATATTTGACTTAAACGACTCGTAGAAAACAGGCCAATTCTCAGTTTTCCCATCGAAAGATGGCAGCGCGATAGGAGGCAACTTTAATTTAGGCGGTTCAAAAAGTGTCTTTGAGTTACAACTGGGTGATGGTGACGATTGATAACTGTTTATTTTATTCCTAACACGTTTAATATGAATATACAAATCTTCAAAGGATTCTAAACAAGCATAGTCGGCACTTGAACCAGGTTTTAAACTAATGTTTATTTGATTAATTTGATCGACAAAAGAAAATTTATCTCGATTCAAATTTATCTCGAATGTTATAATAAGAAAAAACCTGTCATCAATTGTCTCTGACTCAGTCATAAAACTTTCATTATTCCTCGAATCGAACGACGATATTTTTTTTGATAAATCGTACAATCGATTAATGCGTTTAAATAACAATCCTTTCTTTTCGTGAAGAATAGTTAATAAATCTTCCGGCTTCAGTTGTTTATCCGTCATTTTGCTAATTATAAAACGAAGACAATAACAATAAATACCTACCAGGCGGTTTGCAATATTATCGCACCTACCAAACTATGAGTACCTACCTAGGTATATAACTAAATATTAACACGCACAAAGCCGAGAAGAGTTGGTAACTACCTACTTATTTACTTACGAACAAAGCGATTTTTTAAATGCGGATACCTACATAGAATGAACTTTACCAATAAATACGTAATGTCGTTCTATGTAAATTAATATATTAATTGAACAGATTTACCAACAAATACGTAAAATCTATTGTCAATTTAATAAGCTGCGGCGTTAATTAGGTATTCATTTACCGAAAGTTTACGTAAATAAATATCTATTGTGCGTTAAAAAACCTATATGATTTTCACCAAAAAAATACGCAAAAATCTAGGTACCTACTGGTTATCTATCCGGTATCGAAGGACCAATAATTATGGTGAGGCGTGTAAATAGCCTGCACCTTTGTGCGGGTTGTGAGAAAGTTTGAAAATAAGAACCTACGTAGAAGGTGTAATGGCGGACCTAAAACATAACTAGTTTTCCTATTGATGAATCCACGAGAAACCAATACCAAAAAAATTATTAGCAGCAAACCATGCCCCACGTACCTTGACAATCCAGAGATCCCACTCAGACCCAGGGAGATGGGAAGATACCTCGTTCATGCGCGCGTGATGGCTTGTTGGTATGAGCTGCCGGCCGGCGAGCAAAATCTTCTTAAATCCACCGGTGGAATGGTTAAAACACCAAAAATCAACACTGCACTATAAGTTCTCAATGAAGCACAGATGCAGGTCCATTTATTTTATGAATATCATCGAGGTTTCACCAAAAAGGAATTTTTGAAAGGCGGAGCGAAGAACACACACAGTGTCCTTTTTAATGGCGGCGGGAAGAGCGCCGCGCCTCGCTAATGCCATCTATTGGTCATCATGCGGGAACACTCAAGAAAGTTTCGATACAAAGGGCGCTGCGGAAACAAAATATTGGTGCGAGGATTCATCAACAGACAAACTAAATTATGTAATCTGAACTATTAACATATTATATTCTATGGAAAAATCCTAAAATATTATTATTTATTTATTTATAATTATTGAAAAGGCATTGACGCTTCACCAATTATCATGAGCACAATCACGTGTTTAAGTATCGTACACTAATTACCAGTCACCCCATATAAATTCTATACAGGGTGATTTTTTAGTCACCATCCAAATTTTAATATTTGGCGAAAATCATTGAATAAGTACGTCTTTTTTCTTTTTGTATCACTCAATACAAAAATATCGAGATATCACGTCAATGTTATCTATAAAAAGTTAATAAATCTGGACACCGCGCTGTGATGTGTTGCTCAGGTGTAGCGGGGCGGGGCGGGGGTCAGCGGGGTGTGCTTTGCCCGTTTTATGCGCCGCTAAGTGTAGTATTATCAACGTTTAGCTTAGTGACCACGCAGAGCGGATGATTCTTATGAGAAAATGATTTAATATGAAATTTTAATATCGATTTTTTTTTCAAAAATGTGGTTGGTGATTGATACCTAATGCATAGAAAAAATTTGGATGGTGTTGTAAAAGTCACCCTGTATAATTCTCAATGAAAGACAATAATAATAAAAAACCGCATTATTTAATCCTCAAATCTCCAACAGGTAACAGACCACGTAAATGACTTGGACAGAGAAGAAGTGAACATCATCTCCGGAGCCCTAGACCTTCGCAAAAAGAAGGTCAGCGACGTAATGACCAAGCTGAAGGACTGCTTCATGCTGCCCATCAACAGCATCCTGGACTTTGAGACCATGTCTGAAATTGTTAAGTCTGGTAAGTTGGGGAGTTTTTTTGACAAGGTTTTTTTTTGACAAGGTTTTTTTGGCGTGATATGAATGACTATTGCCACCATCAAATGTGTCTAGGGCAGGACGAGGGGACCTGTTAGAATTGTACTCAAATTCAATTTGATCCTTCAAAAGCTCTTTACGTTCAAGATGACGGATACCTGAATAGAATTTATTTACACAGAAAGTAGGTACAGGTTTCAGATGTTAAGTTTAAGATTATCCGTAGGTATACTAACTATCTTAACTAAGGGCATGAAAAAAGTTTTTTTTTCAAAACGGTATATATCAATCGGTGGGACTCCCCTCTGCTGCGCCACTGGGTTAAGATCCACACCGTATGATTTGTTTTTATTTTAATATGTTTACAATCTCTATAATTATATTACTAACACTAGTTATTAAGTTACTTTGTTGATACTAACACTATGGACACTATGGTCTGAATTAAAGAATTTGAATGTATCAAATATACAAAAATGGTTTTGTTTACAAAATGAGAAATTGATCAGGCCCATCAGTATGAAAATCCATTTTTTTTTTTCCAAAAGTCTTGGAACTAACATTGTTCAGTTACATGGGCTGAGTTTCCCCACGAGAGGTTTTGCGCATTTAACGTTACACGTTGTACAAATTGACAGGCCTGTTAGTGTAGTGGTTAGTGACCCTGACTGCTAAGCCGGAGGTCGTGGGTTCGATTCCCACCCAAGACAAATGTTTTTGTGATGAGCACAATCATTTGTTCTGTGTCTGGGTGTAATTTATCTAAAATATGTATGTATTTAGAAATATATAAGTATGTTTATCAGTTGTCTAGTACCCATAACACAAGCTCTGCTTAGCTTGGGACTAGATGGCGTTGTGTGATAGTTATGGAATATTATTTTTAAATAAATTTCATCCCTCCCTTTTTTCAGGTTACTCCCGTATTCCAGTCTACGAAGGTACTCGTGGCAACATAATCACGGTGCTCTTCATCAAAGACCTGGCATTCGTGGACCCTGACGACAACACGCCGCTCCGCACGCTCTGCCAGTACTACCAGAACCCATGCAACTTCGTCTTTGAGGACGTCACTCTTGATGTTATGTTGAAGCAGTTCAAGGAAG
The DNA here is from genome assembly GCA_036375495.1 of Agrotis segetum. NCBI lineage: Eukaryota > Metazoa > Arthropoda > Insecta > Lepidoptera > Noctuidae > Agrotis > Agrotis segetum. The sequence goes on along the minus strand of JAQSVV010000673.1, from coordinate 289,172 downwards.
GTAAGAAATTTTAAAGAAAATAATGTGGGAGAATAAATCACCATTCGATTTGTGTTTCATTCATTTGTCGGTCTCGTTCTTTCTTTCTTTCATTCATTCATTTACTCATTCATTCGTTCAGTGGTGAAAGATAGAAAAAGAAAAGAAACAAAAACGTTTATTGACACAAATGCCATAAGTGCACACAACATAAAAAGAAGCATACATAGTAATCATTCGTTGTTATCGTTCTTTCATTGTTTGATTCATTCATTCACTCACTAATTCGTTCAGTAATCATTCGTGTTATTGTTCTTCCATTCATTTTTTGGTTTCATTGTTTTATTTATTCATTTACTCAATCACTCGTACAGTAATCATTCTTTGATTTCATTCTTTCATTTTGAATGAATGAAAAAACGAAACCGACGATGGTTTCGTTTTTTCATTCATTCGTAATTCTCGTTCTTACATTCATTCATTCATTTATTCTATCATTCGTTCAGTAATATACTGAAAACCCATGATAAGGCCAGGAGAAGATTCTAAAATAAATCCGTTATGAAAATCCACAAATAATTATCATTACATGTATATACGAGTATATATCCTTCCATGCCGTTTTCGGCTACGGCGACCGTTTCATCTCTAACCTACTGACGTCTATCATGGGCTCTCATATGACTCGAATAACCGCCTTTGTTTGCAAACATTCTTGCACATATTGGGCACGTGAGAGCACCATTAACATAATTGTAAGTAATTGATTGCCGCTGGTGGTGGTGGCTTTTAGTTCGTCACGCTTACTATCTAATTTTGAAAGCCGACGAGTCTCAAAGTCAGAAACTTTTTGATGTACCAGTGACCTCCACTCTCTGCGGTTAGACGCAAGGTTTTCCCACTGAGATACTCGTAGATCTACGTCACATTCCTTCATGTGTCTCTTAAGCACATCCTTAAATCACAAGAGTTGTCCGCCATGCCTTCGCTTGCCCTCAGAATCAGAATCAGAATCATTTATTTGCCTGAAATATGGTATTTTACAGATATTAAAAACGTAAACAATTATAGCTCGTCATATTCCGCCAATCCATTCGGCATGCAAATGTAACAATAACAAATTATTAAATAACAACATCAAATGCTTTTTACTAAACTATTACAATATGAAATGCTTAATTACATATAACTTTCAGATATTAATAGCATTAAATTAAGTACCTATACATAATATAGTTTAAACAGTATTTACATTTAAAGCAAATCTCCTATTTGTCTTAAAATCTAAAAATTCCTTAACAGTATAAAAACAATTTTCTACAAGCCAAGATTTGAGATGTTTTTGAAATAAACTGGTTCGCAGTTCTCTTATCTCCTTCGGTATGTTATTAAATATCTTTACTGCCATTTGGCTTGTGTTTTTATGGCAGTAAGTTGTTCTACATCTTGGTTGATCTAGTTTAGTTGGATCCCTTGATGTTTTGCCCACCTTATGAACATTAACGCTGCCCTCCTGAAGTTCTGAATAATTACATAATACCCAACTGGATAATCCACAACGGAACACAGATGACTACAAAAATAACTGCTGTAAAATTTATTAACGTACATTTAAACTCAAGGCTAACGTGATTCATTGCAGACAACGTATTTATTTTATTTAGATAATTTATTTGACTGTAAACATTAGAGTTTCCTCTGTGCCTCGGATAACACGTAAAGGCGCTCCTTCACCGCGAGCATTCTCCTGTAATGTAACGTTAGCGTGCTTGTACACGGCGCATGTAACCCGCGCAAGTAAAGGTGCGGTTTACCCGCGCGAGTAACATGCGCAAGCTACTTGATCAAGCTACCCGCGGGGTGCTTGTACACGGTGCATGTAGTTAGAGCATGTTGAGGCACTTGCGCGGGTGACATGCGCCGTGTACAAGCACCCTTACAGATTCTCGTAGTCGAAACTCCTTTTCTGAATTTATTTGAATTTGCAATTGTTAATGCTGTCAACTTTTTTCAATAGAGAATACCTATTTTTAATCACCCAAATTCTCTTCACCAGGTCACAAAGGCCACATGGCATTCGTACAGCGCATTGAGGAAGGTGATGGCGACCCGGTGTACGAGACTGTGGGGCTCGTCACTTTGGAAGACGTCATTGAAGAGATGATACAAGCCGAGATTGTGGATGAAACTGATGTTTTCAGTAAGTACCTATATCTTTTATCAAATCAAATCTTTATTGCTGAACACAGTATAAATAAAGAAGTCGGTTAAATACATTACAAGATGTTGACTGAATGCGCAGTTCACTATGTTCTACCGATTAAGGCATGCAAAATATAGGGAGGCTGACTGCAAAAAATGTAGGTTAACTATATTACAGTCGGAAACAACAAAAACATTAAATTATATAATAAAATCGGACGTAAAAAATGTTTACCTCAATGTCAACAACATTAATATATAAAATTTATTTTATCCATTAGGTACCTACTCTTTTATTGTATAGTATGCCTTATTTATTAGGAAGTTTTATCTACACTAATAATTAAAAGAGAAAGTATTTGTACAGTTTGGCCAGAACGTCTTGAAACGGAACTAATCTTTTTGTTTGCTGACAACGTTTTAAAATCTTTGATATTTGATGTAAACAAAAAACGCAGGTTTGTTAGATTTATTCATCATCATCATCATCTCAGCCATAAGACGTCCACTGCTGAACATAGGCCTCCCCTTTTGATCTCCACATATACCTGTTGGAAGCGACCTGCATCCAGCGTCTTCTGGCGACCTTTATAAGGTCGTCTGTCCACCTTGGTGGTGGACGTCCTACGCTGCGCTTGCTAGTCCGTGGTCTCCACTCTAGCACTTTTCCACTTGTCCACTTTTAGATTTATTATTGTGCCATAAAACTAACGTAATAAATTAAAATAAAATCATTCAAACTGCTGGTATCGAGAGCACAGTGGCGACTTCCGGTTTTCTACTGTTTTTTGCCAAGCTGTGTAAGTTTGTAATGAATAAACTCAAAAACGACTGGACCGATTTCATGAAAATTTTCACCATTTGAAAGCTACTTTGGTCTTGAGCGATGTAGCCAATAAGGGGGGGGGGAGCCAATGGCATAATTAAGCTGGTTGCAAATAGAGGAGAAACTCCAGGTGCAGAGCAAAACAAGAATATTGGTGCCATTCATCGTTTAGCTAACATGTGTGCCAGAATCAACAGTGGCAACCACTAGAAAAGCGCCGAGACAATGAAGCTCGACGTGTCCGAGAATGAATTTACCTGTCTTGGATCCTGCAACGAAATTAATCAGAAAAGAATAGTGGAGGAGTAGGAATAATATGTTTCCACTTCCCTCCATGCAAGCAGGAGACAGAACAAAACAAGGCCAATAGGCACAAAGGGACATTACAACAGGGAGAAGCCCAATGCCACCGCGATGTAAAAATCCAGTTTTTAATACCTTCCGTTCTTTTCCAGGTGACAACCGCACTAAGAAACGCCTGACCCGTCCCGTTAACAAGTTCCAAGACCTCGCTGCCTTCGCAGGTCATCACGAGCACCAGAGAGTCCACGTGTCTCCTCAGCTCGTACTGGCTACCTTCCAGTTCTTGAACACCAGTGAGTATGACCATTATCACCATCGGCCGAGCTAAAATTAAAATTTAGATCGGACTATCTAGCATAAAATAAGAAAAAAAGTCAGTCGCTTTTGTCTTTAAGTCGCGGGCCACATAGAAAAGACGTAAGACACAGACGGGGCGAAGACATAATTATGTCCCTTCGGCGTCTCTTTCATATAAAATGTATAAAAGCGTCGCGACGTAAAACAGACAGGAAGAGACGGGGCGCGGACGCAAATCTCATACAATTTCACACGTCCGCGACGCGTCCTCGACTTACGTCTTTTGTGTGTGGCTCGCGCCTAAGGGGTTAGGTAAGTTTGTCAACTTCAACAGCAGCCTATAAATATTCCCACTGCTGGGACACAGGTCTCTTCTCTGTGAGAAGGAGTGGGCCAAAATCCACCAGTCGGGCCCAGTGTGGGTTGGTATGGTAGATGTCAAATGTCTTTGAATATTTGGTTCTAGTGATTTGGTTTTAAAGAGTCCTCCCACCCCGGGCAGAGCGGGAGGGACTGTCAGACTTGTACTGACTAAAATCCACGGTGTCCTTCAGTTCCCTTTATGTTCCGGGGTCACGGTAATTCGTGAGCCCCGCAACCCAGGCAGGCTTTGTTCGCTCCCCGTCATATCCAGGTCTAACAAACGTAGGTTACATAGGATTATAATCTTTCTTTTTATTGGGATAAACCCACCACACTATTCCCAAAACTGACTGACTTGACTGGCCTGTTGGTTTAGTAGTTAGTGACCCTGACTGCTATGCCGGAGGTCGTGGGTTCGATTCCCACCCAGGACAAATGTTTGTGAGATGAGCACGATCATTTGTTCTGTGTCCTGGTGTAATTTATCTAAAATATGTATGTATTTAGAAACATATAAGTATGTTTATCAGTTGTCTAGTACCCATAACACAAGTTCTGCTTAGCTTGGGACTAGATGGCGTTGTTGTGTGATAGTTGTGGAATATTATTATTATTATAATAGGAAGGAATGGAGGGAGGCCTTTGCCCAGCAGTGGGACAGTGCAGGCTGATATGATGATAATAGCGTGGCGGGATTGTCATAAATATATCTAAAATCCTATTTCGTCCTCAGGTGTGGAGCCATTCCGCGCGGAACATATCTCAGAGACGGTACTCCGTCGTCTACTGAAACAGGACGTTATCCAGCACATCAAGCTGCGAGGAGACGAGGATAAGAATGATCCCAAGAGATATGTGTTCTCTGAGGGGAAACCTGTGAGTATATATACTTACTATAAATTATTATTATTGTTTAACATCATCACTACATAGTGTAAAACAAAGTCGATTCCCTCGTCGATCTTTAAAACTACGCAACGGATTTTGATGCGGTTTTTAATATACTCATAGAGTGATTCAAGAGTAAGCTTTATACGTTTAATAGCTGACCCGTGCCCACTTCATTGGGCGGTAAATATACATGATATCTTTATAATTTATAGCCTTTAGCACTCACGAATAATGTAGCTTTCGACCAGTGAAACGATTTTTAAAATCGGTTCATTACTTCCGGATAATATCCCTCAAAATACAAAAATATTATAAAGAGTCACAGCTCATTAGGCCTATGTTCAGCATTGGACGTCCTCCGGCTGATGATGATGATGATGATAATAACAGGTCATTAGAGTCATGCCACCCACCCCGCACATGTCCACGCGTTGTCAATAGTTACTCCACCGGTGGTCTGCGAATTTTCTAGTAAATCATTCATTTGCGTGAATCATACACGGGCAGCGCGCGGTCTTCTCGGGCCCCACACGTTGACAATGCGCAGTTGACTCAAGGCAAGCATGTGTGCAGCGACTTGTCACCGAGTGGTCCAAATAGTCCGTTACGTTCCCTGGCCACGGATAACACGGCTCTTGAGTTCGTTAGTCCCGCGACCTCGGCAGGCTTTGGCCCTCTAAGGGCCCCGTCATTTTTCTGACAGCTATTTTAGATTTACGCGAGTGGAACTCATTTATAACATTTTTCCTCCAAAATTAATGAATTCTGTTCTGTCTCCAGGTGGACTACTTCGTGCTGATCCTGGAAGGTCGCGTGGAGGTGACGGTGGGTCGCGAGAACCTGGTGTTCGAGGCCGGACCATTCACTTACTTCGGAGTACAGGCGCTCACACAGAACGTTGGACTCGGTGAGTTTATTTTATAGTTTTGTTGATGCAGGAAAATGAAAAAGAGAGAGATAGAGAGATAGTTTGGAAAGAGAGAGAGAGATAGAGTGAGAAAGAGAGATAGAAATATAGTGGGAAAGAAAGAGAGAGATAGAGTGGAAAAGTGAGAGAGGTAGAGTGGGAAAGAGAGAGAGATAGAGTGAGAAAGAGAGAGAGATAGAGTGAGAAAGAGAGAGAGGTAGAGTGGGAAAGAGAGAGGCAGCCAAAGTGCGAAAGAGGGAGAAAGGGAAAGATACATAAGAAAGAGTGAATGAAAATGAATAGTTTAGAAATTACGCATTTATGAAAGAAATCTTGTGAAATATACGAGTATAATGATTCCAATGATGATAGATAGGGACTTTATCTAAGTATCACTACTCGTATTTTCAGGCAGTGACTTCGTCACGTCAAATCCCATCGCCGCCGTATAGCCTACTTCGATAAAGACTATCTTACACTAAAATATTTGGGTTATGGGACATCTCGCCCACGAAAAAACTGGCCCACAGGCCAGATGTCCCCTTTTTAAAATGTGCATGGGTATATTCGCCCGGACCAATTTCTTCCACAGCCACATGTCTTCTATTAAATAGTAAAGGCTAGTAAAAGGATATTTCGGCAAAATCGTATATGTTTAATTAAATATCTGTTCAATAATAATATAATCAGCAAAAGTACTAGGCAAGCATAAGTTCAAAGAAGTATAATTATTTATGTACTTAAATAATAATTCTAGGCAGGAGGATTATTTAAGTACATATCACTTTCACACACATCTGGCCCGTTCTACTAAACTGGTCCGGGCGAATATACCCATGCACATTTTAAAAAGGGGACATCTGGCCTGTGGGCCAGTTTTTTTGTGGGCGAGATGTCCCATAACCCAAATATTTTTCTATTTCGAACCAGTACTTCCTGAGATTAGCGAAGGTCTACAAATGACAGCCGGGACCAGCGGCTTTACGTGCTTTATGAGGCACGGAGGAAACTCGCTATGACAGATGATCACTCATCCACAGACCAACCTCGGCAAGCGCGGCTTAACCCGGAAGATCGGCCTGTGCGGCTGTAATAATTTAGCCACGAGGTCCTCCTCAATCATCATCATCAGCCTATAATGTTCCCACTGCTGGGACACAGGCCTTCTCTCTGTGAGAGGTAGTGGGCCATAATCACAGGCCCAGTGCGGATTGGTGGATGTCACATGTCTTCGAATTTTTGTTTCCAGGTCATGCCGGTTTCCTCACGATGTTTTCCTTCGCCGTTTTGAGAGCAGTGGTCATGAAATAAAGTAATGCGCCTGGCGGGGTTCGAACCCACGACCTACAACTCGTAAGTCGGGACCGATACCACTGGGCCACCACTGCTCTGTGTCTCAACGCGAGCGCTCCTCACAAACTGCTAAATCACGATACTTTATTATGACTGGCCTGTTGGTCTAGTGGTTAGTGACCCTGACTGCTATGCCGGAGGTCGTGGGTTCGATTCCCACCCAGGACAAATGTTTGTGTGATGAGCACGATCATTTGTTCTGTGCTTGGGTGTAATTTATCTATAATATGTATGTATTTAGAAATATATAAGTATATTTATCAGTTGTCTAGTACCCATAACACAAGTTCTGCTTAGCTTGGGACTAGATGGCGTTGTGTGATTGTTGTGGAATATTATTATAATTATTTTTTTCGTCCACCAGCTGAAGCCCCGGCCCCCTCAACCCTGGGTTCTCTTCAGAACCTGAACATGGACTCCATGCTGCGTCACTCGTTCGTGCCCGACTACTCTGTGAAAGCCATCGCGGAGCTCTACTACCTCACCATCAAGAGGTAAGCTGAACTATAACCTCAACTTACAGCAGCCCCTTATAAAAAAAAAAAGAAGAACACAAAATGTGTAATATTGACTTCGATATCGTCTTTGACTTTGACATCCACTTTGACTTCGATAACGAGTTTGACATCAATTTTGACTTTGACGTCAACTTTGACTTCGACATCAACTTTTACTTTAAGTTAACTATGACAGTAACTTTGACCTCGACATCTACTTTGACTTTGAAATTAACTATTACTTCGATATCAACTTTGCCTTTGACATCAACTTTGACTTTCTTTGAGTTCGATAACGACTTTGACTTTGACAGCATTTTTTATTTTGACGTCAACTTTGACTTCGACATAGACTTTCACTTCGACTTAAAACAAAATTTAGCACTAAAAGTGCTGATAAACCTTACTGACCCATCCAAAGACAGACCTCGGCATGAGTAACTGAGGGGTCCCATCCAAAGATGAATCTAGAGAAGCGTTGCTTAGCTTTTTTCAACATGTAATTATGTTTGGATCATAAATATATTACCTAAGTACTTTCAACCCATGGTATCGTATTACCCAGTTACTGTGTTGTGAAGGTCCGATAGTCAGTCGCTCCATGTAAAATACTGATATTCAGCTGCATCTGGTTCGACTGGAAGCCGACCACAATATAGTTGGGAAAAGGCAGGCAGATGATTGCTTTCAGCCCATAAAGTTAATGTTTTACAAAATAATAACCTTGTTTTTTAGGTTATCTTCTATGTTCAAACCCTTGGTAGAATATTTATGCTTCTTTAACATGATTATTCTTCTCCACCAGATCAATGTACTTAGCAGCGAAGCGCGCCACGCTGATGGAGAAGGGGGTCCTCGGTAGAGGAGGCACCAACGAGCAGATCGAGCCTGAAGTTGACAAGGTATGCACCATATTTATATCTCTTTAAAATAGAATATTATGAGGAAACACCACGGTCGTTTTTCCATACAAACGTAGTCCCCTGTTTTCTTCCTGGATAATGCCAGTAGAGCAATAATTTTTTTACAAAAAGTCGATGACCACTCGATAGTGGTCATAGATGTTTTGTAAAAAAAAATATGGAAAAAAGAGATATGAACATTAAAAATCCTAAAAAATAGCCAGATTTTCCGCTGTGTACCAGCCAAATATCCAGAAAACAAATTTGACGGGATTATATAAAAAAAAGGAAAACATAGGAACACGGTCGATGCCTTTCTTTATTTTTTAAAGAAAAAAGTAGTGAAATCGGCTAAGTTTTGGAGGAGTAATCAGGGGACTACGAATAGTTGATTTTGTGCCATTTAATAAGGTATTTTCGGTCCAAGCTGCTGTTGTCTCTATCGCGCTCTGTAACTCTGTGCTGAGCACTGCGCGACAGCAATAGATTTTACAAATACCTATTTTTCAATTCTCCAGCCCTTGCTGTTTCCTCTTAAGGCCCGGTATCCACCAAAACGGAGAGGAGAGGAGATGTGTTTGAATAACCAATGAGATGTCCACTAAAGCTACGCGAAAAGGAGATGTGGACATCTAAATTGCACAAAGTAATGCCTATTTATTTTTGAAAACATAATAATTTTTTTTCAGTTACTCCGTGAGGGAGAGAACAACCGTATAGAAGAAATTGTCGAGCCAACAGGAGATAGCGCTAAAGTGGTATGTACTATAGTAATACATAATATATTTTATTTCTAATTGTGCCCACGACTTCGTTCGCGTGGATGTCGGAACTCAACAATGTATTTTTTATTAACAAAGGATTTTATTTTTCAAAATAAAAGTAGGCTAAGTTACTCCTTATTGCATCAGCTACCTGCCAATAGAAGTCCCGTCAAAATCGGACCAGCCATTTCAGAGATATAGAGCCATTACAAACAAACAGACAGACAGACAGACAAAAATTGAAAAAAATGTTATTTTGTACTACTACGCAATCACCTTAAATTTCGAACATAAATAGAAGCCCTGGTCAGCGGGGCTTCGTCCATAAAAATAATATAAATCATAGTTTATGTAAGTGTCTTCAACAATATTATTTTCTATTTTTCACGCTGCTAGAACGGAAAAGTGATGGAAAATAATAAAATTAAATATTGAAAATGGTAACGGTTTTAATTATTATATTAATTTTAAGTGTGGTCTTGTACACTCAAATTAGTTAAATCGAGTCTTGAGCGAGAGCGTTTAAGGCTTTGCCAAACAGCTAGGCTCGGCGCGACGCTAGCGTGGCGTGTTCTTGGCGGGGCGTACTATAAAAATAAAGAGCTTCACACACAGCAGCTATAATGTAAAGAACATTATAGCACGATACATCTCATTACATCTTTCCATAGAAATCGTCAGGAGACCACACGCTGCAGCTATAATGTATATTTTTACATCTTCGAATCTCTATGGAAAGATGTAATGAGATGTATCGTGCTATAATGTACATCTTTACATTATAGCTGTTGTGTGTGAAGCCCTTAAGTCGCCACACAACACGACACGCTAGCATCGACGTTTAAAGGGACGACACACCCTAAAGACACGACAAGCTAGCGTTGGAATTTAGAAAGACGACACACGCTACGTTAGAGGAGTTTAGAGGAAAGACACACGACAAAGACACGCCACGCTAACGTCGCGCCAAGCCAAACTATCTGTTTGTAATAGTACATTACTGCTGCGGTCTATAATGGCTACTTTGCTGGTCGCACTGATGATGGCCGACAGCGCAGCCTAGCGCAGCTCCAGGCCGACACAGCGCGGTCAGCATGCACCACTTGATGGACGAGCTGAGATAAAGGCCGAGGCCTTTACAGCGAGGACAGCAAGGGCTGCATGATGGCCAAGCTGGAAGGCCTAGAGCGTAGCTAAGCTAGCTGGAGGCAATCATAGCGTGACCAGCGAAGCAGACATAGTGGGCCGAGGCTTGTATAGTGCTTTACTCAAAAATGCAAGTACCTAACCTACATAAAACCAGCAAGTGATTTAAATAAAATATATATTAATTAACTAGAAATTTAATTAAAATAACAATTATGAAAAATACAGTTACTAAAATTCAACACCGACTTTCCCGGTTTCATATTACTTACTAATAGTTTGCGATAATTTTAATGCGATGTTTGACTGCATTTCATTTATTACTTCATTTACATAAAGCAATAAAGTAACTAAATAAAAATAAAAAATTCGCTGAACCGCGCTTTTGTTCCTTCTTTGAATTTTTTTTTTAAATATGGAATGCAATCTTTTTGTGCCTAACTCTTTAAATACAAACAGCTGTGTTTTAAATAAAATCTTTTTGCATTTGTTTTTTTAAAACGTTGAAACGTCAGAATAGCGGCCGGCAATGTTTTGCCGGCCTGTTAGAGCGGCCAGCAAAAACATTGCTGGCCGCTCCTTGAAACAGACCCGCAAAGTCGACTTTGCTCAAACAAAGTTGTCAAAATAATGACCACATTACATGCATTTTTGAGTATAGTATGTACCATTTAACATGGCAATAGAGGTCATTCACTCCCTCCTACCAAGTTTTTCATCACTAAGCGATAATGACACTTATTGTTACCTAAAACCACTAATAATTGACAGTTGCTTCTATCGCTACAGTATCGTGGTACCAGCCTGCTTGACATAATAGGGGTTGTGAATCTTGTGTTGCTCTAATTAAAAATTATTATTTTTTATTTTTAGAAATCAAATTGTGTGCTTATAAATTTACGCGGGACGTAAAAAATGTTCCACAGTGTGTGACGGAGTGATAGGCAACGGCCCTTTTTCCGTCATATGTATTTTCGTCCGCGCGCGGATCATAGTAGATTTTCAAAGTCGATTGTATGTTTGTTCACGATTATCTCGCGTTTGTCTGAACCGATTTTCATGCGGTTTACGGAAAAATGTTTATTACAGTCTAGGGAAGGTTTTAATATATAATAATAATGGATGTCTTGTGACGTTGCCCGCATAGATCCGTTTTTGTTGCTCGCTTGGATATAAATTTCTTAAGTTGCCGATTGTACGAAGATTTTTGTTGAATGTCTGAACTAAAAAGGGTAAAATAAATACTTTTTTTTAAAAAAGTACCGACTTCGAAAACAAATACAAAAAAGTGGAAATAACTTTTCTTTCGGAAGTCGGTGGCAATAGTCAATGACATAAAAATCAAAAGCCACCGATTTCCGAAAGAAAAGTTAACTTACACTTTTTTGTATCTATTTGTTTTTGAAGTCGGTACTTTTTAAAAAAAGTTTTTATTAATACTAAGGGTACAACGGCGGTCTTATCGCTAATAGCGATATCTACCAGACAATTATGATGGACTTGAAGAACCTTAAAAAAAAATGAGGGTAGACAGTGATGCACATCAAATTATAGATAACCGATAATATAAATTACAATACACACAAACATTAATAATAAAATAAAATACACAAATATAAATTTATGTATTATTAGAGAAAAAGGAAATGATTTAAGACTAAGCTTTTAAAAGAAACCAGTGACTTGGCTTGTCTTACTGATACAAGCAATGCATTCCACAAACGACAGCCTGGACTGTGAAAGAATCATCATAAAAAAATGTGGAATGCACAGGCATCAAAAGAATCAAATGTATATAATTATGTATATACAACGTGTATCGTTAATAGCGCAAAACCTCTCGTGGAGTAACTCAGCCCATGTTTCTAAACAATGTTTGTTAAGAACTAGTTTTAGTAATTGCCGATTTATCAAAATCATCAACGTTTTGGAGAACGTTTGGTCTACTCCTTTTACCTTCAGGTTGCGTTATTTTATGAGTATTTCTGTATTCACGTAATACCCGATAATTATATCGATCTCTCACTCACCCCACATATTTTTGACGTACGTTTGACAAGATCATGGTTAATTAAATATTTATCCTCGGGCTTTGTGTTTTGGACATATTTAAAAATATTAATAATCATGAAGACGTTCTCCGCTGGTGAGAATCGTCTTCTGTCTTTTTGCTGGCGGCGATGTGAGCGGTATCGATTCCGAACCTTCTTGAGGTTGGAATACCTATGTTTGGACGACGACGGCGTTTACTGGTTTCACCAGTAGATGTTCCGGCTTCTGGTTCCATGCTTCTTTACAAGCAACAAATGAAGTAACAATAACAACACAGAACACAAAAACAAAACTGTAACAAACTCAACAACGATAACAATAAAAGCAAAGAAATTAGGTATACCACAGACCCAAAGAGATTTAAAAGAACCTATAGAGCGGGCATTGGGAAAATTTTCATACAAAATTATTGATGCCGTGTGTCAGTAGCACAATCTACCGTTGCATAGCAACGCGACTACTAGACTGAGCGATTTTTACCTAGTGGTAAAAAGTTTTGGGTCACAACTTTCTTCGTGATGTCCTGTCTATTGCTCGTATTTAGTTTAATGTCTTTGCACAATCCGAACGCAAGCGAACTTCCACACGGAATGTCAAATCAAAATGGCGGCTGCTGCCGGGGATGCTGCACCCCTGACGCGATGACGTCATCGCGTCAGTGTAAAACAAAAACGACATAAGATCAAAATTTGCATTTTCTGTGATGAAATAGTTTTTGTAATTTATTTTAGGAAAAATAAGGTGTTTTTACCATCCTGATATCAAAAGAATATTAATACACTTATATCCATACAATATGCACTAACTTTATATTTACTCAGTATTGTATTATAGGTTACTGCAAAATTATATGATGCATAATAATATATTTACTTTTGTTAAATTGTCTCAGTGTGTTAAACTTGTGTAAAAACGAAAATACAATATTTAAAAAAATATATTTCGTAGGGTACGTTTGCTAGATTTTCTATTATTTTGGGTTATGCATTGTGTTGTTTTTGTGGTCATTTTTTAGGTATTATGAGACTCAAGCGATGTCAGTTTTGCGACTGTTTGCGACAGATTTGTACGGGTGAAGAAAAAGTATCGCTAATATTGAGATATCGGGATGAAAGTCGGAGCAATGACCGCTATTGCCGTGTTAAATGGCACATACTATAAAACCCTTTACTGTTACACCCACTCTTTTACTCACACATTGCAGAATTATATATCAAGTGACTGGCCTGTTGGTCTAGTGGTTAGTGACTCTGACTTCTATGCCGGAGGTCGTGGGTTCGATTCCCACCCAGGACAAATGTTTGTGTGATGAGCACGATCATTTATTCTGTGTCTGGGTGTAATTTATCTATAATATGTATGTATTTAGAAATATATAATTATGTTTATCAGTTGTCTAGTACCCATAACACGAGCTCTGCTTAGCTTGGGACTAGATGGCGTTGTGTGATAGTTGTGGAATATTATTATATTTTCCTGTCACACTAAAATAACCCTTATTTCTTCCAGTTCGTACCAACATCAGCCAGTCCTCACACAAACGCCACTTTCAAGAGAGAGAAGGAGTCTTCAAATCCTGAAGAAGAGAAACTCCTCAAGAAGTAACAAAAGTTGTAATAACTCTTCTTTTTAATATCTTACGGTCCTTTCATGACTGGTCTAAGCAACTACGCGAATAAGGGTGCTTGTACACGGCGCATGTAACCCGCTCAAGTAAACGTGTAGGTTACCCGCGCGCAACGACGATATAATACTAGACTCGTAATAACAGGCGACCGATGTCTGTCAACACATTAGGTAAAAAAGTCTAATATTCGTCTCATTTCGACCACTCCTGTGAGCCGTAAACATACGTTGAGACAGAACAGACCTTGAGTTAGCCAATCACAACGCAGTACCCCGTCCCCCTCGGTTACGTAGTACCTCAGCGGGTTGACAGAATAGTTTTTGTTCCTTAGATCGTGTATGCGGAGTCTAGTATTATATCGTCGTTGGGTATGGATGATTTTCACTTGTAGTGGAATCAGTAGAATTGCGTCGCATTTGTGGGGAAGCTCCTTAAGACATTAATTACTTTGTAAGTATGCGAATTCGCTAGTATTGACACCTCGTGTAGTGTTACAAACTTTTGATTTTACCACCCACCTAAGTCACTGCAGTAACGTCAATGGACCGTTAGTCTATTTTGAACGTAGATTGTACATGTTATTGTTTACAACGTGTTCTTTGATCATAAGTGTGTAAATCGCATGGCAAATAAGAATGAAAAAAATACAGTAGAATTCTACCATTTAGTCGTTGTAAATATATGGTAGCCTTAGACCAGCAATAAGGCAGTACTGTTTTCGTTTTAAAACCAATTTTTTCAGATTATAATATTTTCTTCGCGTTTTGGCGTATAAGCACGTCTTTTTGTTACACAATCGCGGAATAAAAGCGAAGATTCAGAAAACACGCGTGTATGCGCGTAAGACGAAATAAACGCGCGTAAAAACAAATAATTATTTTGTAACTGCGGTTTAAAAAAAACTCAGATCGCTTTGCCGAACTTCCATTTTGTGTTGAAATGACAAATTCTAAAATACATTATCTATTTTAGATGCATATTTAATAAACTAGGGGCATGTCGCATGTTTTTAAATACCAAAATAATTATGTTTATTCTACTTCAAAAACGGCAAATTTAACAACATTGGTCGTAAATAATGCAAAAAAAGGAATTTTTAACTAAAAAAAAGTATCAAATAATTTTAAGAAAAATTGTTTAAAATTACATATTATGGATGCTAAGTTCAACATAGAGAATGTTTACTAAAAAAAGAATATTTAAAAAAATGTTTTTTTCTATTAAAAAAAAGTATATATCACCATCCTACCCTTTTCCTAACTATATTGGGGTCGGCTTCCAGTCGAACCAGAGCCTGTAGCCAAACGGCAAGCGACAATCGTTAACGTTCAGCAGTCGCTAATACATTTTCAACTTTATACCCCATCGCATAAAGTTGAAAATCTAGTAAAGACTGCTGAGCGATAGCGAACGAAACAAACGAAAACGATCTGTAATCTTTGATAGATTGTCAACTTTATGCAATAGGGTATAAAGTTGAAAATGTATTAGCTACTGCTGAACGTTAAAGCGATTGTCGCTTGCGTTTTGGCTGCAGGCTCTGATGCAGAACAAGACGTCTTCCTTTTGCCGTAAATATTATTATAAAGAAGAGTTTAAAAAACAATATTAAAAAAAAAAACTATTTTATAGTTGGTACAAAATATATTACAGACAGAAAATATACTAAAATTCGTTTTGAAATACTTTTAAAAAGAAATTGATAACTACATTTTACTGTTGGAATTTTTATTTTTTATTCGTAATTTTTTTAAGCTATGGTGGTTATTCAAATATAATATCCAGTTTTTTTTAAAGTGCTTTTTAAGAGAAAAAAAAAAGAATTATTTAAATAAGCATAAATCGGACATCAATCCATTATAATAAATTTTCCCAGTAGTGGGAAAATTATTATCTATCATTTTGACATACAGTATTTTTTATAATAATGACATTTAAATAAAATAGTAAAAATACTGAATTTGAAATTAAAAATCCAACAGATCAAAACTATTTTAGTATAAATATAATTAATAAATCTATTTAAATAATAAAAAACAACCGTAGTAGATCATTGTGCCTTCCGTGTGAGTGCTTGTATGAAGATTTTATTAAAATTAACTGGGTTTTTCCCATTCTTTAATACTGCGTCGTTAACATTTTGTGTTCCGTAATTTTTTTCCCAATTGGTTACTCACTCAGCATCTAGTTTAGGAGTCAGGAATCAGGATAATATATGTTGTCTTGATAGTGCAATGCGTTGAATGCATCTTAAAACTAAATGATTTTTTGCGTTCAAAAGTCATACCCCAGCAACGCCACACTGCTATGTCAATTCTGACATTATAGCGGATCTAAATATATTTTTTTACATTTTACGATAACTTTTGTTTGGGAAAAAAGCCCCCAATGACATTTGAGAGGGTAATATATAGGAGTTTTTGTTTACTTATCCGACTCTAGAACTAGACGTGAAGGATAAACAATTGGGAAAAAATATCGTAAAACAAAAATATTCCCAGTTGTTAACAATGTTAACAACAAGGTGTTAACGTGTGGAAACGACCCAATTAACTTCAAGTTTAAATTAACTGTGCGATACGTAGCTTAGTTAAACTTTAAACCTTGGTTTCTGACCTAAATTGAAGTCGTTATGTAATGGATGGTTACCCATCCACATATCGACCTAGGTAAGAGCGGCTTAACTTTAAAAATCAACTCGTGTTATTTGTTTTTCTCGAGCTAGAATTAAAGTCACTAAAAGCTGCATTCATATAACACATGGATTCAGAAACAAGGATTTTTTAAGAAAAAAGAAATATTGACCCAAACCGTCTTATTACAAAACGAGGTCTAACTATAAACCCAGGTTTAAAACAAAAATCAAATTTTGAATTTCGAACTTATTCCAACTGCTATAAAATTCTAAAATGCACATTGACAACTTAGACCGGGATCTAAACTCGGTTTTTGTATTAATAACTGTACGACAGTAGAAATAAAGTTCGAAATTCAAAAAATCATTTTTGATTTAAAGCTTGGTCTAAAGTTAAACCACGTTTTGTAAAAAGCCGTAAGTGCCTAAAATGACGTGAAGCGAGCGTAGTTCCATTGTTGGAAAGAGCGCCATCTTGTTCCAACAATGGAACTACTCTCGAGACGTGAAGTTAGGCCACCTGCGGCCATATTACAACGTCTTAAAACCAGGCTTATTTCGGCGAGCGAAATTGTCTAGCGTCATCTCGTTCACTTACTAGAACAAGCCCGGTTTTAAGACGTCCCATTGAGCTGATTTTAACATGCTTTTAATAATATAATTGTAAAAATAAAACTGTGCTATTTACCTACTATAAATTAAATATTTTTTGAATAGTAATCTTTACGAGGCACGATATAATTGTGCCTTTAGATTAAAAAAAAAAACAAAGTATCGCACAGATAAAAATTTAAGATGCATGAAACAAAATTATTATTGTAATAATAGTATTTTTAATAATATTAAAATATTTTAATAGATTTTATAATCGAAGCATTTTGTGTATTAACAAAAGTAGCTTTTAGAATTTAGATTTTGTTGAGTTTTTTTAATGCATTTTGGTTAGAGATGACAATCCAGTAATAAACACCTTCCATTTTTATTTTTTTTAGTCAAACTGTTAAAGACATTTTGCGGATTTAAGACAGTAGATACTATAGTATCTATTATCCGGTGTATTACTCAGTGATATAAATTAAAAAATTCACCATTAAACATTGAAAATTTCAAATTTTGTTTTAGATCTATGCAATTCATATTATAGTGTTTATACATTAGTTTTCTTTAAAAAATATCGCCATCTTTAATCTCAATGCTATACGCAATGCATGTTGAAACCACAATGTGCTTTTATTCTTTCAAATTTTAAACAACGCCCTAGACTTTGAGTCGGCTTCCATAGCCTTTGTGAACCCGGGACGGACAGTTTCTGGACATTGCACTGTGATTTATACAGAAATAAGGTTGTCAAATGACAACCGCTGTCAATTTTGACGTATTTCAGCTGTCAAATTTTTAATAAATACAGCTGGCATTCTCAAAATACACGTTCTATTTCATCAACATTCTAAATACCGTTGAAAAGCCGAACAAACAAGGAATATAGCTATCTATCTTTATTGATGAATCATTTCACTTTGTAAAACAAAAGTGACAGTTAAAAATGGCGGCCGTGGTTTCTACATGTATTGCCAGTTGTTTAATGTACTTATAATTTTTTGGCATGGCAATATTTGTTAGCCATTTATATTTTTTATTATTAACGTTAAAATCGCACGCATCACGGCATGTAAAACGTAATTATTACAATATTATTAAAAAAGTTTCTAGTATGTATTTTAAACATTTTTAATTTTAAGCATTTATTTCGAAAATTTTCGTAAATAAATGATTTTTTACAGATAATTTCGATAAGTGTTTTTATTTTTTAAACCTGTTTTGTCTTTTATTTGTTTTTAATGATATTTTATTTCAAATATTTTGAAGAGTCCAAACATGTTTTTTTGTGAAATACCAAATTATATAATGTGAAAATGGCTTATATTTGTTAAATATAAAATAAGAATGACCGATCCAATTCTGCCGTTTAAAGTGCCTTTAAAATGTATTAAAAAAGTAATATTTTTCACCCTTTTTTCCAAGAAACTTTATTTCAATTCATTTATTAATTTTAAAATTGTATTAATTGTGAATCATAAAGATAAAGAAAAATGTATATCACCCTACATTTTAAAACCATAGTGCCTCAAAATAATTATAAAAAGTATATTTTTAAACGTAAATAATTATATATACTGTACTTATGTATTTAAAATGTAAGAACAATGTAATGTAAGAAATATTGCGTGGTTTATTATGTAGAGAGCATGTTTTAAATATATATATATTTAGAAGGAATATAATGATTTTTTGATGCTTACTTTATTGCAGTTTTATTTTATTACCTAGCAATCCTGCCCGGCCTCCTTCGGGACCAATTTATAAACTAAAACTTTCCTCGAGAATCGCTATCCATTGGTGAAAATAGCATGAAAATCGGTGCAGTAGTTTTTGAGTTTACCACGAACAGACAGACGCGGCCTGGCACTTATCGGACGGTAAGCTTACCCTTTACTTGACGTCCGTAAAGTCCACGTCTACTATGGTGGCTTGAAACCGCTCCTCGATCCCTGATGTCTAGGGAGTCTCTTGTGGCAGGTAGGGCGTGAGGAGGAGTATTGTCTCTACCACACGTTTCGGCTCCTTCGTTTGCATTATTGTTTCGTAGAAGGAGGTGACTGGTTCTCATGCTCCGTCCCTCCTTGCCTAACATATCTGGGATTACTAACCTTTTCACCGCCACGGACTTCTATAGAAGTTCCGGCATTTTGTGCCACCAGCGCCGCGATTTCTAGAGAAGTTCTTTATTTAAAACTGCAGAGTTTGTCTGTTTGGTTGATCGCGCTAATCTCAGGAACTATACTAGTTCAAATTGAAAATGGATTTTTGTGTTGGATATACAGGGTGAATTTTTCAACTGGGCGTGGATGGCTATTTCCGAAACTATAAGGAATATCAAAAAACGTTGAAAGGAGTCTCGAGGCCGATTTTGACGAAAACTAAAACTGCATCATTGGATTTTAGAAAAATCAATCATCTTAGCCAGGAATCGAACCCGCTGATTTTGGAAAAAAAATCACACCCTATATTATGAAGCCATTCGATAGTGTTGCTGGTAAGGATAAAATTATAACATCACGCTACGACCAAAAGGCTGTGAAGTGATCATAAACGGCAAACTTAAGGAAAAGGTATAATTTAAAAAAAAAAACTGATCAATCTTCAAAGCAATGACTTAATTCGAAACATAAGTTAACCATTCCTTCTTTGAAACATTGCTATTTATTATTCAACTCAATCATTTATTATTGCTGAATGCAGTGGGATTATTGAGACGTCAAATCC
The DNA here is from genome assembly GCA_036375495.1 of Agrotis segetum. Taxonomy (NCBI): domain Eukaryota; kingdom Metazoa; phylum Arthropoda; class Insecta; order Lepidoptera; family Noctuidae; genus Agrotis; species Agrotis segetum. Next base: position 269,104 of record JAQSVV010000673.1, on the reverse strand, counting down.
AGTTTAACATTGAAAACAATGAAATTTTATAATTTTGAATGAATATGGCTCAGTAGGAGTAAAGTGACATAGAAAAACGCAATTTTATAAAAAATAACTATTCCCTTAAGTTTGTCGTATATGGTCACTTCCCAGAATTTGATCCTTGTTAGCAACACTATCAAATGGTGTAATAATACAGGGTGTGATTTTTTTTCCAAAATCAGCGGGTTCGATTCCTGGCCAGGATTATCGATTTTCCGAAAATCTAATAATGCAGTTTTAGTTTTCGTCAAAATCGGCCAGGCCTTTCAACGTTTTTCGATATTCCTCATAGTTTCGGAGATAGCCATCCACGCCCAGTTGAAAAATTCACCCTGTATATGTATACTCCACTCGGACGGTTATAAGACGTCACACTACGACGAATTATACCAAAGGGGGAAAATCTAAAGAGCACGTTTGGTCGAACGCAGTAAACTCTGAAACTACTGGTTCAAATTGAAAAAATATTTCTTTGTTATATAGTCCATTTATCGAGGAAGGCTATAGGCTATATAACATCACGCTACGACCAAAAGGATCTGAGCCTGTAGCCAAACGGCAAGCGACAATCGCTAACGTTCAGCAGTCGCTAATACAATTTGAACTTTATACCCTATCGCATAAAGTTGAAAATCTAGTAAAGACTGCTGAGCGATAGCGAATGAAACAAACGAAAACGATCTGTAATCTTTGATAGATTTTCAACTTTATACAATGGGGTATAAAGTTGAAAATGTATAAGCGACTGCTGAACGTTAACGATTGTCGCTTGCCGTTTGGCTACAGGCTCTGTGCAGAGGTTAAAAACATCATCATCCCTAGGATTTTCCCAACTATATTGTGGTCGGCTTCCAGTCGAAACAGATGCAGCTGAATATCAGTATTTTACATGGAGCGACTGACTATCGGACCTCCACAACACATTAACTGGGTAATACGATACTCCATGGTAAGACTGGTTGTCAAACTTTCGAGCTTCTAAATAAGGGACTGAAAATTAATCTTGCTACTGTAACGCCAGATGCCGCCAGCAATGCCAGCCAAAGCCAGGCAAGTCTGCCAAAGCCAGCCAGCCAGCCAAAGCCAGCCAAAACCCTAGCCAGCTGTCCAGCTCGCCACGCCAAGCCGCTCGTCACTGCCCTACCACGCGAGCCATCCCCGCCAAATTCTGAGCGGAGGGGGTGAAATAGCCGCCAGCCGGCGAGCTATATAAAAGCGAGGAGCAGTGATTTTGGTGTGTCTGTTTATAACGATAATTGTAAGGGAAAGCTCTGCCCAAATAAAAAGCGTAAATGAAGTATTTTCTATTTATTTTCATCTTTGTCGTTTCACTACTAAGAAATAATGATGCAATTCGATTGACTTGACGTCGTCGTGGCGATAGTGTTTTGTTTTTCATTTAGGTACTCGTAGTTAACAACGTGTTTTATGTCATAAGTCGTAGTGGTAAGGTTGACTTTCACTTGTAGTTGGAATTCGTTCGCATCGCGCCATCGCCATGAGTTAAGTCCCTAAGGCCCCTCGCCCACGGGCGACTTTGTAGCGATGCAGTCGCGATGCTGTCGCGCGTAGCATCGATACAGACGCGATGCTGTCGCTAGCTGTGTGCCCTCGCCCTCGGGACCAGATTCAGTCGCGATGCAAACGCGATTCAGTCGCGATGCAAACGCGATTCAGTCGCGATGCAAACGCGATTCGGTCGCGATGCAAAAAATCCTTGGATCAGTACAGTTGCAAGATGGACGCCGTTGAGGCAATATTAGTCACACTCCCTCCCCCCTCCGACCTCTCTACCGATGTCATTCCACGCGGTCGCGCGTTTGTATCGATACAATCGCGATGCAGTAGCGCGTTGCAAATGCGACTAACTCGCGTTAGAAGCGATAAACGCGCTACAGCATCGCTGCAAAAAGTCGCCGTGGGCGAGGGGCCTTACAGTAACGAATGTCAACGATCTACATATTACAGCGGGGTTAAAAACAGTGGTAAATAAACGCCAATATGTCCTTAAAAAACTAGAAATTTTATTAAAAATACTTATAAATAAATAATTCATTAATATTATGAGGTATCTATTACAATATTAAAAGTCTTGTCACGAGGCTAGTTTACTGATGTCTTCGTATTGGACGCCTTTTACAAGACGACCGGTTAGCGGACCTTCGGATATCTGAAACAATCATATTTTTAATTCTATTAACAACCCATGTTCATAGTTATAATTATTATTATACTAGCTGTTGCCAGCGGCTTCACCCGCTACAACTCGAAAACTATCCCACGGGAACATAAAATCGGGATAAAAACTATCCTATGTGTTAATCCAGGTTATAAACTATCTGTGTACCAAATTTTAGCCGAATCGGTTTAGTGGTTTTTGCGTGAAAGAGTAACAAACATCCATACATCCATACTTACAAACTTTCGCCTTTATAATAGTAGTAGGATTTGACAGGCCTGTCTAGTGGTAAGTGACCCTGACTGCTGTGCCGGAGGTCGTGGGTTCGATTCCTACCCAGGACAAATGTTTGTGTGATGAGCATGATCATTTGTTCTGTGTCTGGATGTAATTTATTTATTTAGAAATCTAAAAGTATGTTTATCAGTTGTCTAGTAGCCATAACACAAGCTCTGCTTAGCTTGGGACTAGATGGCGTTGTGTGATAGTTGTGGAATATTATTACATATTATAATATGAGTCCGAAAGATAGATTATCAATAAATATTCGACACGTATTTTTTCTTTTGTAACGTAAACCAAAATTGACAAAGATACAACGCTTCTAAAAATCACAAAACGTCACTCAGTCGATATAATTTTACAGTCGTTATGACGTCACAAGCCGGACCCGACTTTCAAAGCATTTTATCTTTGTCAATATTCAATTATTAAAAAAAACGTGTTCATTATTATTCAATACCCTAATTTCAATTTATGTATATTATAAACTACACTATTCATTTTTTTTAAAACGTTGCGTCACTCTAGGAATTTCTTCTTGCTTTACAAATATTTGTTACGGATTGAACCCGCAAGAATAGGGTAGTTTCCAGGGTCAAAATAATTACATTCTATTTAGTCCGCATTTTAGATTATAAAAAAATATTGGACACGTATTTTTTCTTTTTTCGATTAAACAAAAAAGAACAAAGATAATAGCCTATTTAAGTTACCTGTGACGTCACTCTGCGCGAAAAATGCCACGCATCATGACGTCACACGTAACTTTAATAGGCTATATCTTTGTCATTTTTGGGTCTAATTTACAAATATTAATTATAATTTATTTTGATGTAATTTTAATGGTAATTTTGATTTTAATGATTTTAATTTTAATTTATTTCCACTTGTTTTTATAACATTTATTGTGGCACATAATAATCTGTCGAATTGTTTATATTCTTGGGCGTTGGTAGCTGCGCCGCAGTTTTATACTTTTGCAGCTATCACCGTTCTATATTGTTTTTGTGTAGATATAAGTTTGTTCCAAATAATAATTATTATTAAATAAAAAAATACGTGTCCCTTATTTTTGAATAATCTAAAAGACGGACTAATTACATTTTTTTAGGAAACTAGCCTATTGGCAGCAGTGGATCGCTTAGCCACTGCACCAATGTGCCGTCATTATATTCTGCTTGCCTCAACATCACAGCAATATCGGTCGATGTCCAAACTCCTGAGTTGTCCGGTACAGCCGCGGTACGCGCCGTTCACGAACCGGACGGCACGGCCCGTTGACGGGATCACCGTTTCTAAATGATTCTGTAATAAAAAGTCGGTATTAGACACTAATAATAATATTCTGGTAATCTTATTAGCGTAAGGGTTGAACTACATTTGGCAGCACGGAATCGCCTTTTTCCGTCGCCCTTTCTCTTTGTCGCTTAGAACTGCCATTTGCTAGACCGAGACAATGCGATAGCACGCGGCCGCCTCGAGGATTCCGCCGCGTGCTATCGCATTATGCTTTCTGTCTAGCAAACCCTAATAGGGTATTTTAACTGAATCATTTTTCTAATACGTCAAAGGTTTGGATCGAACCCAGCCAGGCGCACTGATCATCATCTGGCTGCCTTTCCCCAACTATATTGTGGTCGGCTTCCAGTCGAACCAGATGCAGCTGAATATCAGTATTTTACATGGAGCGACTGACTATCGGACCTCCACAACACAGTAACTGGATAATACGATACCCCATGGTAAGAATGGTTGTCAGACTTTAGACTTTTTTTTTGTCTGACTAACACTTACGACTGTCAAAGATCTACAAATGACAGCCGAGACCAACGGCTTTACGTGCTTTCCGAGGCACGGAGGAAACTCGCTATTATAGATGGTCACCCATCCACAGGCACCCAACCTCGGCAAGTGCAGCTTAACCCGGAAGATCGGCCTGTGCGTCTGTAATTATTTAGCCACGAGCTACAGTCTCAGTCACAAGACATAATAACTGTGAAAGTACCGTAGATGCTCGTTCCAAGAAGTAGATCTCTATGGAGAAGAATGTGCAAGAAACTCCATGGACACTCTTTTTAGATCGTCAAAACTATAATATAATATTGACTGGCCTGTTGGTCTAGTGGTTAGTGACCCTGACTGCTATGCCGGAGGTTGTGGGTTCAATTCCCACCCAGGACAAATGTTTGTGTGATGAGCACGATCATTTGTTCTGTGTCTGGGTGTAATCTATACATATAATAAAATAGTAGGAAAGTCAAAACTGTACATTGAATATTTTTTTTAAATAATACTTGGGGTGTGATCTACAATCGATACCGAAGCCAAAAATATAGTTTTTAGAATTTTTGTCTGTTTGTCTGTTTGTCTGTTTATCTGTTTATCTGTTTGTCTGTATGTATGTCCGGGATAAACTCAAAAAGTACTGGACGGATTTGAACGATTTTTTTTTTGTTGTATAGGTATTAAGTCTGGCCAACACATAGGCTATAATTTATCTTGGAAACTTGAACACCTGGTGCAGAACCGCAATGGACCAGCTAAACTTTAAGAGATACAAAAATGCTGTGATAGCAAATATTGTTCCACGTGATGAGCATTTTCAGCTGAGAGAATAAATTTGAAGATCTGGAACACCTGATGTGGAACTCCAAGAGCCCAGCTACACTATAACATATACAGGAATGACGTCTCAGCAAAGTTGTTCACCCAGATGAGCACTTTCTGTTGACATATAAAAATTGAAGATCTGGAACACCTGATGTGGAACACCAAGAGCCCAGCTACACTATAACATTTACAGGAATGACGTCTTAGCAAAGTTGTTCAGCCTGATGAGCAGTCTCTGTTGACGTTTAAAAATTCAAGATCTTGAATACCTGATGTAGAACTCCAAGAGCCCCGCATGAGCATGAGTTGTTCAGCCTAATGACCACTCTCTGGTTACGTATGAAAATTGAGATCCGGAACACCTGCTGTGGAACTCCAAGAGCCTAGCTACGCTATAACATAAATATAGGAATCACGTCTTAGCAAGAGCTGTTTAGTCTGATGAGCATTTCCTGTTGACTTACAAAAATGAAAGATCTGGAACGTCTGGAATCGTCACACCCGTCCCGTTGCTTTCCCGTCCCCAGGCTCTAAGAATTTCACATCAGACGTTTTAGATCTTCGTCTTTGTCGACCCCGTTATCGCTGGCATAAGCAACAGGATCCGCGTACGAAGTCGCGGGCAGAAGCTAGTTTATCTATAATATGTATGTATTTAGAAATATATCAGTGTGTTTATCAGTTGTCTAGTACCCATAACACAAGCTCTGCTTAGCTTGGGACTAGATGGCGTTGTGTGATAGTTGTGGAATATTATTATTTTAATATCTTACCTGATCAAGTTTGAGTCTAGTATTATCATCTGTTAGTTTCACATGTGCGCAGTATTTGTCCACAACTTTCTCTATTACAGCTTTCTTCTTATAATACTTATCGCCTAAAGACTTTGTGGTAATTTTTACTATTATGTCTTCGCATATCCAGTAGTCTTTTCTGTGAATAAAAGAAAATATTGTTTGTAAAGAATCATCTGGGGGCACGGTAGTGCCCCCGCCAAGACGAGCCAAGCGAAGCGCAAGGGCACTACCTACCTTTTCTCGAAGTGTTTCGTCGTTTTTTTGAACCCTCATAGAGTTGGTTTCCGATGTACCAGAAAGTTCATATTCGCAGAATATGATACCAATAATAGACTTATTAGGCATACAAAGTATCAATAGAATAGCTATAATACTTTAGATTTTCTTGATATCTAAAATACACGGATTTCGTCACTGACACACTGACACACTGACACATTGACACACTGACACACTGATGATCATCAAAATGTTTGGCTACTTCCTGAAGTGCTAGAGAGCTGAAATTCGGTATGTAGCTTAAGTTTAGTATACAACCAACAAAAAAATTGATAAACTTATAACTTTCGACCCCCATCCCCCTAAAATGGGGGGTGGAAGTTAGTATGAGACCTTAAAATGTTGGGGTACTTCCTGAAGGGCTAGAAAGCCGAAATTCGGTATGTAAACAAAGTTCAGTATACAAAAAACGTCCCCCATCCCCCCATCCCCTAAAATTGGGTGGGGGGGGGGGGGGGTGGTAGTTATTTCTAATGCACTTCTACAATATGGGTATCAAATGAAAGGGCTCGTTGAGAGCAACTGCAACACGATGAATATTGTGACGTCATTCTAAATCCAAGATGGCGGAAAAGTTATTTTTAATGCACTTTTGCAATAAGGGTATCAATTGAAAGGGCTTGTTGAGAGCATCTCGATGAATAATGTGACGTCATTCTTTATCCAAGATGGCGGAAAAGTTATTTTTAATGCACTTTTGCAATATGGGAATCAAATGAAAGGGCTCGTTGAGAGCAACTCGATGAATACTGTGACGTCATTCTAAATCCAAGATGGCGGAAAAGTTATTTTTAATGCACTTCTACAATATGGGTATCAAATGAAAGGGCTCGTTGAGAGCAACTCGATGAATACTGTGACGTCATTCTAAATCCAAGATGGCGGAAAAGTTATTTTCAATGCACTTCTACAATATGGATATCAAATGAAAGGGCTCGTTGAGAGCAACTCGATGAATAATGTGACATCATTCAAAATCCAAGATGGCGGAATAGTAATTTTAAATGCACTTTTGCAATATGGGTATCAAATGAAAGGGCTCGTTGAGATTAACGCCGTCCCGCTCGATGCGATAGAATTGTCGTCGAAATAGTCCTTTATTGAGTTTTATTAGTTAATGTGTATTTTGCATTTTTATTAGTCAAAATCCTAAATAGTTGTTTGAATTTGTCCAGATTAAAATTTTAATGTTTTCAGGTAGTTTATTATAATAAATATATTTTTAGCCATACAGAATGTACTTTTATTCATTAGTGCAGTTTTGCCATAACTCACTTCGAGTTCTGAATTCATTTTATCGCGTAAAGGCGCTCCCTCACCAGCATTCGCGTGTAATGTAGCATTATAATATATATTCGACTTTGAGAATTACATTACAATACTACCTCCCTGACTCATAGTCATAGTCATGGTCATTTATTTCATAACAAAATACATTGTGTAGAAAAAATCAATTACAATATTATAATAAATAAAATACGAAGTTCATTACAATTACAATTAGGCGACAGCATAAATACTGACGAGCATTCGCGTAAATTCAGTATAGATTTGATACAAGGTGCGCATTGTAATGCTCGATTGTCTTCACAATGCGCACCTTACCACCTTACCATACGGTAAACAATCTGCGGTCGCGAGCCGTGTCGCGGTCTCGCGCGCGATAGGCACCTTAACGTTACATCACAGGGGAATGCTCACGGTGAAGGAGCGAGTTAACAGCCTAGCAACTTACAAAAAGAACTGAAATCCCACCAAAAACATTTCATGAAAAATGTTGCCAAGACGACCAAATAAGGTTTGCTCTGTGAAAAAGATATCAGATCTCATGTAAAGCCAAGCTTCTGAATCTACACGGCCTAACTCTACCGACCCTAACTTCACAAATTCTACACATCAGTAAAAATGTATGGCTTGGCTGTTTCGTTACTTATTTCAGAAACTAAATATTAGCATCACCTCCACGGCAGTAGCGAAACGGTGAAGCCATACATTTTTACTGATGTGTAGAATTTGTGAAGTTAGGGTCGGTAGAGTTAGGCCGTGTAGATTCAGAAGCTTGGCTTTACATGAGATCTGATATCTTTTTCACAGAGCAAACCTTATTTGGTCGTCTTGGCAACATTTTTCATGAAATGTTTTTGGTGGGATTCATTTGTTTGTAAATAGTTTTTTAATTATTTTGTCCACACAGAGCGAGCAGCCTCGCGAGGCATTTGCCGCGCGAGGAAACTGCCTCGCGCGGCCTCTTTTGTTACGTAAACCAAAATTGACAAATATAGAACGCTTTTAAAAATCACAAAACGTCATTAGGTTAGTATAATTTAACAGGCGTTATGATGTCACAAGCCAGCACTCCCGAATTTAGAAGTGCTTTATCTTTGTCAATATTCATCGATTTAAAAAAAAAACAATTGTTTTTCAATATTCTAACTGACTGGCTAAACAGATTATCATTTTATGCAAGCAGTACAATACCCTATTAGTTGTTCCGGGTCTGGGTGTTTGTGTATGAGTTGAAACGCACCACCAAATCAAATAACATCCTATAAAAGTTTAAACATTTTCCTTTCAAACAATTTGTATGTAAAATATTTTGCAAAATTTGACCAACTTCCGCCGTCCCGATTTTTTTCTTCCGATACAATGAAATGATCTTGACATGAAACAGAGTCGAAATTCATTAAATTTTTTTTGGCCAATTTCACTCATTTCTGTGGACAACCCACACTTGACCAAAAAAATAAAAACTCCAAAATTGTCATAAAAAAAGAGCTAGTTTCCTAAGAAAGTTTTCTCTTCTCTTATCTCTTATGGATTCCGATTTCTCCCTTAAATTTGGCCAATTTAAAAGAAATACCCTGTATTTATACGACTCAGGCAGTTAAGGGGTTAAAAAATTCTCACCTATTAGCTCTCTCCTTAGCTTGTTCTTCTAACTTTATAATTTCATCTAGAGCAGATCTTTTCGCCTTAGTTTCTTCTAAATACTTCTGTTTTTTAGCTGATTCTTCTTTCAGTTTCAACTTGAGGGCTGACGCTGGTAATGCGTCACGTTTCTTTTCTGTAATAGAAATAGATTACACGGTTGGCGCAGTTAGGAGGAGGAGGGACGCGTGAGAGAGAGGACAGCGTCCACCTCATAAACCAGACGCCGCGATAGACGCCCACGGCATCGGACGCCTTTATTGGCCGCCGTACATGCTTACTCCGCATGCGGACGGTGAGTAATAGGTGACTCGCTGTCCGATCATGGGCCATGCCCGCGTTTACGGCGCGTACTGTTCCACGCGCGCCTCAAAGAGCTGTCAGCAGTCTGACGGAGTCACTCTTAGAAGGCCAAAGTCTGCCGGGGTCGCGGGATTGTCTCATCAGTAATTAACCGTGACCCTGGAACGTAAAGGGCTATTGAAGGATCCCATCAGATTACTGACAGCTGTTTGAGATGAAAGTGAACAACGCACCAACACGACGCACCGACGACCCATTACCCAAAGGACTAGATTGACGCAAAGAGAAAATCCATAAAAAGTTTATAAAGTTCTCAGAAATTATCATATTATTTAGATCTTACCAAGAGCATTGGTCTGATACCACTGGTCCAGTGGTATCGGTCCCGACTTACGAGTTGTAGGTCGTGGGTTCAAACCCCACCAGGCGCATTACTTTTTGTAATTTATTTCATCACCACTGCTCTCAAAACGGTGAAGGAAAACATCGTGAGGAAACCGGCATGTCCTAGAACCAAAAATTCGAAGATATGTGACATCTACCAACACGCACTGGGCGCGCGTGGAATATTATGGCCCACTCCCTCTCACAGAGAGGAGGCCTGTGTCCCAGCAGTGGGAACATTATAGGCTGATAATGATGAGATCTTACCATCAGCCTTCCTCTTCAAACTGAGCACTACCTTCTCTTGACTGCTCTCTCGTTTGAACTCGGAGTAGGACGGTCCCTCATCAGAGCCCTGCTTCTTACCGCGCTCCACTTGCTTCTGAATGAAATCCAGCATTCTTTCCTGGGGTAGACAGAAATGTGGTGATCAGAAAATGCCCCACACAGTAAAGAATCCCGGGTTCAGATGTCACAGTATCATTGTATGCACCTATTTTTCCTTCAACATTTTGTTTTTGAGGGTATTGGCTGTGAGGTATCGTATTACCCGGTTACTGGGTTGTGGAGGTCCGATAGGCAGTCGCTCCATATAAAATACTGATATTCAGCTGCATCTGGTTCGACTGGAAGCCGACCACAATATAGTTGGGAAAAGGCAAGCAGATCATGAAAGCTATTTGGCAAGAATTGCCAGATCATAATGTTCTAAAATAATTTGCCACGAAAATTACATTACATAATTAGTAAATTGTCACAATTTTCATCTTGAAAGTCGTTTAAAGTACAAGAGTAGGCGAGTGGTATGATTCCGTGTAGTGAATAAAAATTCATGCAAATATAATGGGGAAGGCAAGTCAAAGCTAATCGTAGATGGCGCCACCTAATCCGACCAATGACGTAGTACTAATTTAAAGTACCTCAAGATTTGAACTGATTTGAACCAATGACGATGCTTGGTGCAAGCTATACTAGCGCCATTAGTTCCCCAGTTGCCATCCCCATTGCAGGCAGAAGCTAGTTACAGGTAAAATCAAAATCAAAAGTCATTAATTTAAATTAGGCTGATTTATCAGCACTTTTTGAAGGTCAATTTTTACACAAGAAAGTCCCCCAAAAAGACCTCCTTCGACACTTCCTAGTGTTTTGGCTGGGAAGAAGCGGCGGAACAAACTCCCCAGCAAACATTTAAAACTCAAAATTCAATCATTTTTTTCCTAAGAAATGACTTACCTGATCATCTTTATCCATCTTCTCCTTCTTAGTCTTAGCCTCCAGAGCGGCTATAGCGGCCGGATCTCTATCAATGTACGCCACAAACCATCCCTTCTCTGTCTCATCAACCACACACTTGCCTTCCCTGCCGAGCCACTTGACGAACTCCGTGAGCGTCTCCCATTGTGTAGCGTTCATGTGGACGTGGTCTCTGGAAATGATAAAAAAGTGATACTTGAATTGGGTTACCATCCGTCTGGGTGTCCCCAGATTTGTGAGGTGGTCTGGGTGTCCTGTATTTTTAGTCCGTGGTTTAAAAATTTAAAAGCTTGGTCGCAATACATACACTTCACCGTCCGCCCACCCCTCCCGCAGTTACCACGGTGTGCACTTCGGCTCATGTCTGGGCTCTGGACTCTAAAATCTGGGGTTTTCACATGTCTTGTCCTTTTTGCCGTGAGGCACACGGTACCTATGTCATCATGATCTGCCTAGCCTTTTCCCAACTATGTTGGGGTCGGCTTCCAGTCAAACCGTATGCAGCTGAATGGTGGTACACACGGTACCTATGTATTCTCTTAACTTTTTGATAGTAATTGTGTGCATAAGGCTTGCTAAATAAATTATTTTCTTTCTTTCTTTGAGAGATGGCAACCCTAGACTTAAAATTACTTTGGGTCTAAAGACTTGTAAAGAACTGGAGCAGTGGTATAAACCAAAACAACATCTGACTTCTCTTGTAATAAGCAACACAATTTTGACTTTGAGACAATAGACTTATCCACAGACAGACCTCAGGAAATGTTGATTTAACTTAGCAAAACCATCTAAAGACAGACCTCAACAAACCTTGACTGGTAGAGAATGCCTTATGGCATTAAGTCCGCCTATGTACCATTGATCTGTACATGAAGTATAAATAAATAAAAGTTGCTACCACCTGATAGCTCATTCTACCACCACATTTTTATACTTTCATTGAATCAATCTCTCTCATGGAAGTTATAGGAAAAGTGTTCATCATCATCAGCCTATAATGTTCCCACTGCTAGGACACAGGCCTCCTCTCTGTGAGAGGGAAAGATGTATTAAAAAACAAGATAAAAAAACATTCACATCAACTTGTGTACACTGTTAGCACCTGCAGTTTTTTAGCAACCTATCAGAAATCCACATCATTCTCCTCTCCGCTTAGCTTCAGTGGAAATCTGATTGGTAACAAAAACACATCTCCTCTCCTCTCCACTTTCTTTGGTGGAGTCCAGGCTTAAGTCAGGGCTGGTACCACTGTTTTACACATCAGACCCATCCTAAGCTACATAACCACGGAGGTGCAGGACTGGTTCCAAGACCCAGAACGTAAAGGGTTTTTGAATGAACACTGTAGATATGTTTAATTTGGTTTCATGTAAAATTATATTTATTTAATATTAGTTTTGTACGAATTTTAACTGTTTGAAGTACTTAGCTATAGGTAATAGATATTATATATCTTAATATTTTGCTGTGCCCTGACAGGGTCTACAACGGACCTTAGCTCTAAGCTCTTTGTAACATCATTGTAACTTGTGAAATGTTATTTGCATTTTGAATATAAATAGATTTTTGTCAGTACAAGTATAACAGTCCCTTCTGCCACACCCAGAGATGGAGGACTCAGTTGAAGATATTTATTTTTATTTTTTTATAGTATTCCACAACTATCACACAACGCCATCTAGTCCCAAGCTAAGCAGAGCTTGCGTTATGGGTACTAGACAACTGATAAACATACTTATAATTATATTTCTAAATACATACATTATTATTGATAAATTACACCCAGACACAGAACAATGATCATGCTCATCACATAAACATTTGCCCTGGGTGGGAATCAAACCCCGGCATAGCAGTCAGGGTCACTAACCACTAGACCAACAGGCCAGTCAAATATGATATAGGTATAAACCAGAAAATACAACTTACCTATGAGAAATATACTCCTGATAGACCTTGTTGGCATTGACTCTCTTAGTACCAAATTGTCGATGAAGGAGTTCCAAATATCCGTCAGCGAACTGCCTGGAGAACTCATCGAGGTACGAGTGAGGATTATCAGCGAATAACAGCAGTTGTCTCTGGTGAGATTCCGACATAGTATGACATTTGAACCCGTTTTCATCACGACACTGTTTCTCACACATTTGGCAGTACCATCGCAATTTCTGCAAGCCTTTAGCTTTTATTTTGTTAGCGATGTATTTTGGTGTGCCTTTCTCTGCTTTTCCACCCATTTTTGTTCACTTTTTCGAGGTTACTGAGTTGCAATCTTTGTTTTTGTTTTAGTGAGTTTTGAGGTGATAATTTAACATTACAACACTTGAAAGATCTTTATTTGCTCAAAGTCTAAGATTTTAAAGACTTTTCTGGAAATAAAACGATCAATAATTCACCAAAATAATATTATTGTAAACACCACTTCGCATTACTTACTTTGCTTACGAGCTTACGAGACTGATTCTAAAATCTAAAATGCTGATAGCTGACTGAAGTGATTGACAGAGAAACTGTCAGATTGATGGACGTGACTTTAAAACCCCTTCTACACGATCAACCCGACCGCCTGGTGGGTTGGCACGACCAAGTTCACCGCGGTCAGGCGGTCGGGTTGATCGTGTAGAAGGGGTATTACTCCGCCCATATTTGGTCGCACGACCAACGTCTACACGGTCGATTTTCATTCCCACCGGACCAAGATCACCTCTGTCAGGCGGTGGGGTCTGATCGTGTAGAAGGGGTTTAAAAATTACGTTCCATTTTATGTAATACCTTATTATTGAGTTGCTTCTATGCAAGTGTTGCAAAAACGCTTTTTGGTATGGTCCCGTGATTTTGTCCACACCACACTATGAGATTACCATGCATGCAGCATGTAAGCAAGCATGCAATATTCCGGGCCGGGGACATATAACCGAGCTAAAGAGATTGCACGGCATACTGTTTATTTAATAACCAGATCTCTCTATCTAAACAAACGTTTGTGCATGAAAGGCTGCATTCCGAATTACAAAATAATCGCTAACAGCGCTCACATCAATATTTTGCGTTCCAATTTAGATATCACGATTATGACAGCTAAGAGCTGTCGTCAATGAGGGATTTTCTTTTTATGTTTTCCCTGTCAATGGATAGATGGCGCTGAACTTGATATGTGACTGCAATAAACGGAACGTCACGTCATTTTTTGTTTTTTTCACTTGTATGTAATTTTGAGATCGTAAAACAAAAAGTACATGTCATGTCATTGTCAGTCACATCTGAAAATAAATAACAACAAGGAAAAAGAAAAAAATATTCATTTACAAGACTTTTTAATTAATGAGTTTTCCACGCCAAAAAGAAAATGTCCCAAGAGAAAAACGAGCGAAGTCTGTGCCTCGTGGATTTGTGCAAAAATGAAGGCATACATCTTTTTCCTAGAGTCACACCGTCAGTTCAACGCCATCTATCGAGTTCTTGGAAACTACTTTTTTTTTTTAAACTCCAAAAAGAAAACCTCCCATTCGGAACGCTCGTGAATGCGTTCACAGTGAACATGTCAACCATATGTACATAAACTGAACATAACCCCAAACCAAAACCTTTCACGAGACCTATTTTTGAAAATTATAAAATGGAAGTTATGTTGGTTGACGCTATCGACTCTGATAACTCAGATTTTGAGATAGAGAACTACAATTCGTCCTCCAGTGATGATGAACAGAATGATGATGATGTCGAAATGTTTGTAGTAGCGTATTTTGCTCCCGGCAATGATTTACCCCGTAAAAAAATACCACGTATTACAAATTACATAGATGCAACAATAATTAAATATAATGTTTATGAGTTCAAAATTCATTTCAGGTATGCTTTTACGTCTTGGATTTTAATGTAGGTAGGTAGGTATGCCACCAATGTATGCCACAAAAAAGACTTTTTTGTTACTTTCGTTTTACAGAATGTTTCCTGATACATTTGACTACGTATTAGGATTAGTAGGTCCAAAAATAATGGAAACTGGAGTAACTTTTGGAAGAAAACCTACCTAATTAATGCGACTCCAAATTCAATTCATA
The DNA here is from genome assembly GCA_036375495.1 of Agrotis segetum. Lineage (NCBI taxonomy): Eukaryota > Metazoa > Arthropoda > Insecta > Lepidoptera > Noctuidae > Agrotis > Agrotis segetum. The sequence continues at coordinate 254,003 of JAQSVV010000673.1, read as the reverse complement.
CCAAAACACACAACCTGTGATGAACACAACTGTCATTTTTGACAGCGCTCACGGTGATATTTATTTGGGGCATGGTCGGTGTAATCGCAAGATGGCGCATGTCATGACGTCATCTATGACGATTCAAGGGACATCGATAACGCGCTCACGGTAATTCGGAACGGGTTTATGGTCGCTCAAATCGATTACAGCGTAATTCGGAATGCAGCCAAAGTTACATAACTAGTTGGACTTTTAAAATAGTAAGTTTGTTAATTTGCAACATTGTTTTACAATCATGTCACATGATTTTTTGAAAAACGGAGCCATTTTTGAAATATTTTGCTAGGCCAATGGTCGGCGAAATATTATTTAAGTTTTTTTTTCTATAATAGTGCGTAAATTATAGTTGAAGGTTAACAAAATTATGTGTATATTCCAAATACTATTTAAACATTTTTTTCCGATCAGTATTTCCTAGACGAAAACCCAAAATGAATATCCTATACACATCTCAGAAATTACACGAATTATTTTGCGAAGTAAGTAACGTTTTATCATAATAATAGAAGGAAATTATTGTAGACTTCTTTCGATCATAGTTATTGGATAATAAGCCCGATTCAAAATGTTTTTTTGGCTAAAACCATTGAAAACCATGACATGATGGTAGGCTGTCATTTTTTACAGTTACAATTTTTTGTTAAAATCTAGTAGGAAACGGTGACAAATAATTTCGGACTGGGTGGCTCTTACTAGTATAGGCAGTAGGCTCAAGATGATCCAACGAGCTATGGAGAGGGCAATACTCGGAGTCTCTCTATGCGTTCGACTCAGAAACGACGAGATTCGTAGACGAACTAAAGTTGCCGGCATAGCCTAACGAATTCCCAATTTGAGCAATTACGATCTCAATAATTGGAGATTAGAACCATTGGATTCCAATTTCCGGAGGCCCGTTACTTGTGGGCCCCTTATTATTGATACAGCTGCGCAGCGGTCATTCTCCTCCCACTCAGGGCAGCACGGGCAAATAGTTGTCGAACTTGTACCGACTAAAATCCACGGTGTCCTTCAATAGCCCTTTACCTGATTATAGACAGTCGCGGCCCCGGCAGCCTTAGGCCCTCTAAGGGAGGCCTAGTCAGATTGCTAACAGTTCTTTGAGGAGCGCGTGGAACGTCGGACGGCGAGTCGCCCATTACTTGCCGTCCACATCCCTAGCTACGCCCCTGTGTCAGACTTTCTGGCCACGGTAGTCAAAAATCCACAAATGACAGCCGGAACCAACAGCAGAACGTATTTTCCGAAGCACGTACGGAGTCAACTCAAGCCATCTAATCACCATGTCACTCCAGGATTCTCTTCCAAACCACGCCCATGCATCAGGCGATGGTGATGGAGTCCCTGGTCGCTGTTGCCGCCTCTGTGGTGGTGATAACAACCTCCGGTACTTTGGAGACACCTACGTCTGGAAAGGAGTTGAGGAACGATATGATCAGTTGCTTGATGACTGCTTTGGAGTCAAGGTAAGGTGAAAAGGTTTTGAACGAACTGGTTTTCCGATCAGCCAGTCTAGAAAGGCCACATTAGTACCATAATTATACATACAGGGTGGAATTTTGTAATGCCACCTGGAGGGAAAGTACCCTTAATACTGCAGATAGAAAATTTTACTCAAAGGAAACATTCCTTTATTTTTGAATAGAAAGCAAACTGCATTCAAAGATTTTCGAAAATTCTCTTCTCCCACCCAGGAATCGAACCGGCTAAAATCTGAAAAAATTATACCCGTACTTTTATTGCACCGATCGTTAGGGTCAATTATAACGATGATATCTCTCTAACAAACATGATAAATTAAATGAAAGGAAAACCAGGAAATCTTAAATTAAACCCCTCGTTACATGTAATATGGTTTCTTGGTTCAATTCCCGTGTGTGGGAGAAGAGAATTTTCGAAAATCTTTGAATGCAGTTTGCTTTCTATTCAAAAATAAAGGAATGTTTCCTTTGAGTAAAATTTTCTATCTGCAGTATTAAGGGTACTTTCCCTCCAGGTGGCATTACAAAATTCCACCGATTTGGACCAAGAATCCATATTACATGTTATGAGAGCTTTAATTTAAGATTTCTTGGTTTTCCTTTCATTTGATTTATCATGTTTATTAGAGAGATTTGATCGTTATAATTGACCCTAACGATCGGTGCAATAAAAGTACAGGGTATAATTTTTTCAGATTTTAGCCGATTCGATTCCCGGGTGGGAGAAGAGAATTTTCGAAAATCTTTGAATGCAGTTTGCTTTCTATTCAAAAATAAAGGAATGTTTTCTTTGAGTAAAATTTTCTATCTGCAGTATTAAGAGTACTTTCCCTCCAGGTGGCATTACAAAATTCCACCCTGTATATGCATTGCGATAAAAATCGTAAAAAATGGAATATTCTATTCTATTATTCACGAAATATAGTACCTACAGCTTGGCAAAAAACAGTAGACCGGAAGTCGCCACTGTGCTCTCGCTACCAGCACTTAGAATGATTTTATTTTATTATTTTTCACTTATTACGTTATTTTTATGGCACAATAATAAATCTAACAAACCTGCGTTCTTTGTTTACATCAAATATCAAAGATTTTAAACGTTGTCAACAAACAAAAATATTAGTTTCGTTTCAATCCGTTCTGGCCAAACTGTAAGATAGATATTAAGTACTAAAAATAAGCAGTTTTATTGAAATTCCGTAAGTAACATTGCTAAATGAATTGGCGTTTTTAAATCCTGGGTGTACTGAATCAGAAGGTCGCAGGCTCGAATCTCGTTCGCAATAGATTTTTTCAGAAATTTAGAATTTTTCGAAGAGCAGTTGTCGCCCATTTATATCGGCCCTGACTTACATGTCGTAGGACGTGGGTCCTGAGTTCAAACACAGCCAGGCGCATTACGTTGTGTATTTTTTTTTCATCACCACTGCTCTCAAAACGGTGAAGGAAAACATCGTGAGGAAACCGGCATGTCCTAGAACCAAAACATTCAAAGACTTATTGTGAAATCCACCAATTCGCTCTGGGTCCGCGTGGTGGATTATGGCCTACTCCGTCTGACAGAGAGGAGGCCTGTGTCCCAGCAGTGGGTACATCCCCAAATCCCAATCCCAATAACTCCTTCTAAATTCGTATCATTGCTCACAAAATCCATCCATCCTTTCTTTCGCCTTCCTCTTCCTCTTAATCCATTAACATTAATAACTATATCATTCACCAACTTAAGCCCATGTTTTTCCCTTTCCTTTATGGTTTTCAAAACCATCAGGTGACGCCATCAGACTGCATGATCTGTGAATGGTGTGTGCGCGCGTTGAGGACCACGGGCCGGTTTCGAGCGCTCGTGCACGCGGCATTTGACGACCAGAATAGCGAGCGTAAGTTTTTAATCTCTTTTCACTATCGCCCATAATTTTTTTTTTTTAGCGTGGTAAAATCATCAAATGAGTCCTTCAACCCCGGGCAGGGCGGGAGGGACTGTCAGACTTCTACTGACTAAAATCCACGGTGTCCTTCGATAGCCTGTTATGTTCCGGGGTTACGGTAAGGGAATAATCCCGCGACCCCGGCAGGCTTTGGCCCTCTGAGAGGGGGGCCCCGTCATTATGCTGACGCTCTTTGAGGCTTGTGTGGGACACGACGCGCCGTCGACCCGGGCAACTATCGCCCATCATGGCAATAAAGTAGAAACCATGATATTGTATGGTCTTAGTAACAAAAATACTGCTTCGGTATGCTTGAGGCTACTGCATCGGCAGCTTTGAGGCTGCTTCGGGATCCTTCGGTACGCAGTCGCCGGCCGAGTGTTGCCGAGGTAGCTTTCACTGGGGTGCAAGCTACCCTAATACAACTCAGGCAACAAGCTTTGAAGAATACGGCATTGAGACGCTTCGGCAAGCTTGTGGACGGTGCGGCATGCTAAAGGACGCCTCGTCATCCCTAAGAACGTTGCAGTATGCCAAGACATAATTATGTAGTTTCTGTCAGTTGCCGATGCCGATAATAAACGCCGGGCCTTATGGTGAACGCACACCTAGGCGCACCGCAGTCTCCGCAGTCCGTTTTCTTACCGATTCTGCGGCCACTGCGATGCGGGTAAGTGTGCGTTTCATAGAACTTCATACAAAGAATTCGTAATGCGGGGACTGCGGAGACTGCGGTGCGGCTAGGTGTGCGTTCACCATTAGACTCCTTGGTCTCGTTTAAGGGGGATGCTCCAACCAGCCCGCGAAATTCAAATTTTCTTACGTTTTTTTGCAATTTGCAGATTTTACATGTTGTTACTTTATCAAAATATGAATTGCGGTAATAAAAAGTATAATTTTAAATATAAAAATTATCAAAAGATTCGGTCCATCAGCTTTCACATAGAAAAGCTGCATGATGTTAAAATCTCCGAAATCTAACTTAGATGCAGCTTTTCTATTTGAGAGCTAATGGAGCGAATGTTTTGATAATTTTTATATTTTAAATTATACTTGTTATTATCGTAATTCATATTTTGATAAAGTTACAACATGTCACTGGCCTGCAAATTGCAAAAAACGTAAAAAAAATTGAATTTCGCGGGCAACATCGACGCAATCACCTTAAGGACGTAAAACAGATCTTCATCAGCCAACAATAGCAGTCCACTGCTGGACACTGGTAAAATGAAATTGTCTAATAAGGAAAAAAAAAACACAAAATAGAACTTACGCCCGCCAAAACAAAGTCACATGCGCGAAACACTCGCTTTGGTCGTCACGAGACGTGAAACGTGCAGAGGAGAGGAGAGAATATCAATCTGGCTCGCACGTGTTGACGTTGACACGTGCTGTACTTGTCTTTGTTTTATATAAGAGGAAACAGCACGGCTGTTTTTCCATACAAACGTAGTCCCCTGTTTTCTCCCTGGATAATGCCAGTAGATTAATAATTTTTTTACAAAAAAATCTATGACCACTATTGGCATGTCTCTATGTTTTCCTTTTTCCCATAACTTAATTATGAAAAGAGATATGAACATTCAAAATCCTAAAAAAATGGCCAGATTTTCCGCTGTGTTCAAATAATCAGTAAACAAATTTGACGAGATTATATAAAAAAAGGAAAACATAGGAACACGGCTAATGCCTTTCTTTATTTTTTAAAGGAAAAAGTAGTGAAATCGGTGAAGTTTTGGCGGAGTAATCAGGGGACTACGAATCGTTGATTTTGTGCCATTTTTAAGGTATTTTCGGTCCAAGCTGCAGTTGTCTCCTTCGCGCTCTGTAACTCTGTTGTGGGCACTGTGCGACAGCAATAGATTTTACAAATATCTTTTTTTCAATTCTCCAGCCCTTGCTGTTTCCTCTTAAGTCCATTTATAAATTGAATCCAGAGAAAGTTAACTCTGCAAGCCTAGCATGAGACGGATAGAAACAATACGTTTTGTCGACCAAAGAATGGACTAAATGACAGAATGTAGAAAGGTCTCTATATCGTACTTTTTTTTTTTTTTTTACGTGGCAAAATCATCAAATGAGTCCTCCAACCCCGGGCAGGGCGGGAGGGACTGTCAGACTTGTACTGACTAAAATCCACGGTGTCCTTCGGTAGTCCTTTGTGTGCCGGAGTCGCGGTATACGTATGTCCCGCAACCCCGGCAGGACTGTGGCCCTCTATAGGTCTCTATATCGTCCTAAGCTGGCGATGTTCAAACTATAGAATTTTTTTTTTTGAAAATTGATCCAGCATTAATATTGGAGGGCGGAGTACCTACTCGGGTAGCAAACACAAAAAAAATAATTAAAAGGGACTTTTATGAAGCTGGTTAAAAAAAGTTCTATTCTTCAATCGTTCACGGGTCTGAACCATAAAGGGTAAAATAATAATAGGTAAAGTTTTTCAAAAAGCAAATTTTTGTTTCGGATGTCGATGCCAAAAGTCGAAAAAAAGAAAAACAAAGTCACCGACTTCCGACAGAAAAGCTATTGTACAAGTCGGTTCCTTTTTTTTTCAAAAAGTTGTTATCAAGACGTCTTTACCCCTAAAACTCATCATATAGATTCTAGAAACATCGGATTTTAACAAGCCTTCGAAAAAACACGTAATCTATTAAAACCCACACTTCTACCCTATTCTTCCTTTTCAATTCCCAGTTTCATCGGACCTTACCTTAAAGTCGAGCTCAAGGAAAAAAGACGTCAAATCAATCCAGAAGCCCGAAAAAGATCCATTGCCTCCAAAATCTATAGATCTGGTAAGGAAAAGAGATGACAGAAAGAGATTTCTTCTTGGTGGCGAGGCTAAGGCTAAAAGGATTAATATCGCCTGTGATATTTGCAAACAAAGGTAAGGAAAGAAGACGCCTCATACCTCAGATCAAAGAAATAGGCAGATAGAACGCTCAGAACACGCGAGTGGTTCCACCAAAGTTAATACAAAATCAAAATCGAATACAAAGTCGCGACTCCAGTACCAAGCTACGCGTCGTACCAAGCTGCGCGACGTTGTTGTTGTTTGCCAAAATATGCTGTCACGTGTCTTTAACCATTGTAAAAGTTGTTCTCAAAAACAAAGAAAACATTATGGAATGTAATTAGATTTGATTTTGTATTAACTTTGGTGGACCCACTCGCGTGTTCTGAGCGTTCTATCTGCCTATTTCTTTGATCTGAGCTTCATACATAAAAAAAACATTCACATCATTTATTTTTTTTAAATTACTTATCTATTTTTATCCAAATACATAGACATGAAGAGAAAACACAATGAGAAAATCACAATGATGACAAATAATAAGTTTATCCCGTTTATACGCCACAGGTTGTGCCCTTACACACGATTATTTAATGAACACTTAGTTACGGTGCTTGTACACGGCGCATGTAACCCGTGCAAGTGCCTCAACATGCTCAAGCTACATGCGCCGTGTACAAGCGGCCACGGGTAGCTTGATCAAGTAGCTCGCGCATGTTACTCGCGCGGGTAACCCGCACCTTTAATTGCGTGGGTTACATGCGCCGTGTACAAAAACCGTTAGTAACCACTGGCTGGGGGCCTTAAATTATTTTTTGCCACCACAGGATTGCCCGGTTAAGCAGTATCAACCCTCAGTCGTTGAATTACGAGAGGCCATGTCACAAAATACACGCTCACATTTTAAAAAATCGCTCGGAGAAAGTTGCTTTGATCTTACATATAAGGTAAGCGTCCACAGGTCGGCATCGCATCAAGTAAACGGATTTCTGTGTCGGCAGTGATCGGATTGCCGATGCGAGTATCAGCAATCGGATTGCCGTTGCCACCTTCATCGCGTCCACTGATCGACATTCCGTATGACGTAATCGGTACACATCGCATGTAGGCATTGCCGATGATCCGTCCGTACGATGCGGATCAGTGGACGCAGTTGTATGAGTTTTAATACTAGGCAAACTAAAATCCGTTACGTACGATACGTCCGATACGTGTGTTGCGGATCTGTGGACGCTTATCAATAAGCGGTCTCTCGTTGCGTGTTTCAAACCATACATTTGATCTTACCGCTCACGATCTCAAGCTAAGCCACCGAGACATGATGTAAATTTTCTCCAGATACCCAATGCTGATAAACCCAAAAGAAACTTACAAGACTTTCGTATGCTCCCGCTGCAAGAAGAATGGCGAGCTTAAGGGTTCTTCGACTTGTGGCAAGTGTAATGTAATGATGCCCAGTAATCTGATGGCTGATCATCTGGAGTTGCATGTTAAAGCTGATCTGAGGGGCAAGTTTAGGGAACAGGAGAGGAAGAGGTGAGTGTTTAGTATCTTCGCATCATCATTATAATTTCAGCTTATTGCAGTCCACTGCTGGACATATGGCTTCTCCCAGGAAGCGCCATAGCGTACGATCTTCTGTTTTTTTCATCCAGCCACCTTCTTCAGGTCCATCTTGCCGGGGTGCATACCTACGCGTACCTAAAGAACTACGGTCTCCATTCGAGAATCATACCTACTCCACCTTTTGCCGGTTCTGCGGCTGATATGACCACAGCTTGTTACAATGAAACCCAGCATTTTGGGTGTGAAAAGAAAAGACAGGGCGTGAAACACTGCGCAGAGTTCCAAAACTGGCTTAATAGATGTTGGTTGCTGCTAGGTTGAAATGGAATTGGGTGGGTCACGACAGCCGCATGCAAGAAGATCGCTAGGTGTGGGTCTTCGCACAATAGGTGCTGGGAGAAGGAAGGCGCCGCCGAGGCTCAGAAATAGGTGGCAAGACGACCTAGACGCTTACCATGAGGGCTAGTTCGAAGAGGCAAGGAAGAATTCATGGAAGGAATTGGGGTAGGCTTTAGCCCAGCAGTGAGACAATACAGGCTAAGGAAAAAAAAATCTGTATGTTTGTCCAGTACGTACGACGTGTCGAGATTTATACTGGACTGCACAGCTAAGGAGTGGAATTTCCGTGTTGTGTTGCGACCAGGGTCCTTAAGTTGCATACCACCTTTTTTCCAGGGTCGTCCAACCGTCGCTACCAAGAAAGGTCATACCTTCCGAGCCTGTGAAACCGAGACCCCAGAAGTACCAGTGCAGCCAGTGCGCCAAGAAGTATACCTTCGCGAGGCAACTGGCCATGCATGTCAGGAACGCACATGGAGATACCATGGATAATATATGCGCTGGTAAGTGGATCTGCACTGCCACAAGGCCAAAAATGCTGGGTGTTTAATCAGTCAGTAGTTTTATGCGCTCATGCTGCTCATGCAGTGTGTGCTTATTCAACTAGGCTCTGGTTTGGACAATTGTGGCCTTTTTCTGGCCATTTCTGCACCCCATCAGGGTCTACGCACTATGCCTGGTCTCTGTTGTCATAGACCTATTTTCGGCAAAGTAATAAGTGAGTTCTTCCAGCCCTAACATATGGATCCGAAACGTGGAACATGTCAGTCAAGCTGGCCCACCGACTTTTTGTCGCGCAGCCATTCTATGGAAAGGTCTATGCTTGAACAATAATCGGATTTGGCCATTCAGACCCACTAGAAAAATTCACTGTGTGTAGTACTTGTATTGTAAAAAAAATGTTGTTCGTTTTAGCCAAGCCAAAACTCAAATGGCAACAATTTTTATTTCATAACCACTGCTCTCAAAACGGTGAAGGAAAATATCGTGAGGAAACCGGCATGTCCTAGAACCAGAAATTCGAAAACATGTGACATCTACCAACCCGCACTGGGCCCGTGTGGTGGATTACAGCCCACTCACATAGAGGATGCCTGTGTCCCAGCAGAGGGAACATTATAGGCTGATCCTGTTCGTAGCTGTCAAACAAAATGATTTTTAAATAAACAAGGCACGTGAAAAAATAAATTCTTCTAAATTTTCGTCCGAAGCCAACGCAGGACACTACTTTTGGTAAAACAACTTCTTTTTGCCACACCAGTCTGCAACGAAGACATGGAAACCAACGAGAAGCTTCAAGAACATCTCCTGCAGCATTCTGGTCTTCACCAGTGTGATGAGTGCCTCCTCATCTTCAAGAATAAGAAGACTTTAGCAGCTCATATCACTAAACATCATGTTGGGTATGCCGCGAGCTGAACGACAGTGGAAAATTAAATGAGTCACTTTGTAGTTTTCTGGTTTTATTGGCTAGCTGTACATCCTACAGACATGGGGGTAGGCAGAAACTACTGAGCGTCATCTGCCACATAGAAAAGACGTAAGACGCAGACGGGGCGGAGACATGTCTATTCGGTGTCTCTTTCATACAAAATGCATAGAAGCGTCGCGACGTAAAACACACAGAAGAGACGGGGCGCGGGCGCGACTCTCAGGCCCGACGCTGCGTTAAACGGGTCCCCGCGACGGGCAACCGTCGCGGGTCCACGTCCGTGGCGCCGCGCGGGGACACGCGCGTGGATACGCGGCTGGTTTCCGTGGGTATGCCACGGTCCCCGTCGCGAAGACCGATTTACGCAGTGTCGCTAGTTCAATTTGAAGATTTTTATTTCAATTTCAAGTTAAAGCGCGATATGTAAAAAGTTGATTTGGAGTGACACTGAAATCGAACATTTGTTGGATGTTTATACTTCCTATTCTAACTTATACTTTTTTTTTCCTATTATTTCATTTAAACAAATACCTACAAAAAGAATTTGAGACTGAGGAATTTTTCGCAGAGAGCTATACATATGCAATTTTCATGTTTTGGTAAAAAAACAGAACTTCTCCGCTAAAAAAATGTTGGATTATTGTGCATCTATAATCTGTATCACCTACTCTCACCATATTCCAAATTTCAGCATCGGAGGAATTTTTCGAAAGCCTTCATACAAAAAAAAATTGCTCTCTGTTTGCTCCAGTAAGGGTCGATTTATACTAGCGCAGAGTCGAAGCGCATCGAAGCGTATTTCTAAAACTGAACATAACAATTTCAACCTTAACTCCACAGCGTAACGCACACATTACTTCTAAGATTTTCACGATTCACGATCAGTGTTCTTCACTTTTTAAAATCTTAGAAGTAATATGTGCTTTACGCTGTGGAGTTAAGGTTGAAATTGTTATGTTCAGTTTAAATCGCTAGTATATATCGAACCTTACATGCACCGTGTATAAGCACCCTTATTGACTGAACAAGCCCGTGCGTGTTACCGCTGGCAGGCACCGCGCGTAGACCCGCGCGTGGCTCCGCGCGTGGCTCCGCACGTGGCTCCGCGCGTGGCTCCGCGCGTGGCTCCGCGCGTGGCTCCGCACGTGGCTCCGCACGTGGCTCCGCGCGGGTCCCCGCACGGGTCCCCGCGACGGAGCACTTTTGTATAGAACCGCGCGTGTATCCGCGTAACGCAGCGCCGGGCCTCATACATTTTCGCACGCCATCCTCGTCTTAAGTCTTTTCTATGTGGCCCTCGCCTTACATACATCTTTCGTCTCATCCACATTCATACATCTAGTCATACACGCACGTCGTTCCTTTCTGCAGCATTTCACCAATAAGGTCAGTGTAGGTCTTCCTAGGGCGTCGGGTCCCGACGTTTCCACTCACCTCCGCCTTATGAGCCTGTTCTGCCATTATTTTTTAATTTTGGTGGGCTTTGTGTTAAACGAACGGTTACTGAGAGAGCTAACGCTGACTCTTTAGTCCCAACCCTTCGCATCAATGTATCAATCAACCAAATGCATTTTTTCAATCAATTGGTCAGCGATCTTGTTGCAAAAAGGTTTGGCATTGATTTTACAGCCGGCCGCCTGCCTGCCACTAATCTTCTTTGGGAATGCGTTTGTTGGTGGTTTACTAGCCGCCATTCGGGTGACTCAATGTGCTTGATAGCATGCACTGGGACTTAAGGTCCATTAGTCGCCTTTTACGACATCCATTGGAAGATATATGGGGTGGCGCCATTCTTTTTATCAGTAGTTTTTACTAGGATTTAAAAACGACTGATAGAAAAGCTCAGGTAAAGCACAGGTAGTAAGAGTATGATGAAAAATAAAAAGCTCCCACACACCATCACAACAAAATCTGCCTTTATTTGAACTACGCAAACTTGGAACATTGTTTCCTGAGCGGCGGAGGAGGCAGCCTGAGAGAGGCCACGAAGCTCTTCGTACTGGACAGCTCCTTCCGAAGGCGGATGATATCCTGCTCGGCTTGCCTCTTGCGCTGTGGAACAGGTTTTTTTGGGTGAGGAGTTTTGGTATGAAGATTATGTGAGTTTAAAGGTGGGTAAAATCCACTTCCTGTCCACCCAACGTAATGGCACCACAGGCTACCAGTCTCGGCTAAGCGATCTTATTGGCAGAGGTAGGCTACACCAGGGTGAACAACAAAACATTAAACTATAAACGAGCAATAGACGGAACATCACGAAGAAAGTTGTGATCCTAAACTTTTTACCAATAGGTAAAAAGTCGCTCAGTCTAGTAGTCGCGTTGCTATGTAACGCTAGATAGTGCTACTGACGCACGGCATCAACAATTTTGTATGACAATTTTCCCAATGCCCACTCTATCTATAGGTTCTTTTAAATCTCTTTCGGCCTCATCTTTCGCGGGCATGCGGACGGGGAGTAATGGGTGATACGCCGTCATATCATTTACCATGCCCGGATCGACGGCGCATCGTGTTCCACGGGCGCCTCAAAGAGTTGTCAGCAATTTAACGGGGCCCCCTTTAAAGGGCCAAAGACTGGTGGGGTCACACGACCGTCTCTTCAAGTATCTGTAACCTTGGAGCGCAAAGGGATATTGGATCCCCTTGGATCTTAGTACTTACCCTCAGCTCGTTGGCAAGTCGTTGCTCCACTTGAGCCACGCGCTGTCTCAACTCAGCTATATCGCGCATCAGACGCGCGGCAGCCAGCTTATTGTCGGCCTAGACGAAGACCCAAATTAAAATGAGAATTTTAAACAACAGGAATTTTGTTCAGAATATTATTATAATTTTGGGTGCAGGCACACAGAAGCTTGCTTGCAAAAAGAAAAATAAATGGTAATTAAATCAACGACTACTAAAAAGATGCTGACTGAATATTTATCCTCCCAAAATCTGTTTATCTTATAATTTCTCAAAAAGATACAACCTTGCGGTTTCTTTTACAGTCAATGTGTAGTTTTAAAAATCTCCCTGTAAGTGGGTTTTATGACAAAACATCTTCAAAAAGCGAAAGGCACCCAAGTCTTATGTGACAGATAGCCTTTCCAGAATTCTACTTACATTAAGAAATATTTCTTAAAAACTCGTGCACAAGCCATAAAAGAAAAATCTGGCAACTGCCGAAGTCGCCGTACCCTACCTACCTACCATATATACTCCTGCCAGGTCTTTAAGTTAAAAACTTACGGTTCTAGAAGGTGCGTTCTTAGCGACTTTCCTACTGACCACTGTCGGCAGATCAGCAACTGAGCAGGTATTGAAGAAGCTGTCGGCGACGGGACACTTCGTCACTACACCTTGGATCGCCTGTGAACATGGGGTCAAATTACGAGATTTTATTTTACCACTGATTTTCGGCACAACAAATCTCGTATATTTACTTGGACCAAATTACAGCTCTCTAGTACTGTTTAATTTCTGAGCTAAACTACATAAGCGAATTTAGACCTCCGGACGGACGGACGGACATTTTGGACGGACGGACTCGAAAGGAAAGACGGACGGATATATACGGACACACGGGTACGGACGGACGGACATGGCGAAACTATAAGGGTTTTAATGATACCCCACACTAAGGGGTACGCGAGAAAAAAAAATCCTTGTTGACTGTGCGTCTCTGAGCTAAACTGGAACCCTAAAAACTGATAATCTGATAATCCCTTATGAAAACCATCCCCTAAGGGGAAAACTGGAAACTCAAAAACAACGGCCAGAAAGACCCACTGAGGTCCATATAAAGCCATGCTTTTTTTCCCAAACTTGGGTTAATTAGGCACGAATCAAAGATAAGCCATATTTTACGACCCTATACATATACTACTCTTTTCACCTCGTCTACGTTTATACTACATAGTTTCTGGTCATACTAGAACGCAGTTGGCACAATCAGGAACCTCATAACGTCAGTGTAGGACCTACACTGAAGACCTACACTGTATAAGTCTTCCTAAAGGGGAGGGAACTGCTGACACCCTCTATTACCCTCACCTGAGCGACCGCACTCCTGGCATGCTGCAAATGGTGAGCTTCCTCTCTCTCCAGGTGCCTCTTCAAGTGCTCGACCTCTGACACTATGGTGAATTTCTCCTTTTCCAATCTCTGGTTCGCTTGCTTTAGATTCTGAAATGAGAAGACAGTGTCTCATTTCTTGAAACTCTGTACTTTTGATGGGCAGGATCTAACTCCTAGCGATCCACCCTAGCCAACCCAGCCTTCCTGTAACCTACGGTGACGACTGAGCGATCCCATTGGCAGTGGTAGGCTCACCAGGTCACCAGTGCGCGGATCACCTGGAGGATGGTGGAGCTGTGCCCCGCCTGGGTAGAGCACCACCGACCTTTTACGCCGGGTTGTAGTTGAGGCTACGCTGCGGGGCGAGGAGGAATGAGAAGCAGTCACCCAGAGAGCCCAAGAGCATCGGACGTCGCGAGTCGATTTCCGACCACGGTACGAGCGGGCTTGCAGTCGGCGATTAATGGACCTACCACACGCACTGGCGTCACCACAGTTCTGCCTGCTCAAGCGCGGCCTGCGCGTACTTGCCTGTGTGTGGTTGGGCGTTCAGCGTTGCCGTCCGTGTGTACAGTTTTCTCATGCGAAAAACTTGCGCAGGTAAAACCATGATGAAGCTTGTGCGTATGGTAGGCCTATAATGTGTAAAGGAAAGAATAGGCTTGAGAAAAAAGAAACACTAACTTTCATCCGCTCTTTCTTCTCCGCATGACATTCATCGATCCGTCTCTTGAGTTTCCTCCTGAGCTCATCCAGCAGATTGGACAAAGTCACCCGGTTGGATTCAAGGTCTACGCGCTGCTGCACTATCTGGTTGATTGAGGTCAGGAGTTTGATGCCTGGGTGAACGAAGATGCATTACATTGGTGAATGTTATAGAAAAAGATAATTTGACAGTTCGCGATCTCTTGTCTCTCGGACACTTTTAGTATTCAATTGACAGCTTTGTGTGCAGCGCTGCCTCAGGGTCGAAACTGTAGGAGGTACACGGGTCCTGGAGAATTCAGATAGAGGATTGCAATTGAGGTGACAATCAATCCAGATAAATCGAAGAATCTAAATCAGAAGCTCTAAAGTTTGACAGCCAGTTATACCATGGGGTATAGTATTACCCAGTTACTGGCTTTTGAAAGTCCGAAAGGGAGTCGTGGGAGGACTCATTTAATGATTTTATCACGATAAAAAATAGCTTATAAAAGAAAAAAGTCACTTACGCTGCTCATTAAGTCGATACCTCTGCGCGGCTGGTTGAAAACTGCAGCCATCCGGGCTTGGAGCACCCGAGTCATGCCCAGGGTAGGACTGCGAGCTGACATAGTTTGGAGAGTCCGTGGAATCCTGTTTAGAACATTGGGTATTATGTCAAGTAGCCTATAACATAGATGATTACTTCCACTATTTTGATCTGCCAATTCAAGAGGATATCAACATTAGGGACTTTACTTATGGCGCGAAACGACGCAACGCGATTCGGGCGATATCTCGTCGATTGCCGATTTAAGTCGCACGTATCTATTTACTAATGGAGTGATGTAATGCAATTCGACCGTGCACTTCAAAAATTCACCTTACTACTACGACATAAAGACGCTACAAACCAAAGACAAAAGATGTCGCACGAGATGAGTAGTTGCGCAATCGAATTTCGAACACAGAATCTTGTGCATTGTCATCTGCATTGTCATTATGTACATGGAATTCGAAATCGAGCAGATCTGTGAGCGATATCGTCAATACGTACGACTCCATTTGCAAACACTAGCGATTGTCCATACTTTTTCTTGGACGCTTTTGTAATATCTGACCGATATCGTCAATCAATGCAATTCGATATCGCATCACGCCATTAGTAAAGTCCCTGAGAGTAGTACAGGTTTAAATTTTATAACACTAAACACTAATGCCAGATCAAAAGGTGTGAATGGAGTCAATGGAGGCGCGGATTCTATATAGATGGGAGAGGAAAATTATTTGCCAGGGCCTCCAACTTTACTTACCGAAATGGAATCGCCATATTCTGGAATGCAAATCCTCAAAGCTTGTAAAAACATGAGCCCTATAGATTAATTTAGATAATAGCCAGCCTTACATTATTCTATCACAAGCCAGCGCCCAAGTTACAAGTTACAAAAAATATGTGATGAGGAGGGATGACACTCATGTGACTAAGAGAGTGATGAGTATGAATGTTGATGGATGGAGAGGAAGAGGAAGGCCAAAGAAAAGATTTATAGATTGTATACGAAATGATATGAATGAAAAAGGAGTAAATGATACTATGACATAGGGGAGAATGGATGAAAAAAAGTAAATGATACTATGACGTCTGATAGGGGAGAATGGAAGAAAAAAACGTGTTGCGCCGACCAAAAGTAAAAAGGGATAAGGGCAGGAAGATGAAGCCAGCGCCCAAGTTGAAGCCTCATTAGTAAGCTCAGTATAGTCCAACGAGCTGGAACTGGAGAGGGTTATGCTCGGAGTCTCTGCGCGATCGACTCAGAAGTGAGAAGATTCGTAGACGCACCAAAGTTACCGACATAGCCCAATGAATTAGCAAGTTGAAATGGCAGTGGGCGGGCCACATAGCACGCAGAACTGATGACCGGAAAGTTCTCGAATGGAAACCACGCATGGGCAAACTCAGTGTAGGACTACGTCTACCTACAAGGTGGACAGACGATATGATGAAGACCACTGGATGCAAGCCATTTCCAGCCTGTCTTTTTGGAAATATATGAGGCTTATGTTCAGTAGTGGATGTCCTACGACTGATATGATGATCTACAATTTTACCAGTCAATTACACACACACTAAGAACACATTTCGTTTAAAAATACTTCACGATTTTAAAGAAAGCTTTGTCTTTTAAACTAGCATTTCGACGATCAATACAGAGCCTTTGCAAAAACCCAAAAAATATGGACAAAAAACATTGCAATAAATTAAAAGAATAGTTACATTTAGTTTTGTCAACGATAGCGTGATAACATGCGATGGGATCGTTATAAGATTGTCGTGATATGAAACTGTCTTTTTGGGAAGTAGGGCAACCAGGTATGAGAATTGGGTTAAAAACCCATAAAGACCTTTCTTTTGATATTGTTTACCTGCATTATAAAACCACGCTTTTATTCCCTTGTATCTGATAGATTATGCAACGCCCTTGGCCAATCCTTATGGTGAACGCACATCTAGCCGCACCGCAGTCTCCGCAGTCCCCGCTTTACGAATTCTTTGTATGAAGTTCTATGAAATCTCATCTCGCACACTTACCCGTATCGCAGTAGCCGCAGAATCGGTAAGAAAACAGACTGCGGAAGCTGCGGTGCGCCTAGCGTGTGCGTTCACCATTAGATACATTTAAGTAGGTTGTATTTTCTGCTTTCATATCTGCTGTAATATGGCTGTAGCCATTCGTACAGAGAAAACGCGCGTTTTCGCCACTGGCGGCGATTCGTAGCGTGTTTCAAACATCACAATACATTTGATTTTACCGCTCGCCGTCCCGGGTTAAGCCACCGCTCACAAGGGCAAGGTGACCGTTATATTATCCTACTAATATTTTATATGCGAAATGTTGTGAGGATGTATGTGTGTTTGTTACTCTTTCACGCAAAAACCACAAAACGGATTTGGCTAAAATTTGGTACACAGATAGTTTATAACCTGGATTAACACATAGGATAGTTTTTATAGCGATTTTATGTTCCCGTGGGAAATTTTACGAGTTGTAGCGGGTGAAGCCGCCGGCTTGAACAGCTATCTACGAGTATATTTCTAAAATGGGAACCGTATTATTATGTACTTACACTAACAATAGGTTTGTATTTTGGCATGTTATCGTCGCCGGTAAACCGCACTGAGTGATGAGCAGCCCGTTGCTTGCCTGGATGTACCATCTTTATGATTGTCTTACTCACTCCATCTGGAAAATAATTAGAGCAAAACTGTTTGAGAATAATTATCTGAAGGGAAAAGATATTTGGGTTTGCACGCGGCGAGTAATGGGTTAATTCGCTGTCTGATCAAGGACTATCAGATTCTGTTGACAGGGCGCGTTGTTCCACGATCACCAAAAGCTCCAGTCAGCAAACTGACCGTCCCGTCTTTTAAGACATTCCCAGGGTCATATGCGGGACTGCCTCATCAGGTAACGTGATTCTGGAACGTAAAGGCATATTGAACGATCACTGTGAATTTTAGCCAGTACAAGTCTGACAATCCTCCCCGCCCCAACATCATAAAAAAAAACATCAAAAACGCCCCAACATCATCAAAAAAAAAAACATCAAAAACCATTTTTTGATGTTTTCAACACGAAAAATAAAGAGCGAAGATGAGTTTGACTTTTTTTTTTGTTTGTTTTAAGGTGAAGCACGTTTGTACTAACCTATATTTTGCCTATATTCACTCTTGACATCATTAACTATTAGGTAATTATTACTTACTTTATATTATTTACTAACCCCAAATTTTCACGCCTTACATCAGCTACGACGTGCTTCCCTTCAGCATTTTATCCTAAAACACTATAGAACACTTCTAAGCCACTGCACGTTTAATCCTCACGATTTTCGCTTCTATTTTGACCGAATTCTGCAAGAATTATTTGCATGATGTCCAAGAGTCGCGTCGTCAAATATTGAGGTATAGGATGCTCCATTTTTCGAAAGTTTTATTTGACAAAATCCTGCAGTACCTATTATCCAACTTTCTACCAATATTTTAAACGTGAAAGTTTGCTAGGATGGTTTGTTACTCTTTCACGCAAAAACTACTGAACGGATTTGGATGAAATTTGGTACACAGATAGTTTATAGTCTGGATTAACACATAGGATAGTTGATATCCGGGTATCATGGTCCCGTGGAATAATTTTCGAGTTATAGCTTTGTTGTTTGGATGGATGTTTGTTACTCTTTCACACAAAAACTACTGAACACAAAGGATAGTTTTTATCCCAAGTTGATGTTCCCGTGGAATAATTTTCGAGTTGTAGTGGGTGAAGCCGCTTTCATTTCTCTAACGATTATTTTTATGCTGGATACCTAGTTCATTTATCGATGAAGCTATAGGCTATCTATAGGCTAGGGGAAAGGTGTACGAGATGATCCGTTGAGGCAAGATGATCCTTTGATATTGCAACGAACCCAGTAGCGTCATCTAGTTGTTTTTAATTAAAACATGCTTTGTACGTTTGCCAAAGTTATTTAAATTAGAATGAATGGTTCATTTCCAAAGGTGTAATTAGTTAGGCTTGTTTAGAACTGACTGAAATCAAAACTAGTCGTAGTAATTTTCTTGAATGAATGAATATTTAATCGTCTGTTGAAGTTAAGGCTATGGGGATGGTGTTATACATAAATAGACTGGTTTAAAACTTGTATATCACATGCTAGACAAACTTTTGGTTAAAATAACTCATATTGGAGACTTGAGGCTGTCCCCAAGTGACAACGTAGTCATCAACATCATCAGCAACCTTCTCCTTAGACCGCCACGCCGAACGACAATTCGCCATTTGCATCCATCGGTTGCCCGCGACTCTCACGATGTCATCGGTTCACCTAGTGGGAGGCCTGCCTACGCTGCGTCTTCCGGTCCGTGGTCGCCACTCGAGAACTTTTCTTGTCAGTTCTAGGAGCGATGTTGCCTGCCCATTGCCACTTCAACCTGAAAATTAATGAGCTTATTTCGGTGACTTTGGTTCTTCGCCGATATCCTTGTTCTGGGTTTTATCCCGTAAAGTCGATATACTTAGCTCTTTCCATTGCTCTTTGAGTGACTTTTACTGACAAGTGAAATGGGCCCCGAAGACCAGCTGTTGTCCTTAGCGTTTCAAGGTCGCCATACTGGAACCAACATGCTTTGTTTGGCCGGGTTAGATTGATAACAGCTTCATGCAGAGGCGTGCTTGGTCCTTGATCGAACGGCGAGTTACCTACTCATTACTAATTGGCAGTAAGCTCGCGCTTTCGGAGGCCGGAAATCTCCCATAAAATGATTCGACACATGTTATGGCCTACGCTACGCCCACAAACTACATTGAAATACTACGCATGCTAGGCTACTGGTTATTTCCCTATGCTTTGTTATCATTTAGAGATAATTTTTAACCACTTTATCAATTATGTTCGTGAACGTAGCTACAATTTTTGAAATTAAAATCCGTACCTTAAGAGCACCCTGTACCTTCTAACAAGCCGTACTTGGTACGAAGAGCGTGTATCATAAAAAATATTATGATAACCCCAGCTTTGCCAATGATCTGCCATTATGGATGACATTATGCCGTAGTAGACAAGAAATTATTGAATTTGTTAGGCAATAAGGTTACAAAAAGTGGGGTTAACCTTCAAAAATCGTTTACAAACATAAAAACTCAAATACTCAAATGTCCAAACCTGAATCAACTACTTATGTAGGTAAGTGCTTATCATACAAATATTTCCTCCTTGCCGTACGGGAATGGAACCCGCGACACGTAGCGCATCAGCAGTCCAATCGCTCATCGTCTTTTTTTTGCCAAAATTATTATAGCTTCCTGTGATCCTGGGATCATAAAGTTGCCCCGGATTTTAGTCACGCAAGGATCATCTTTTTTGTGATAAATTGTCAAAGTTTGGGGTACCTAGTTTATTGTTCCGCAATTGTGGTTTAAAGTCTTTCAGCAGGCGCAAGTTTTTAAGGAAAGGCTTCGAATCTTGAAGATCAGAAGTCATAATTTAAGAATGTTTACCTATGTAAATATCGGAAACGAGTATATTAAGGAAATACACTATCCTAGAACCAAAAATTTCGAAGACATGTGACATCTGAGCACACGTGGTGGATTATGGCCCACTCCCTCTCACAGAGAGGAGGCCTGTGTCCCAGCAGTGGGACCATTATAGGCTAATGATAATGTAAACAAACAATTTACCTTTAATCTATATTGCTTGCCACTCTACCGCATAACACCGTCCTCTCAGCGACAGGGCCGAAGCACAAAATATTAGCACAGGACACGCGACATGGAACACGCACAGCGCGCTTTTGTTGCCGTTACGTAACTTTACAAACATTGTCGGGATATAAACACAGGTGGATAAAATTTTCTAGTCTTATAAAACGGAGAAACTTAAAACCGATGACTTTAGGCGTTTGCAAAAGTAATTTTAGAATGAACGGTTCATTTCCAAGGACGTCTTCCGGTTGATGATGAACTCCCGAGAAGTACCTAGCTATGCTTTTCTACCTGAAATACAGTAATATCTCTGAATAAATGCAATATTATCTACCTAGGCGTTTCTTGATCAGGCGGCGAGCTACGTCGTACCGTACCCACCCGCAATCACACTGCGATTACAACAAGCGTGGTAAAATATTATAAAACAGTTTTTGTAACAAATTTGGTGTACAATAAAGTGTATTCTATCTATCTATATATACCTCAAAGGGCTTTTTTTTTAGCGTGGTAAAATCATCAAATGAGTCTTCCCGCCCCGGGCAGGGCGGGAGGGACTTTCAGACTTCTACTGACTAAAATCCACGGTGTCCTTCAATAGCCCTTTACGTTCCGGAGTCACGGTAGCTCGTTGGTCAACCCAGGCAGGGGGCGTCAATGTGCTGACAGCTCTTTGCGTGGAACACAACGCGCCGCTGAGCGCTGCTCTTTGCGGCTTTGAAGGCGCCCTTATTTGCGACGTACGATGCCATGGGCGTCAGAGCCTAATAGGCTATGATAGGTGGGCAGCGAGTAAAGGGCAACTCGCTGCCTGACCATGGACGATGCCCGGGTCGACGGCGCGTTGTGTCCCACGCGCGCCTCAGAGTCAAGCGTCAGCATAATGCCGGGCCCCCCTCTCAGAAGGCAAAGCCTGCCGGGATCGCGGGAATTATTCCATCACCGTGACCCCGGCACATAAAGGGCTATTGAAGGACACCGTGGATTTTAGTCAGTACAAGTCTGACAGTCCCTCCCGCCCTGCCCGGGTGGGAGGACTCATTTGATGATTTTAGCACGTTAATAAAAAAGGCTATGATAGGTACATACATATACTTAGTGTCGCGAGACTTCGGTTGTCAGTAGCACCATGGACCTAAAAAAAAAGGCGGACGGAACTTCACTAAGAATTAAACGATTGAAGCACCAAAATGGCGACCGTGTTTATATGTGTGAGTTTGTATAGGGATGCCAGATGAAGGAAAAAATTACCCATTTTTAAACAATATTTAATTAAGATCTCCCTTGAACTTAAGTTTAATTACATTTTTTTTTTGTGACAGATACCTATTTTTAAAATAAAGGTAAAATAATTTAAGCACATTGGATATAAAATATTTACAACTCGTTCTATTAATAAAGTTTTACAATCCCTTTTGGTTATTCAAAGTAGACTTGTCTTTTGCTATTGACACATCTAGAAATCCCTTCTAATTTACTTAAATGGTGAAAACGAATGTTTAAGTATTTTTCGCCTATAAATATTTAATTAAAGCTATTTTATGTTTCATTCCTACACGTCTACATTCCTATTCCATGTCTACACTCCCTTATTATTTTTATATAATCATTTTTCATGCATCATTTGCCGTGGGGAAACTTGTAAAAAAAAAAATTTAACGAAAAACAAAAAACCCGACTGCTTTAAAAAAACTAAAAAGAAAGAAACAAGCCCAGTAGTTAAGAATTCACTCATTCACACTCACAGTCGGGGCCCATTCAAATTATACCAATCAAATCTTTCCAACGGGCCCCGACTGTGAGTGTGAATGAGTGAATTCTTAACTACGGGCTTGTTTCTTTCTTTTTAGTTTTTTTTTAAGCAGTCGGGTTTTTTGTTTTTCGTTAAATATTTTTTTATTTCATACTTTTTAGTTACTATTCAGAAATTATTGTTTTGCTAAACAACTTTAAATCGTTATATTTCCTAAACTATTATTTAAAATGAAAAATGATAAAGGGAACCTACAGATGATTTTAAAATACCTATTCAACGATACCCCACATGACATAGTTCATCGACATTTTTTTTTTTCATTTTGACAATATGGCGTCTGGTTGTCGCTGTGGTGAATTTTGATTACTGTCATGTCTTTAGTGACACTCGCAAGGTCAAGACGAATCGATTAACGTAAAAATTATCAAAATCGGCCAACGCATTTGGTCTCTAGAACGCCACATAGAAACAAACATACATACATACATACATACATACATAGACTGATAAACACATTACCCTCCTTTGCGTCGCGCAGTCGGGTAAAAATACAGAAGAATACAATAACGATAAATAGTAAATTAAATATAAATCTCCCAATTTTAAAATAATTTGAACCTTGAAATAGTTGCAACACTGATTGATTTCGAGATGTTTATAAAATTTATTGACGTAAAATCGAGAAATAAGCTTCAAAATGACATGTTTAACTATGAAAAGTGATCCCCTGGCTTTTTTAATTGAACTACTATGGTTTAGACAACTTTTTGCAACACATGACGGCATACTTTGATTTTTATTAGACAAAATAACACCGTATGAAACCGCGAGTGTCCTTCGAAGCGTAATGGCCGACGACTGACTTACTATGGTGTGAATGTGTGTGTGCCGGCTTGTGTGGACAAGCGCACTGACTTACTATGGGTGCTTCAATTCTTTCTTAGTGAAGTTCCGTCCGGCTTTTTTTTTTAGGTCCATGAGTAGCACTAGTAGCAGCAGTATAAATCACTGCTGCTACTAGTGCTACTGTAGGTTCAATGCTGATCCCTAGAATACACCTCTACCTCTCTAGAACTGCCTACGCTCCAAGGGAAAAAGTATGTCTCCGAATGTCAATGATGTCATAATGTCACTTAAACGGCAAGCGCGCGGGCTGCGCTTCAGAGGCAGAGTGGAGCAGGCCAGTGCCGGATTAGCCATATAGCAGTGTTTGGGGTTCGTACAGGATGGATTGTTCGTAGATCAGGGAAACTGCTTTAGACTTTTATGATTGATTCTTTATTGAGCTGTGAGCATCACACGACTTACATTGACGAGGTTGACCATAGAGCGAGAGAGAGAGCCGTGCTTCCTCTCATAGACAATACATACTCTTTTATAGAGCATAGACTACAACAAGCAGGAGGCAGCAAATGCTACGGGCCCCGCGCCTTGGGGGGCCCCGCGCCTGAACCCAAAAAAAAATCACAAATATGTAATACACCTTGGCTATTCTTAAAGTGAGCAATTGGCCACACTGTCACTACTAAAAACTCGTTACAGTCGTCTCCTCAAGACCTTAATACAGGATACGCTCTTTAGAAATCATTACACGATGGCTATATCGAAGATTGCTTCGATGCAATCCACATTGAGGCATTTCGTATTGAGAGTTTTGCCCCAAAACCTCTAGCGGCCGCCCTCAGGCTTACCTTGCTCAATCTCAGTGGGCCAAACGCCTCATGCAAGGAGGCTATACACCGTCGTCGTGCGGTCCATGGCCCTCTACGGGGCCCCCGTGTGGGCCCTGATTAGCATCCGGACGCGACCACTAAAGGTGGTCGCATGCCAATTGCCAGGGGGTCATGGCTATCCGGATGATCCAGGGATATCGCACGATCGTCAGCGAATCGGCCAACCTCCTTGTCGGACTGCCCTCCATCGCCTCTATGAGTGGCGCGTGGAGGCACAGCGCTGGAGTGTACGCCCGCTGCTTTGAGAAGTGTAGGCACGCCGGGAAGAGCTCAAAAGCGATCTCAGGGCAGTATGGAGGGAACGACTGTCACAACCCAGGTCCGGGCACGCCACAATCGCGGCGGCAAGACCCCTTTTTGAGGAGTGATTGGATAGGCGTCACGGCGTCCTTACCGCATGAAGTTTCGGTCGGAGGTAGGGGAAAGGTGTACGAGATGATTCCCTTAAGGGAGATTGCTTGTAGATCAAATGATATTCTACTTAGCGCGAATGTAAATACGTATAAACATAGTAAATTTATCTATCTTATTGTTGGCATACTCAAAATTTTAATTTTTTAGATGCTTTACTATTAAAAAAACAAATTTTTAAAACATTGTCAAAGGATCATCTTGTACACCCCGGTGTCCAAGATGATCCTTGCGGTAGGGGCAAGATGATCCCAGGATCCAGGAAGAGAATAACCTAAATGTCACCATAATCGGGGTTTATTTTTTCACCTACATTTGATTGTACCGACAGCCACCTTATTTTTGACTTTAGCCCGCGTTTTTAGTGATAATACAGGCAACCCAAACTGTTTACTTGCTGTGATATATGGAATGCCATTTTTAACAGCATCCAGTGCTTTGATCATGGAGTCTTCCGACCACAATCCGCGTTTAGTTTTTTTTTTATAATTACGAGGCATAGTCTTAAACCAAAAATATATAAACTTTAACATAATAACATACAAATGGTTAAAATATTCCTTCTTCTTCTTCTTAGTAGGTTTGTTACCGGTGTACAAGAAGATCCGTAGGGATCATCTTGTACACCGGTAACATAATCTTATCCCAACATAAACTTTTTTATTCTATGTTCGATAGCTTAAACTATGTGCTTTCAACAGTTACCATGATATTAAAAAAACAAAATAGAGCAATATTCAAAGCTAACTAATACCCTAGCCTAGTAGTAATGTACCTAGAACAAATTAGATATAAACTTCAACTCACCCTTACCTTAGATCGAAGTCACGGAATATTTGTTTTTTTTCTCAAAAAATTTAATTGTCACTCTCGACACCATTACTTTTGACTGAGGCGGGAGAATATCGGGGACTACGTTTTACCATTAAAAACAACTAGATGACGCTACTGGGTTCGTTGCAATATCAAAGGATCATCTTGCCTCAACGGATCATCTCGTACACCTTTCCCCTACCTGTGTCTGATAAGGGGGAGGAAACATCTGGGTGTCACCACTGCGAGGATCACCCAGAGGACACGGTGGAGCATGCAGTGCAGGACTGCCCCGCTTGGAAAAAACCGCAGTGTCCCAAACCCACAGCGGCAGCGAATATCGCTCAGGTCGCTCTAGCCACGGTACTTGATACTAAATACCTGAGCGAAACCCGCGCGGTATGTACCTCTACCCACAGCGGCAGCGAATATCGCTCAGGTCTGAATAGGCCTTTAAGAAACAAAAACTTTTTTAAAAAAAGTACCGACTTCAAAAACAAATACAAAAAAGTTTAAAATAACCTTTCTTTCGGAAGTCGGTGGCTTTGATTTCTATTATTTCATTGACTATTGCCACCGACTTCCGAAAGAAAGGTTATTTTAAACTTTTTTGTATTTGTTTTTGAAGTCGGTACTTTTTTTTAAAAAGTTTTTATTTTACCCTTTTTAGTTTATTTATTAAATATTCAACCCAAATTCTTGTAAAATACAAAGTTTTCTTACATGATGTGCACTAATCTTGTAATCCGTCACAACGAAAAAATCCATATCTCTAAAACTACTGAACCGATTTTGATGAAACTTGCAGTGTACCCTAAGTTGAACAATACCTAGTACATCAA
Source organism: Agrotis segetum (assembly GCA_036375495.1). Classification (NCBI taxonomy): domain Eukaryota; kingdom Metazoa; phylum Arthropoda; class Insecta; order Lepidoptera; family Noctuidae; genus Agrotis; species Agrotis segetum. Next base: position 227,860 of record JAQSVV010000673.1, on the reverse strand, counting down.
AAAAATAATTACTTAAATCGGACTTGTAGTTCCGGAGATATGCGTGCACAAACATAAAAACATACATACATACACTTATGAAATTTGGTAGGTACATTTGTTCAGACGCTGATATAGACTAACACATACAAAAACTGGGCAGTTCTGACAATATTACATACATACGGGTCGAATTGATAACCTTCTTTTTTTGAAGTCGGTAAAAATGCAATTCGATTGATGACGGTGTCATGGCCATCGTGTTTTGTTTTTCATCTAGATCCTATAGATAACAACGTGTTTTATGTCTTATGTCATAGTGGTAAGGTTGATTTCCACTTGTAGTTTGAATTCGTTCGAATCGCGTTTCATCGCGTTATGAGTAAAGTCCCATAGTTTCTACATTCGGTAAGACAAGTAGAAAAAAAACTTCGATTCGCCGACTTTACAGTCTGAAGCGGCCCTTATCCTTAAGGTCATGGCACACTATACCGGCGCGGCAACGGCACGGCTACAACCCAGCAGTTACCCTGTCATTCAAATAAGAGCCTTAGATCATGTGTCATATAATATATTTCATAATGTCTATATGAAAAGGCCAACGGCGGGAAGTCAGCGCCAGCGCGCTTACCGCTAACATACAACTCGCCTCGCAGCCCGTGCGCTGCAAGCGAGCAGACGGCGTGCTTACGGCGCGGCGGCCGACTTCGAGTTGCTAGCGAAACGAATGCCTTATAACAATATGTTCACGGTGACAGCAAGCTGCACCTCGCAGACGGTGCGCGAACTGCGTGCTTACACCTCCTGTACAACACGCAGTTAACACGCCAACGGCTAGCCGTAGCCCAAATTCAAAGTGACGCCGTGCTGCAGCTGTGCAGTTGCGGTGCTGGTATAATGTGCTATGACCTTAAGTCTTACTCTATACCATGTTACAGAAAAAAAGGGTAGGGTAAAAAAATAAACGCCAAAATAGTTTTTTAAACTTTTTTTTTAATAATTATCCTTAGTTTATTCGTTCTCCTGGCTACGAAGGCGGGCTGCCGAGTTGGTGACCCTGATGCTGAGCTGCTGCGCGCGCTCAACGATGGTCTTGCGTTTCTTCGAGGACACACCGTGGGCGATCTCTGCGCAGTACTTCCTGTTTTGCATCATCAGGATTTCCAGTTCACGGACATTGTGGACCAGTACCTGAGGAAATGAGAAATTTGTTAGTTGAAAACAAAGACATTAAACTATAAACGAGCAATAGACCTGACATCACGAAGAAATTTGTGATTCAACATTTTTTACCAATAGGTAAAAAGTCCCTCAGTCTAGTAGTCGCGTTGCTATGCAACGCTTAGATAGCGCTACTGACGCACGGCATCAACAATTTTGTATGACAATTTTCGCAATGCCCGCTCTATAGGTTCTTTTAAATCTCTTTGGTTGAAAACCACTTTGTAACTATATTACTTGGTACATTTTCCTGAGAAAAAAAGGACCTGCGTTTTCGATAGAATTCGCGCTAATTTCTCTCAATAGGGTATTTTACTGAAAAAATCGAATTAGTCCGTCAGGCGGACTACGGTAGGTAGCGCTAGATGGACTTGTATAGCTCTGTCTATTTCCCTCAGCGGAACTACTTACAGCTTGGCCAGAACGTCTTGAAACGGAACTAATATTTTTGTTTGCTGACGTTTTAAAATCTTTGAAATTTGATGTAAACAAAGAAGACGCAGGTTTATTAGATTTATTATTGTGCCATAAAACTAACGTAATAAGTGAAAAAATAATAAAATAAAATCATTCAAAGTGCTGGTAGCGAGAGCACAGTGGCGACTTCCGGTTTTCTTCTGTTTTTTGCAAAGCTGTACAACGCTTCTAGAAATCACAAGAACGTCACGCAGTCAGTCGGTATTATTTTACAGGCGTTATGCCGTCAAAAGACCCCACTGCTGAGCTTCAAAGTTTTTTATTTTTGGCAAAATTGATTGATTAAAAACACAAAAAAAATACGTGTTCATTATTTTTTAGTACTTTGACGGACTAAACAAATTTTAAATTTATTTATGCAGTAACCCTATTGAGTTTCTATAAGTATTAGTATCTACGACAATAAGAGAGAAAAGAGTTCTTAACTAAAATGTATCTGCCACTATGACCAGGTAGCCACATGCAAGCTACGTGGAATAGGATTTAGTAGAATTTGATCTAGCAAGGTAACAAATTGTAATTATCATATGGAATGTATAACACAGAGTGCCCTTGCATAACACCAGTGGCCCACTTCCCCTAGATTGGGAGTTCTGAGTCCCACCAGTGGGAAAATTAAAGGAATGACTGGTTGACTTGTTGATTTTGTAATTTAATTTCTTTTACTTGTTTACTTCTATTGTGCCTTTTAGTCACAACTGAGATGTAATTTCAAGTTGATGTAATAATATGAATGATCTATTTCATTGTGTAAATTCGAGAGGCGGAGCGGAGAGCGATTCACCAATCACATGGGTTCAGCCCACCTCTCTTCTCCACTCAAGCCGTGTGATCGGTGAATCGTTCTCTGCTCCGCTCCGCCCCAGTGGAAACGCAGCTTAACTATACAAACAGATGTGCTGTTCCGGAGTTTGTTCCACCACTTCTTCGTCCCAGCCAAAACCCTAGGAAGTGTCGGACCGGGGGGACCGTCTTATATAAAAACTAGCTGTGCCCGCGACTTCGTTCGCGTGGATGTCGGAACTTAACAATGTATTTTTGAATCAAATTGACAAAGTTTCATACAAACTTTCATCCCCTATTATATCCTTTTGGGGGTAAAATTGATCAAAATCCTTTCTTAGCGGATGCCTACGTCATAACATCTATCTGCATGCCAAATTTCAGCCCGATCCGTCCAGTGGTTTAGGCTGTGGGTTGATAGATCACTATGTCTGTCAGTCACCTTTGAGTTATATATATTTAGATTGAGCTTCGAAAAGTGCTGATAAATCAGCCTATTTTTAAATTCAAGAGTAATACCGTACCTTACGGAAACCATTGGGTAGCATGTGACGGGTCTTCTTGTTTGATCCGTAACCAATGTTGGGCATCAAGTACTGACCCTTGAAACGCCTGCGCACCCTGTTGTCAATACCTGTAAGTACGGAGAACGGAGTCAATTGTGATACAGGTGGACTTGGAGGTGATAGAGGAAGATTGAAGATTTGGATGGCAGTTAGGGTTGTTGAGAGTATTTATAAATTGCAAATGGTAGTCCGTTAGTTTAGTTCTGAAAAACAATTTTTATTTTTTTGTTAAATCAATGAATACAAAGATAAAACAACAAAATTTGAGATTAGGGATTTGTGACTTCAAAAGCAAGTTAAAATTTTATTGCTTAATGTATTGCCAATTTTAATAGTGTTGTATATTAGTCAATCTTAGATTACAAAACAAAATAACTACAGACCGAGGTATTTGTTAAAAAAAATTAAGTTGATTTTTTTTTTTCACAATATACCTATTTTCATATTAAATTAACTATTAATAATTTTATGATTATGTTATCAGGAAACAATCCTGATATTGTCAAAATAGGAACCTTTGATTAATTTTGATACTTTCAGAGAATTTGAAAGGAGTTTTTAACTAAAATGTATCTACCACTATGACCAAGTAGCCACATGCAAGCTACATGGAATAGGATTTAGTAGAATTTGATCTAGCAAGGTAACAAATTGTAATTATCATATGGAATGTATAACACAGAGTGCCCTTGCATAATATGGTATGCGTTTTTTTAATAAAAAAAAAAAAAAAACTTGAGAAGTGTCAAGGGACACCCGGATGGAACGAAGTTACTGTATACACTCAACAAAAATAACCGTCGCGACTCCACCCCATTCCATGGTAATAAACACATTACCCTCCTTTGCGTCGCGCAGTCTGATAAAAGTGTCGTGACAACTTTTCGTAAGATTTTTTTCCGTCCAGGCCCGTTTCACAACGCGCTTAGGGAACTTCGTTCCAAAAGATATTATAGCAATGTTGTCTGCCAGTATTTAGTAAAGATAATAGTTTTGGTCAGTGGGTCATCTTAGTTTTCTAATCAGTTAATGGTAAATGCATTAATTTTATAAGGTTAGAAAATCAAAGTGTGTTTACACTTTTGTTGACAATGGTTCAGACACTATTGAATCCTCTTTGATATTATGTTAATCTTCTAGAAATGAGCATAAATATCTTCTGTGTGATTTGATTTTTGTTCTACCAAGGAGTGGTTTCAAAGTTTTCATCGAATTTTCACTCGCTGTGGTCAAATCATAACCTCACTGATCAAGTTATTTTTCATCACTCTGGCACTTTTTATGCACTGAAATCGCATTATATCTCTCCTATTTACATTATTAATAAATAAAATGAGGGAAATAATAATCTAAATTAGGGTTATTACTGGTGACATGAGAAGTTAGAACACGCGTACTTACCTCTGGGTTTACGCCAGTTACGCTTGAGTTTGTCATAGCGATCCGATTGATGGCGGATAAATCTTTTCGTCCTCTTTTTGACGATTGTCGGCCTGTATACAGGGCGGATTGCCATTTTGTATGTTTCTTATTGAAACGCGGCTGTGAACCACGCGGTGACACGGCCGCACGAAAAGGAAAAAGGAATAGACAAATCCAGACATTGCTAGAGTTGCAGTATGTTTTCGTCTGCTATCCATTGGCGTTACTCGAAAAAAGGTTGCGTAATTTGATTAGTGTCTATGGTTCATCAGATTCTACGTAAATTAGGATAAAAATTAACTACTTATTTATTAAAAAACCTAAATCAAAACATATTAATAAATTGGTAGAATAACATCAAAGTAAATATTCACACCTTGAAAAGGGTGCGAGTTTTACAGAGACGTGTGGAGCCCAGAAAATGTTTATTATCCAAAAGGTTTCTTGAATAGATTACTATAAACATAGAAAAAATATTTGATTGTTATTTGTTTTACTATTAATTTAAAAAAAATGTTATTTCATAAGAATTCAAGAATGTAGAGTGTTGAAAAAACTGCAAGGACTTTATTTCAGGGTCAAGTGAATGTTGTAGAAAACTTTTTTTATTAATTATCTTGTTTTGTAGGGAAATCGGTAAATAAAGTCTAATCAATTCACCATAATGTTATCCTTTTCTGAAACCATCCTATTATTCAATATAACCGATTTTTTAAATTATTGCTACCCAATTTTATCTATTACTATGAATAGGTATACTAGGAAACACTATTTCAGTAGGTAATTGCAGTTGTTAAGTGTTTTTTTCCTGAAATGTCAACAGCTTCTTCTGCCTTCATTTTCTATTCATTCATTTTCGAAATAACAGGGACTTACTGATGAATACAGAAAATAATTGTGAAACTCAGAAGCTAACAAAAGGACAATAACTGAGAACTTCTCTTTATCAAAGTTGGTTAAAGAATCATGTCTTTGACTCCTGCAAGGATGTTATTACTTAAGTCTTTTGAAATCTAGGTTCATTACAGATTGGTTTGCATCTAATACGGCATGTAAAAGCATTGCAACAAATGTTTTTTATGGTAAAAAAGCAATTAATAAAATCTACTGCGTAGGTAGTATGGTTTAGATTTTATCTATAGACTAAAATGTATAATCTGTACTAACCTATTAACAATTATTTTATGACAGCTACCTGCACGCTGAGAACAAACCAATTTCTCTATGCCACAGACGCCAAATGTCGCCATCGATCAATGACATTTTGTGTAGTTGAATTTATTGATATAAAGCGTTAATGTAAATAATAAACAATATCATCATAAAAGTCGGCTTCCAGTCGATATGTATGCCAAGGGCAAGGGCTCTACGGTGCCTTCGGACGCTCAGGCTCGCGAGAAATTGGCGCTCTATGTGTACGAATATTTGCTTCATGTCGGTGCAACCAAAGCGGCGCAAACATTTCTGTCTGAAATACGATGGGAGAAGAATATAACACTGGGCGAGCCGCCCGGGTTCCTCCACTCGTGGTGGTGCGTGTTTTGGGACCTGTACTGTGCCGCACCAGAGCGCCGAGACACTTGTGAACACTCATCAGAGGCCAAGGCTTTCCACGACTATGGTTTTGTCAATTCTGGATATGGAGTCAACGGTATCGGCCACAACGCAGGCCCGGCGCCTCCTAACGACGGTACGTGTGCTAAATACGCGTTTAATCGCGTCCACAACTGTAAAAATTGTTTTTTTACTACCTGTTTTTAGGCCAACGTTTTTCTTATCTTTTAGGCTAAAAAACATTGATTTCCTGATTCTTATGTGTATATTTAGCTAATTGTAACACTCTAGTAGCTATTTCCGATGATTTTTTTACTTTTTGATGCAATTTTGTGGTGTTATTTTAGTAAGAACATAACTAACCCACAAATTAGGCATGCATGAGATGGATTGCATATCCTTGTCTCAACTACTTTATAAACAGATACAAGTCACTGATAACAAAGATATCAGTGTTTCGTAGCGATTCTAACATGTTTTTGACTTGAAATGATGCCTTGACGATAAGATCTGTATACTGTAATAAGATTATTATATTACTCAAATTGTCTATGTTGATGTTGTAAACCCAGTAACTGGGTTGTGAAGGTCAGATAGTAGCATCTAGTAAGACTGACTTTGGAATACAAGGAAAATAATGTAGCCTCAAATCCTACGGAATCACGTTTTCCTCAAAAAACAAAAAAAATTGTAAGGAATTTCTCAATAGCAACTACGGAGTCTAGATTTACTTAGGTCTGCTGATGGTTCTAGGCTTGCACCTTATTCCATATGACTTAATTATGAACTGGTAAAATGTAGTGTACTATTGGGTGCAGGATGCCTAATGCAGTATATAGTATATATATATGTAGTATGAGCAGTGGTGGCCCAGTGGTATCGGTCCCAACTTACGAGTTGTAGGTCATGGGTTCGAACCCGCCAGGCGTATTACTTTGTGTAATTTATTTTATCACCACTGCTCTCAAAACAGTGAAAGAAAACATTGTGAGGAAACCGGCATGTCCTAGAACCAAAAATTCGAAGACATGTGACATCCACCAATCCGCACTGAGCCCATGAAGGTAGACAGAAACTACAGAGTACCACCTGCTATGATACTCCTTTTGCCTCAACCACATTCATATATCTGGTCGTACAAGAACACAAATAGCGAGTACTAAGCACCCAACCACTCACCTCTGCCTTATAAATTCCTTTTGTTACTCACCTTTCATTCATCCTCTCAACATGACCAAACCATCTCTCATCATGTTCGTTGTGTCGTTGAGCTCCTTGTGTTCTGAGTCGAGCTACATGATAACCGATAAATGCTTGCACTGACTGGACAGGTGCACTCAAATCTGTGTGGTTCTTTCTTCAAAAGACCATTTCAGACACCCGCATGGTCCTCGTATGACCTGAGCAAAACAATGTCTGGACTTTAAAAGAGACTGTGACCTCTGAGTTTGTTTCGGCTGTTTCTTCTCAGAGTAGTCAGGTACGAAACACCGGCCTCATCTAGCTTTAAAATTTGTTGTGAGGTGTAAAAGTGTTTTTTTTATAACCAACTTATAAAATAAATAAATATCATTTATCATCTACATACTGTACTAAAAGATATAAGCGTTAGTATAAAAATACCAGTGCATTGCACTGGACAATAAAGAAAATAGAAAGTTACTTTCTAAATTGATAATTTCCGTGGCACAGAGAAAAAGAACTCAACTTTTACTTTTTAATTGTCAAGTTATTGTATTAATTGAGGTCAGAAAGCTAAAAGTCTGGTTTTTTAATATTTTTAAAATTAAATTTTAAATTATTGCCAATTTGGAAGTTTGTCTACCAGTCTTCAGCCTTCGTTGCCTGATGACAAATAAATAAATAAATAAAATAAAAATTAGTCAGTATCCTAACTGGCTTTTTTTTTGGCTTGGTAAAATCATCAAATTAGGCCTCCCACCCCAGGCAGGGCGGGAGGCACTGTCAGACTCGTACTGACTAAAATCCACGGAGGTCCTTTAATAGCCCTTTGTGTTCCGGGGACACAGTAATGAGATAAGTCCGGCAAACCCGGCAGGCTTTGGCCCTCTAGAGGGGGGTCCCGTCATTATGCCGACGCTCATTAAGGCGCGCGTGGAACACAACGCGCCGTCGACCCGGGATCCTAACTGGCTTGAGGATGTTAGATCTATGGGCAATTTCTCCATTTTAGTTATAAGTGGGTTTCTAGTCTTACTGACTGTAAATTGTAGGATGTATCGGGTTATATGACAATGGTCAGATGAGCTCAGGAAACTTAAACAGGCAATTTTATCAGAATTGTAGTCAAAGTAACATGGAATGGATGACAGATGAATATTCATTTTATATTTCATCATCTGCCTAGCCTTTTCCCAATTATATTGAGGTCTGCCTCCAGGTTAACCAGATGCTTCTGATTATCAGTATTTAACATGGAACCTATTTCTCTGACCTCCAGAACCCAGTATTACCCAGTTACTGGTAACAGGGTAATATGAAACCCCATGTAAGACTATTGTGCTATGTCCCTACCCCCTCCCCTGGGTTGGAGGACTAATTTGATGATTTTATCACGATAAAAAGGGCCACTGCTGTTATGCCTGTCTTTTTTTACCCGACTGCGCGACGCAAAGGAGGGTAATGTTGTATCTAGAAGTAACCTATTAAACTCTTCTGTCCGTCCTTAACAACTTTCTTCATCATTCCAGGTATGGGCGGCGGTGGAATGCCTCCAGGATTCTTCCCGAACTCTCCACTACGACCATCACCTCCGGCACCACACCCTGGATCACAGCCTTCGCCTCATGGACCACAACCACAGCTTATGGGCACTGGACAACCGTTTATAGGTCCCTGGTACTCTGGGGGCGGACCACGTGGAGCAGTGAGGATGGGAATGGGCAATGATTTTAATGGGCCTCCAGGTAAATTTAAGAGATAAATGATATAGTAATTTTTTTTTTTGTATACCTTTAGATTCCGCGAGAGAGAGAGGACAGCGTCCTCTCTCCGCCCCAACCGCAGTTTTAGGCGCCCGCGGTGTCGGACGTCAGCAGACGATCTCCGGCCACCGTAGGCGCGAGCATGCGGGCAGCGAGTAAAGGGCAACTCGCTGCCCGACCATAGACCATGTCCGGGTCGACGGCGGGTTGTGTCCCACGCGCGCCTCAAAGAGCGTCAGCATACTGACGGGGTTCTCAGAGGGCCAAAGCCTGCCGAGGTCGCGGGATTTATTTCCTGACCGTGACCCCGGAACATAAAGGGCTATTGAAGGACACCGTGGTTTTTAGTCAGTATAAGTCTGACAGTCCCTCCCGCCCTGCCCGGGGTGGGAGGATTCATTTGATGATTTCACTAAGCTAAAAAAAAATACCTGTAGATTGCAATTTTAAAATTTTGACATTAAGCCGCCACATGGTATAATTGGTTAGTGGGTGACTCGCCGTCCGAACATGGGCCATGGTCGACGGAGCTGTCAGCAAACTGACGGGACTCCCCTTAGAGGGCCAAAGCCTGCCGGAGTCGGGGGCTGTCTCATTGGGTAACCATGACGCTAGAACGTAAAGGGCTATTAAAGGATCACCATGGATTTTAGTCAGTACAAGTCTGACAGTCCTCCACATCTCAGTAACTGGGTAATACGATACCCAATGGTAAGACTAGTTGTCAGACTTTTGGAGCTTCTGACTAACAGGAATGACTGTCAAAGATCTACAAATGACAGCCATGTTTGAAACGCTCCACGAGGCTCCGCCAGTGGCGAACTCGCGGACTTTCTACCGCTACCGTTCACCGCTTAGCTCAGTTGTGAGCAGGCCGTTAGATATGGACTATAGCCTATTATTTTAGAAACTCTCTTCATCATCATCATCATATCAGCCGTAAGATGTCCACTGCTGAACATAGGCCTCCCCTTTAGACTTACAGTAGGACCGGTTGTAAGCGGCCTGCATCCAGCGTGATCCTGTTGGCTTCATAAGATCGTCTGCCCACCTAGTGGGTGGACGTCCTACGCTGCGCTTGTCGGTGCGTGGTCTCCATTCGAGAACCTTACGGCCCTATCGGCCATCAGTTCTGCGTGCTATATGGCCTGCCCACTGCCATTTCTACATGCTAATTCGTTGGGCTATGTCGGTAACTTGGTTCGTCTACGAATCTCCTCTATCACTACTCAATTTCTGAGTCGATCGCGCAGAGAGACTCCGAGCATAGCCCTCTCCATAGCTCGTTGGACTATACTGAGTTTACTAAGGAGGATACTATTTTACTCTGCCGGCAGCCCACGGCCTCTCTCAGCACGCGTAGCATGGCAATTCTATCTCTATTCTACCAAGAAAAGACAAAGTTATTTCATCGTTATTTCTATACAAATCGACTGTTTTTTTGCACAAATATGACACCATTCGTACACTATTGAAGTATATAACGTTTATTTTCTATATTTTTCACATTACCATGCGTAAAACGCTAAAATTATTTATACGTTCTGTCATTTTGTCTATTCCTCCGTCGACAAAACCCCTTTCTACTGCGCCATGCTACGCCTGCAGTTCGTCTATAACTTATAACCTATTTTGCCCTTAGGTCAAGGCATGATGGGCAACTCTCTGGAGCGCGGCGGCGGCGGGGTGCTGGGCGGGCCGCGCATGACGCCGCCGCGGCCCGGCATGGGGCCCATGAGCCCGGGGGCCTACGCCGCCGGAATGCGCGGCCCTCCGCCACAGGGACCAGGTATGTGTCGCACTGAGTATGTGAAAATGTATAAAAATATATTTTTCCAAAAACCAACTTCAGCCTTCCCGATTTTATCGTCTCATACAATGAAATGATGAAAGAGTCGAAAGGCATTAAAAAAAAAAACGGTCAATTTCATTCATTTTTGTGCACAATTCACACTTGACCAAATAAACGTAATGCTAAAATTTTTAACATCAATACAGTGTCCTAACAGTTTTTTTATATCTCTTACGGATTCAGATGTCCGCCTGTTGCCTAACTAGACTAACTGTATTTTTATCCATAATTGCCTGTAAACATTAATCGAATGTTTTTTTTTCGTTGAGTAAGATACTCAAACTCAAATTCTTTATTGCATTCATGTGTAGTACATAGGTCTTACAGTAATGTATAAGTATCAACATGAAACCCGGTTAGGGCACGGCAACATAATATAATATTAATTACATTGACATTTATAATATTAATTACATTGAGATTCAATATAAACTGAATGCATATTTAGGCTGAGCACCTTAGTCCTGCTTGTAATTTTCAACTTATCAGCTGACGATCTTACCACCGAGATACAGCCAGCTGACGTTTGTTTTTATCCATAACTACATGTAAACTGTAATCAGGCAAATTTTGAGTCGAGAGGAAATCACTGAAAATAAAATGAAAAATTACATGTTCGAGTGACCAGCTGACGTGTTTTCCACCATGGTACAGTCAGCTGATTGGTTTTATTCTTCGTGATATTAGGTAAGCTTCAATATAAACAGTGTATTAAAATCTCAGAAAATTAACTACGATGCACCTTTTCTATGTGAGAGCTGATGGAGCGAATTTTTTGATAATTTTTATAACTAAAACTATACTTGTTATTACTGCAATTCATATTTTGATATAGTTACAACATGTCACTGGCCTGCAAATTGCAAAAAACGGTAAAAATTTGAATTTCGCAGGCTACATCGACGCAATCACCTTAAATTACGACGAATTGATCAGTTCCTATTTTGAAGTCACACCACGCGACTGGTTAAGTAACTCCTGTTCCTGTTGAATGCCAAAAGAGAACATCAGTTGCCATGCTGCATCTGTCATACTCCACTTTCCCAGTAGCTTAAAACAATCATCTAATCCAGGTATGCCACCAATGGGTATGGGCCCGCGCGGCGCTTGGGCCGGCGGCAGCGGCGGCGGCGGAGGCGGGGGCGCAGCTCCCCTCAACTACTCGGGAGGCTCCCCGGGGGCCTACGGTGCGCCGCCGGGCAGCAACGGGCCTCCGGGGCCCCCGACACCGATAATGCCGAGCCCGCAAGATTCCTCGAATTCCGGTGAGTTCCACAATTGGAGTAAGGTGGCGGGGTGAGGGTTGGGGCGGTATCAAGTGTTTTTTTGTAGGTAGGTTATTTAATTAGTGATATTTTTAAGGTGCTTTTCTTAAGATACAACCACTAAAACAGCGGTAATTGCACACATTTGAATTAACAAAATAAAAAAAAAAAACCGTTTCATTTAGACCCCATAAGGGCTTCATACACAGAAGCTATAATGTAAAAATGTAAATTATAGCACGATTAATCTCATTACATCTTTCCATAGAAATCGTCAGGAGACACTGCAGCTATAATGTATATTTTTACATCTTCGAATCTCTATGGAAAGATGTAGTGAGATGTATCGTGCTATAATGTACATCTTTACATTATAGCTGCTGTGTGTGAAGCCCTTTAATATCCATATTTTGTTATATCAATGTAACTTAAAAGATATGTTAGTATGAAATTATAAAAAAAAAATACGTTTAGTAGAGAATACAAATCTCGCGAGATTGAGAGATTATGAATAACAATACTGCGGGATCTCGCCAATTTCGAGATCTCGCGAGATTGAAAATAAGGAAAAAAATGAAATAAACATTTATTTACTCGATCCTTTTTTTATTTAAAAAATACATTTGGGTGGAGCATGTATAGTTCTATTTTTCTGAACTTTCTCCTCTGACATGTGATGCATTTTCATAACTTTAAATAAAAAGCAGTTGTGTGTCAAAGCAGTATAGTTGCTTTTCGAACTACAGTTTGTGGTTGTAATCTGTTAGAAAGAGCTCCTTTTAAAGAATACTTTAGTTAGAATCAATGAGATTACTTAATTTTTAAGGGTGTTGGATAAAATTTTGGCTAAAGCCTGTAGTTTTTAATTAGATTTTCTTTAAAATCAAAAAAATTAAATTATGATATATCTTTTTTTTTAATTCAATATATTTTAGTAATCTTTTTAAAGTATTAGCAAAAACTTGATACCCGAAAAATACGCTTCATGTGTTAACCGTCCCCGCAAGAAAATTTATTGACATTTTTATCTTTTTTTCTAAAAATAGATGTCAATCGATTTTCACTGACAATCCCATCTGCCGCCTAAAACATTATTTTTCAGTTAAAGTCCATGGAATCTCACGCACAGCCTAACAGTAAATATGTAGTTTATCTTTTTTTAACAAATAAATTTAAAAGTTTACAGGTTTCAAGGTATTTAAATGTAGCACTTAAAAAAAAAAAAAAAACTGTTAGAAGATGAGACCGCATTACAGTAAAACTCGTCTTTATTTTTGTATCTTTTTTCTTGAAAAAAAAATCAATTTTCTTAGTTCCGTAGTTTGATTTTTTTTTTTTTTTTGAAAAAGATTAAAAATTATTTATAGGATAGTCTTTTCATCCAGTATTCTGCTGATTTCTGCTGATAAAAAAGGTAAAATTAGCTTTGTTTTATGCATAATTAATAATTAAAAAGTAAATGTATGCTCATCTTCACCCGATGCGATCTATAAAACTGACTTAAAGATCTCATATCACTCACCATTATCTTTTTTTAGTAAAAACATGTATCTTTTATCTTACTTTCTGTTTCGCTTGCTTCATTCTCGCATAACCTTGGTTCATTCACGCTTCTTTCATCTCTGTACAATGCTTTTTATCTTTTTTTTTGTAAAAAGATTTCAAATTCTGTTGTCTGTATAGATTCTTCTCTTTAAATTAAGTTGTTTTTTTAAATAGAAAAGTAATAACCCTCTTTTCTATTTGGACAAAATAAAAATAAAAGAAATTATGATTGGAAGTCACATTTAGTTGATGTATTTTCTGGAAAAAGATATTTTTTAAATTATTATTTTTTCCAGTTTTGGTTAAAAATAAAATATAAAAAGGAAAATCTTTTGCTGGCTTCTAATTATAGTTTCAAAATATTAAATAAAACTTGTATCTTAGTTTTTAGTTACCTTCTCATAGACAAAATTCTTTACCTAGTTTATTATTTTGATTTGTTTTTTTGCATAATAAACATGTAATTAAAGTTACCATCGCATTTTTTATTATTTTCGCTTGCCATATTTACTCAAAAAAGATAACGAACACACACAGACCCAAAAAGAAAAAAAACCACAGAAAACAATTTTGTCTATGACACGAAAAAAATACCGATACCACAAAAGAAGTATCGATACCAGAAAGTGTGGTATCGATAAAAAGTCACGCATAATGTATGCGCGGCAGGGGGAGACAACATGTACACACTGATGAAGCCGGTGGGCGCCGGAGCGCTGGGGGCGGAGTACCCTCTCGCCGGGGAACACGGACCGGCGTCCCAGCACCTGCCGCAGCCGCCCGCTAGTGAAGGTGGGCCTTTGGACTCAGAAAGGACTGCTTTACGTACACGTAAAACAGATCCTTGACCGCCTGTGTCGATTGGTTGGCTCCTGTACACGATGGCCCATGTTGGTCTCCATTTACCTAAGTGTTACATGTGATGAAAATGACAGCGATGAAATAAATGACTGTCAAAGCTACCAAAATATGATTTAAATGTGCATACAGTTCTTATAATACTGATAAGGATCCTTATTTGTCGAAATTGACAAACTAAAAGCAATTTTATGTTAACAATTGTAAAGTTGGCTTTTATAAAAAAAAGTGTTGAAAAAACTGTACGCACCAACATAGCCCGATGTGTACAGAAGCCTTAAGGGCTCTGACACTTGCGTCAAAAAGAAAAAAAAAAAAGAAATAAAAAAAAAAAACTTTGGAAAAATGAGTTTGGTTGCGGTGGGTGTTCGGCGTCGTTTTCGTGTCGCTTTATTGTTCGAAGCTAAAAATTATTTGCTTTTATTATGTTTTTATTAACGCGCTTTAAAGTGGCGTGTCAGAGCCCTGCTTTTTATGTTTAGTGTTTTTTTATTGGAGATTCGGAGTATCGATACTAAAGAAATTGATTTTGTTTGGGTGTCCCATCTCTTTCGTCTTTTGCTTTCATTGTCTGTGCGAGTAAATATTGCCAGAGCTAAATACTAGTATAGTTGGTTCATCAAAAATTGGCAACATTGATGACATATCCAGCTTTTATTGAAAAAAAAACGAATTCTGTAGAAGTTCTGTTCCCTTCTAACCAGCATAACTTTTCACTACAATAATTAACATAATTACGTCATATTCATGCTTAATTAATTGACAAATAGGCTGAGATAGTAATACTAAGTCGGGTTTTCCTTCATGACGCTATAACTCCAGATCGCACAAACCGATTTTCACGGTTTTGCATTCGTTGAAAAGGTCTCGGGCTCCGTGAGGTTTATAGCAAAGAAAAAAACGAAGCCATCTGGTGGCGAAACGGGGCTCGCCGGGTTTGCTAGTTGTGTATAAAATAGGAATGATTATACTTTAGTAACCTTTGATTTTGTTATGAGAATGAAGCAAGATAGACCCTAGATTTTTTTTAAACATAGCAATCTCTTCCATAATAATAGGCATATAAAGACGTTATTTGCATGTTAAAACATGAAAGTATCACCTAAAGACGAAATACACTCATCATCACCGCTTTAGAGAGGCCTGTTGGCCTAGCGGTTAGTGACCCTGACTGCTATGCCGGGGGTCGTGGGTTCGATTCCCACCCAGGACAAATGTTTGTGTGATGAGCACGATCATTTGTTCTGTCTCTGGGTGTTTATCTATAATATGTATGTATTTAGAAATATATAAGTATGTATATCAGTTGTCTAGTACCCATAACACAAGCTCTGCTTAGCTTGGGACTAGATGGCGTTGTGTGATAGTTGTGGAAGATTTATTTTATTTACCTGGGTTTTCATATTATAAGTAATTTTCAGTCACACATACATAACTCTAAAACGCATTAAGTTCTAATATTAGTGACCATGCCAGTTAAAAATGGTAATGAGGTGGTCCGCGTATTTCAAATTTTCTTAGGCATTGTCGCCTCGTCGTTAGATCCTGTACGCGCATATAGAAAAAAAAATTAAGAGAATCATAAAAAAAAATTTGAAGTTAAATCAGATAGTTATTATTGATGATATATAAAATTCTCACTTCTTTACAACCATGCAAAATGCCAAATTATATTTAAGAAAATTTGAAAGTCACGGACCCCTCAATAAAAATAATTGGAAAGGTTGTTTATAAAAATACATTGGTTTGCGGCATTCATGTTTGTGTGACGTCATACCTGAGTTCAAAATACTGGCTTAGCTATTGCGGTTTCGAGCAAAAACTTGACTTTATCGACTGTCTGATCAGTCAATATCTATGGGAAGGGATATAAAAAACCCACGTAGATGGTAAACCGCTCCAAAGTTGTATGAACTCTCAACCAATGAGAGCGCCAAACGCGGTCGATGCATATGATCGAGTATCGTAATGGCAACTCATGGTAGAGGCACAGAACGCTCCTCTTAACTCAAGTGTTACTACAAACCAGTTTCAACCAATCATGTGCCTTGAATCTAGTTGTAAGTAATGCTTGAGGGTCCATCTTCAATGTTGAGGCATGTGTTGAGGATAATGACGCCCGATACTTTTACTGCTAGTGCAACCGTCCACTGACAAAATGTAATTAAAGTAATTTAAATATACTACAAGTAACATAATTAACACACATCCTGAAATTAGTTTGTTCAGAATCGTTTACTGAATCGATTTCTATCATTTTTAATATAGGTAATTTTTTATCAAAAATAATTAAAACTACGGAAATTATAGTTGAGGCACATTACCCCGTACAGTCAATTACAAACTAAGATAGACCGTAAATCAAGGCAACAAGAGTTAAAAGTGCAATTTTATTAAAAATAGTATTAATACAAATTCCGTCATCCATAAAAAAAAACAAAAAAATATGCACCTTTCTGCAATATAACTAATAAGTTAATAACAGTGGCCGGCACGTAAGTTGGCAAGAGTCGTTAGATGCGCAGAAGTCATTTTGTAGATCTTTTTGGTGGACATGCGGGTCGCGGCGTATGAGGTAGTGCCGATCCGAGCACGCGATTGGTGCGTCATTCATATTTGCCCCTCGCACCCAGTATACGCGCTCTCGCTTACACTTGTGTGCCGCTAAATGCGATGCGCAAACTTACCCCCACTACACCTTGCCAACTTACGTGCTGAGTACTGTATCGGGCGTCATTATCCTCAACACATACCTCAACATTGAAGATGGACCCTTGAGTGTTGAATGACGTTCTGTAATCAGCCTTAAGGCTGATT
Organism: Agrotis segetum; assembly: GCA_036375495.1. Taxonomy (NCBI): domain Eukaryota; kingdom Metazoa; phylum Arthropoda; class Insecta; order Lepidoptera; family Noctuidae; genus Agrotis; species Agrotis segetum. Next base: position 210,576 of record JAQSVV010000673.1, on the reverse strand, counting down.
TTTCAATAGTCAGATAACTTTTATCTGAAGTAAAAATGGCGGTTTGACAGCTTATCTATGGAAAATATGTCAAACCGTTATTTTTATTCCTCAGCTGAAAGTTATCTGACTATTAAAACATCAGCACTTAGGGCGACTTTTACCAACGGTTAAACATGTTTAAAACTTTGTTTAAGCAAAAAATTCAATACAATTTTGTACTTAAATAAAATTTTAAACATGTTTAACCGTTGGTAAAAGTCGCCCTTAGTGTCAAATTTTATTTTTTATTCTACTTTGCTGTAAATTTTCTTTTAACTCCACTCTCGCGGCAAAGCTTTCAAACAATCCCATTGAGAGATGCTGTTTATCAATACCCATGATGTGATGATAAAGATAACCTCCAGGTCTCTTGTCTCAGGGCTGGGAGGAGTCGACGGCATGAAGTCCTCGCCGGGGGGAGTGGGCGGGGGAGGGCCCGGCACTCCCCGGGAAGACTCAGGATCAGGCATGGGAGACTACAACTTAAGTAAGTATTATAATATTTTACTTCTTCGCACTTTTCTGTAGGTCTAGCAAAGTGTAGATGTAGTTGAGTAGATATAATAATGGGATTTGTTGATATCAAACCTAATGATTTGATTTTGTAAATATTAGTACTCATTTGTAGAGTTTTGTTCCGATATTTAACAGACAACGACAAAAAATTTCAGAACATTAGTACTGAGAGAGAAAGAGTGTCAATGATAGTGTATTTTTGTATCTCTGAGATCAACAAAGTGAAGTTTATCAGGATGCTACTTCTCAGATCAAATGGTAATATTCGTCCAGTGTTAGAATGTCCACGTGTCAGAACAACCGAGTGGGTCATATTTCATTTGGTTAGAATGACAAAATCAAAAGTCGAATACAAAGTCGCGAAAGTACATATTGCTACATGGCGTCATACCTAGCTTTTGCGATAAAACGACGCCTGGATTCGTTTTTTAGCCATAGGTAATAGATGCAAATCTCGTGTCTTTTTTATTTCGTAAAAGCCCTTGTTCTCAGTGTCGTTAATAAAAATTATGGAGATATAAGATCATATTCAATTTTGTCGTATGGACATTTGGTGGAGATCTTTACTCAAAACGTGTTCTGAGCGTAATGACATCTGGACAATTTCTTTGGATCTGAGATGCTACCAAAATTGCTAAAATTGTATTATCACTTTAATTTATGACTGTCAGAACGGTTAACGATGGCATGATCAAGTCGAACGTAAATCTCCTGTCTAATTTCATGTTAAATCTTAACGTTATATCCTATTTTTTTTGGATTTGATAACAAATTAAATTGATTTCTAGGTATATACACCATGTAACATAATTAACGCACATCCTGAAATTAGTTTGTTCAGAATCGTTTACTGAATCGATTTCTATCATTTTTTAATATAGGCAATTTTTAACAAAAATAATTAAAACTACGGAAATTATAGTCACATTACCCCTGTACAGTCAAAACAAACTAAGATAGACCATAAAGTGCAATTTTATTTGTATTAATACAAATTCCGTCATTCAATTGAAAAATGCAATTACTGCAAAATAACTAATTTCGTTAATAACAATGCATTTACATGTTAAATTAAAAATTCAATATATGTTTTATGATTATCCTACTACTATTATAAAGGCGAAAGTTTGTAAGTATGGATGTATGGATGTATGGATGTTTGTTACTCTTTCACGTAAAAACTACTGAATGGATTAGGCTAAAATTTGGTACACAGATAGTTTATAACCTGGATTGACACATAGGATAGTTTTTATCCCGATTTTATGTTCCCGTGGGATAATTTTCAAGTTGTAGCGGGTGAAGCCGCTGGCAACAGCTAGTAACATAATATTCTAATTGGGGTGTCTGAGGGTGTGCGTTAATTACGTTACATATTGTTTAGGGGCATCTCTTGTAAATAAACCGTACCTTAGATCATAATAAGTTTACAATTGCACATAAATGTACAGTATGAACAATCGACAGTCATAAATAGTTTATTTTTAAAAACCAGGTTTCGGTGGCCCCGGTGGCGACCAAAGCGACCAAACGGAATCGGCAGCGATATTGAAAATCAAGGAAAGCATGCAGGAAGAGGCAAAGAGATTCGAAAAGGACCCGGAACATCCAGACTATTTTATGCAGTGAAACGGTTTTTATTTCAAATTTTCTAACGCGCCGTCAACTTGCCGAAAAATCTAAAAAAAAATCACTTCTCTCATTATTTTTCTAGAGTGTATCCGAAAATTCTTGGTACCGATTCTTTTGGTATCGGTAATTTTTTGGTACCGAATTTTGGTATCGTCGCGCGATATTTCTTGGTTTCGGAGTTGAAGTACCATTTTTAGTGTTGGGAATTTTCGGTATCATTTTTCTTTTGGTATCGATGTTTTGGATACCGAGTTTTTTGGGTATCGGATTTTGTTGATGCCAAACTGGTATTGAGTTTCGAAACTAATGAATGATCGTATTTAAATTTTTATACAAATTTTAATATGCCGTAAGAATTTTAGGACTAGTGACTATTTAAATCAAATTCGATAATTATGTTACTATTTAAAAAGGTTTAAATGATCTCAAAATTACATCATTTTGGTGAGTTGGCGCGCGTTTTATTTTGCGTTCCAACGGTCTGATGGTTATAAAAATGTATTTCTTATTTAAATACCCTTTCCTTCGGCGTTTTCCTTTGCACAATTATTTATTACTTTTTAATTTAGCCCGGTGTAGTATATTTGTTTCGATTTTTTTCTCTTTCTTTCTGACAGTTTCATTCCGTGTCCAGTTATGTAGTACTTCAGTAGTTAACCTAAAAATTTGAACACATATAAACCAAATTTTTTATACTCTGCTTCACAATTTGATCTTGATGGTTTTTCCGTTTAGATTCGCAGCTATATCCACCATAAATTGACAGTTCCTAACTGACATAATAATGAAATTGTCAGAAAGAATATCCAAATGCACTTTGATGATGACGAAGTCATTATGATGACGAGGGTCCGTCAGTCAGTAACAGTTCTGTCAGTAACTTGTCAATTGATTGTCATTGACGTATGTTTTCAGAATTAAAATCCGCCATTTTCTTTTTCTAATATAATCTTTTCACTGTTCATTTGCCTTGACGTCATAGTTATCATTATCTTGTTACAATAAGATTGCTGTCTTCGACAATGTGGTCTTTATCGTGGCTAAAATAAGGTAACTATTAGATTCTCAGACACCAAATAACTTAAATTGCTGGTTCGTTTTGACATGACTGTTATTGACTGACGGTTTGACAAAGTAAGTAAGCTTGCAGATGTGCCATTTTCTACCTTTGAGTTGAAAGATACTTTCACGAAATATGCTGTCTTAATGCCACACTAACCGAACAAGATCTACGTTGTGTTCAACTATATCAGTCGAAGAATTTATTTAACAATCTTTTAACCATGCACGCTTGTTATTTCAAGCCTTTTCTGACTCTGGCCGAATAGTCGACATTGGCTTGATTTGCAATTCGATAAAAATCTAATTAACTGCTGTACAAAATATGATACTAAGGCAGTATATGCTCGATCAATCATCATCGGTCTAGCCTTTACCCAGCTATATAGCGGTCGTTTGAGAGCAGTGTCGGCTCAGTGGTATCGGTCCCGACTTACGAGTAGCAGGTCGTGGGTTCGAACCGGGTGCACTAATTTTTTAATAACTCTCAAAAACGGTGAAGGAAAACATCGTGAGGAAACCGGCATGTCCTAAAACCAAAAATTCGAAGACATGTGACATCGCCTGCGTGGTGGATTATGGCTCACTCCCTCCCACAGAGAGGAGGCCTGTGTCCCAGCAGTGGGAACATTAGTAAGCTGATGATGATAGCGGTCGACTGTCTCAAAGGGTTAGAAATCGGCCAAGACGCATAATGAGTAGAAATATAAATATACAAAGTCAAGAATCTAACAGGATTTTGATTTACTGGTTTTGTGTGTAAGTAAACTTGACATTAATTGTAGAAACTGTCACTTCTGTATACAGGGTGTTCAATACGATGGTATCAATCCTTAAAAAGGACTTAGCCTTATGCCAAATGTAAGCAAAACTATTGGTTAAAATATCTTGTTCGTTATAATGATTTTTCTATCGCCATATTGAACATCCTGTATATTTATATTTACTTTGTCAGCTCGTCGATTCGAGTGATGTATTATGTATTAACAATATTAAGTTATATAAAGATTTTTTTATTATTTCGAATAAAATTATTATGTATGTACTAGTAATCTAAAGGTCTTTATTTTTTAAACTAATTTTTGACTATGAACTTATATGTAAAGTTGGCTTCGGTTGATTTATAAAAAAATGGGCTATTAAAGATCTAAGTAGGAGTCTCGAAGTTTCTAATAAAATATTGAAAACTCAAATCTAGCTTCAAAAACAGATCTATAACAATTTTAATAAGTCGAGATCTATAAACATGATTCGGCCAAGCGTTACTACTATCATTGTAAAAAAAAAATCGCAAGATTTATCAGAAACATGCCAAAGCAATGTTCTTAACTTCCTAAGTAACGTTTATAGATTCTCTGCCATATCTTTAAACGAGCAATTCTTGTATATTTATTTATATATAATCAGGATCTCGGAAACGGCTCCAAGGATTTTCATGAAAGTTACAGATTAGGGGTTTTTCGGCTCAAGGAATCGATTTATCAAGGTCCCAGGTTCGAGAAAAGCTCGGTTCCCAAGATATAGACATTTTAAAATTGAGCGAAGCTCGGTCAACCAGATATTAAATTCTCTTATTGTGTTAACATCTACAACGTAACAGCGATCCTTGTAACCAGCAACAGGTGAGTTTTTGGGTTTTCCAGGGTTTCCAACAACACTTTTAAAACTAGGTTTTCAATATCCAAAAGATCATATAAAAGTCCATTTTTCAGAACAACTGAAGTCGTTTTGTTTTATAATTTAAGGTTACGACAATACGCACCGATTTTGAATGTCCAAGTGCGTTGATATGTATTCAAGTTGAGATTTTTAGCGACGAAGTGGTGTCACTCCGGGTTTCTCAATTTTAATCTATACTGTTCCCAATGCTGGGAAACTTCCTTTGGAAAGAAGACGGCTATAGTCCACCACGCCAAAAATATGCAATTTTGACGTAAAAATGAATAGAAGTGCAATTTAAATCAAATTAAAAGTAAATCTCTGTCTGGGAACTGTTGTGCTATTTTAGTATTTTCTAAAACATAGCTGCGCCAGCACTGAAGCTACGGTTTTCTGTCTAGTGGATTTTCAACTTTATACTGAAGAGCAAAACGTAGAAAATCATTCAAAGTTCGATTTTGTGTAACCGTGATCATTTCAGGAAATATTATCGCTTTTTTTGTTAAACGTAGGTATACTAGAGAAGATATCTTGGTATCTGGAGAAAAATATTATAAAAATATTATAAAAACTAACCAACAAAGTTCCCCTTGCTGGCACAGACATTTTGCAAGAACACAGTGCTGTATTTTGAAGAAAACTGTAGTTATTTTAAAGTGAAAATCATGCAGTCAAAATTGCGTATTTATCTTACGAAAGAAACTATATAGAAAAATCTCAGAGTAACACCACAAGTCTAAAGCCTGCTCTACATTACTCGCGAAGTTGACTGAATACGATAGTATAGAAGGGCACTTTGTTTCGCTTCGTGCAACTTCGGCTCGCTTCGGGCGACTTCCATTTGTTGTCGGTTTCTGCGACCGAGTCAAAGGGCTCAATGAGCTCCTCGCGAAGTTGTACGAGTGTGTACTCGCATACTTCGGGACTTCGATCAACCTCGACGAGCACTTCGTCGAGGTAACTTCGCGAGTGGTGTAGAGCAGGCTTAAGCTAAAAAAAAACAATTTATCTTCCAAGATTTAAAAGGAAAAATAAATGGTAAATTAATTATTTAGCATTATTTTGTTTTAAGCTCTTAATGTTCCTAGATTTGTATTTTTTTTTATTTATAAGGACACACATGTTTTATTAAAAGTTAATCAGGATATCGGTGCGTCAGGAGGTAGCGGGTTTGGGAGACTACTTCGATCAAGATTCGACTTTATTTCTGTTCGATTATAGAGCTTAAATTGCTCTGTCCCTATCTGAAACATTTGATTTTCTTGACTCAAGTATTTGATTACAAGTTTGACTTGTAAATTAGTATTGAGTCTATTATTTTACTTAGATTCGTAAAAAATCTCAGTCTCTTCTATTTTTCAAATGCTTGGAAAAAAAATACAAGAAATTTTTTTCGTTGCTAATTCTTGCTATTTCTCTAAATTTTAAAATATAAATAATTCATTTATACCCAGTTTTCGGGATTAAAATTTCGATATAAAAAATATAAGTTGTATCCCAAACACGGTATCTCGTCAGTTTTTTTTAATGTTCCGAAATGCGATAGAATTTGGGCAACGGAAACCTGGTATCGATAAATTCCTCTCACTCCGGAACAAGCATTTATTCATGTTTAATAAATTATATCGATTTACAGAATATTGTCGCGCGGTAACCACTATGTTTAGTAATAGCGGGTTAGGGTAGTGCAAAATTATCGATACCGATCGATACCGAAACCGATACCAAGTTTTTATTTTTCGAGACTATCGATAATTTTGCACATCCCTATTCCAAGGTGGAGATTTTTAAGCAGAAAAATTTTATACCGTGAGATAGTGATGTGTTGTATTTTCTTTTTCATTCTGGTATTTTTCATGTAGCATAGGTTATTATTTTTTTCTTTTGGGGTGTGTGGAAATCTGTATAAATTAGATTTTACTAGAGATTTTTTGGAGAGGTGGTAGTATTTAAGTTATATGGGGCGACGCCCTGTCCATAGTTCTGCGCAAAGTTGGGTTCATTTAGTGATCACGAAAAAACGATACCTCTAAAATCGGTACCAAGAATCTCGATAAAATTTTCGGACGAAAAATATGTATTTCTTTTATAAAAAAAAATGTGTAAATAAAATCAAAATTTTTGAATGACGTTTTTTTCTCAAATTATTTCTTTTATTTTTAGTTTTTTTTTTTAACTTTTTATTTAAAATAAACACTAAACGGACCCAAACATTGTATATTACGCAGCGTTGAATTAATTAGAATTTAAGAATCTAGCGTTAACACAAAATAGATTTCAACAATGCAAAAAAAAAAAGTTTTTTAAAAATTATTATGACGATTATTTTTTTTTTTTGTTTATTAATATTAATTGATTAATAAATGTAGTGTGAGGTTGTATCTTGTTTACAATTAAGGTATAATTATTATTATTTACTTTAATTTGTGACTTAGATAAATGAATATTTTTTTCTTATCATATTGATGTCATGTTTATATACATACATAAATAGTTATTATATATTAAAGACATTGCTCGTTTTATTTCTAAAATAGAACCTTATCCTTTTAGTTATAAGGTCTATCTGACTTCCATAACCCTTTTACAGGGTTTTACATACCCCCAGGCGCGGTCCGAAGGGGGGGGTCACAGGGGACATGACCCCCCCCAAAATCTAAGGTCACATTGAAAAATCTTAAATTTTTTATCAAATAATAAAAGGAAATCTAACTATCCCCTATTGGCGATAAAATAGTTTGCTCACATCTTGTGCAATATGCAATAATATGTCTAGTGCAATCATGTTTATTTTATTCCAGATAAGTACCTATTTTTTATAAGTGTAGTGACCCCTCCCAAAATTTCAGGCTGCGACCGCGCCTGCATACCCCTTACCTTTGAAAATTGTCAATTTGAAATTATCAAAGTTCCAAGTTATTTCTCAGATACTGAAAACTCGTGCAAAGGGTACTAAGCAGTCGTGGCCTAGTGGTATCAGCTCCGACTTTCGTGGGTCGTGGGTTCGAACCTAACCAGGCGCACTACCTACTTTGTGTAGGTAATTTATTTTATCACCACTGCTCTCAAAACGATGAAGGAAAACATCGTGAGGAAACCGCAATGTCCTAGAAAATTGGAAGACATGTGACACCTACCAACCCGCGTTGGGCCCGCGTGGTGGTTTATGGCCCGCTCCCTCACACAGAGAGGAGGCCTGTGTCCCAGCAGTGGGATCATTATGATGATGAGAGCAGTCATGGTGGCCCAGTGGTATCGGTCCCGATTTACGAGGTGTAGGCCATGGGTTCGAATCCCGCCCGGCGCATTACTACGTGTAATTAATTTCTTCACCACAGCTCTCAAAACGGTGAAGGAAAACATCGTGAGGAAACCGGCATGTCCTAGAACTAAAAATAAAAAACGACCCAACTCGCACTGGGCCCGCGTGTTGGATTATGGCCCGCTATCTCACAGAGAGGAGGCCTGTGTCCCAGCAGTGGGAACATTATAGGCTGATGATGATGACAACTCCTTGGTAAGGTCTAAGCCTACATCTAGCCATTAAGCCCAAATGCAGAGAATGAAGGACATCGTGGACTTCAGTCAATTCAAGTCTCACAGTCCCTCCTGTACTGTACCCAACCTGGGTGGGAGGACTTATTTATGATTTTACCACGAAATAAAAAAAAAAATATGGTGGTAAAATCATCAAATGAGTCCTCCCGAACGTAAGGATTTTAGTCAGTACAAGTCTGACAGTAGTGACAGTCCCTGCCGTCTCGCCCTTTTTTTTAGCGTGGTAAAATAATCAAACGAGTCCTCCTACCCAGGGCAGTGCAGGAGGGACTGTCAGACTTGTACTGAATAAAATCCACGGTGTCTCTTTACGTTCTGGGGTCACGGTAGCTCGTTAGTTCCGCGACCGCGGCAGGCTTTGATCCTCTTTAGAGGGTCACGTCATAATGCTGACACTCTTTGAGGCGCGTGTGGAACACAACGCGCCGACGACCCGGGCATGGTCCTTGATTGGACAGCGAGTCGCCCATTATTCGCCGCCACGTGGAAGTAGAGTTGAAGGCACTGTTGGCGCAGTGGCTGAACAATCGGCTGCTGCTCTGCGTGTTGCGGGTTCGATCCCCGCATGGAACAAAGTATGATCTGCAAGTAGATACTGAGTGTTTATGTTTGCGAATACTAATGTATGTAAACATGCACAAAACACAGAAGAAATTCTTTGGCAATATTTTTTTTAAATAAGTCACGGTCTACTCAGCTAGTTAAGATTAAACCAGTAATCGAACCCCATACATCTTACCAATATAACCACAGCACCATAGCTCCAAGGGGTTAGCGTGTCCAAAGGCCATATGTTCATATTCCCACCCTTATAAAATCACTGCGACTTACCTGAATCGGTTATGAGTGAATAATTGATTGAATGTATCGCTGAGCTCAGAAGTGATGGTAGCGTACAGCTTGGCCAGAACGGATTGAAACGTAACTAATCTTTTTGTTTCTGACAACTTTCTAAAATCTTTGATATTTGATGCAAACAAAGAACGCAGGTTTGTTAGATTTATTATTGTGCCGTAAAACTAACGTAATAAGTGAAAACAAATAAAATAAAATCATTCAAACTGCTGGTGAGCACAGTTTCGACTTCCGGTTTTCTACTGTCTTTTGCCAAGCTGTATATTCTAAACTACATTTCAAATGTAAAGACTCAATAACGAGCATGCGGACGGTGAGTAATGGGTGTCTCGCCGACCGACCATGCAAGTTATAACTTGGTGAAATTATCAAATGAGTCTCAGGGCGAGACCGGCGGGAAGTAAAGGGCAACTCGCTGTCTGACCATGGGTCAACGGCGCGTTGTGTTCCACGCGCGCCTCAAAGAGTGTCAGCATAATGACGGCACTTATCTCATTACCGTGACCCCGGAACACAAAGGGCTATTGAGGCATCGTGGATTTTAGTCAGTACGAGTCTGACAGTCCCTCCCGCCCTGACTCATTTGATGATTTTACCACGTTAAAAAAAAGAGGGCGAGACGTCAGACTTTGTACTGACTAAAATCCATGGTGATCCTTCAATAGCCATTCACGTTCCAGGGTCTCAGTTACGTGGTAGACAGTCCCGCTACTCCGGCTGGTTTTGGCTCTCTTATGGTTAGTTCTAGTCACTAACTAGGTGGACCGACGACATCGTGAGGGTCGCCGGCAACCGATGATGGATGCAAGTGGTGAATTGTTGTTCGGCGTGGCGGTCTAAGGGGGAGGCATATGTTCAGCAGTGGATTTCTTCCGGCTGATGATGATGATGATGGTGAACGATTAGTTCCCACCGAGACGCGACATGTCGCAACAAAATGCAGCGCCGCGCTGCGTTGTGAAAGGTGTATCTTTTCGTGTAGGAAATAGAGTTTCATTTTGAGTAGCGTGAGCGTTGACGTTGCGTGCACATTTCAATAGATGAAATGTGCACGCAGCGTCAACGCTCACGCCCGTTTTTTTTTAATTGCTGTCGGCTTTTTGAGAAATTAAGCGAGTTTTCATACATATATTTTTTTTGATAAGTCTGTGATAGCAAAAATATAGAATCACTTAATTTCAACCAAATCTTTGTCGGTAGGTATTTTTATAAAGCGTTTTCCACGTGACTGTACCCAAGACCTAAATAACGTCTAACAACACATTATATTCATTGTTTACCTATCATTTGTCTTTCTAACCAAATTATATAGCAATCATATTGCATTACGTACCACTTGATACAAACAGTTTAGTAATAACCTATAATAATGTGTTTAGTGCAGTTTTAAAATAAAAATATTGAGGCTAAGTTCAAATAGAAGTCATTAGTTGACAAATAGAGGTTGGAGGACAAGGTCGTCTTAAAAAAAAAAAACAGAAAGCTGATGTTTTTTTTTCGAGTAAAGAAAAAAAAATACAAAATATTAGCAAAGAAAAAAATCTATAAAATATTTTGTTTGGGTATAATTTGTATTAGAAAGAAATTCCTTTTCAAATTCAATATAATTTAGAAAATAATAATATTTTTTTATATAAAACTTTTCGAAGTAACAAAACCAAAATGGCCGCTTGAAAAAGTAATGTTGGAAAAATTAAGAATTATATTCTACGTCTTATTAACACTACTTATACCTTACTTACTTCAAGAATATATATCATCAATTCTAATAAATAAAATAAGAACTTGTAATCATTGCAAATCTTGCGATTACTAAGATAAAATATTCAAAATGGCGGTTTAAAAATCAAGATGTCATTTTATTATTTACTTTTGTTAATTTTTTTTATCAATTTGGGCTGCGTTTTATCTGAGCTGAGTTTACGGTTTGGTAAGTAATTTCAACCGAATAACTTTTTATATGCAATGGGTTTAAATTACCTGAAGTAAATGTGGTTTTATACTGAAAAAACATCCGTTAGTTAGATCTAAAAAAATACCTATATACCCGCATTTTTCTTGTTACGTTAACCTAAATTGGTGAAGATTCGACACCATTACTCGTATACCTGTTTGTCAATATAAAAAAACACTCTATTTTTTTTTTCATAACTATAACTGACGGATTACCTGATTACATTTGTAATTTATTCCTGCTATGTCATGAAGTCTATGTTGCAATGAGACGTCCAGAGACGTCCAAATCTTGTTTCTCATAATATAAATATTATAAACAATCATATATTTTTTTCAGTTTTCATAGTAGAGACTCAGGAACAAGATTTGACCCACAACATTGGAAAAGCGCTGAAGTTTTCTGAAACTGTGAGACCTGATGTCAAAGTTGATGACGCCATTGTGCCTCTGGATAGAGAAAGAGAAGAAGAGAGCTATAGGATACGTAAGTATCATGATCATCACCATCATCTTCATCAGCAGGAAGACGTCCACTGCTGAACAAAGACCACCTTTTTATCGTGGTAAAATCATCGAATGAGTCCTCCCATCCTGGGCGGCTCGAGATGGACTGTCAGACTTGTACGAACTAAAATCTAGGTCCTTCAATAGCCCTTTATTGTGAGTGAGCTTCAGGTACACATTTAAATGTTTCATTGGACATGTACACTTGTTTTACGTAAGAATGGAAAGAAGGCGATAATTTTTCTACCTTTTTGCAGTGGCCCTAGGAATCTGGTTATTCTACGAGTATAATCTATGGCCTCCCCGCCGAACGACAATCCGTCACTTACATCAAACGGCTGCGCATCCGCGACCCTCACGATGTCGTCGGTCCACCTAGTGGAAGTCTACGCTGCGTCTGCCAGTCCATGGTCTCTCGAGAACTTTTGTTTCTCATTGATAAATCAGTTCTCTCCATTCATTTACAGTATGCTCAGCAGTCTCCAAAGGGGCATCAATGATAATCGACCTCTCCTGGTCTCCCTGGACAATGGCTGAAGACCTGGCTTCAGAGACAGGTGTACCCCTCGTCAGGACGCTGTTAGGATCTCAACAACTCGTGAAGGCGCTGGATGAGCACCTGGAATCAAGGAATGCTACTGACGCTGCTATTATATTGGAGAGTGAAAGTGGTAAGTGTTATTCAGTGACATCATTCAGTGACGCCATGTTTTTTTTTTTGGTAAAATCATCATATGTGTCCTCCCACCCAACTGTCCGGACTGTCCGGACCGAAAAACGCAGCGTAGGCAGGCCTCCCTCTAGGTGGACCGACGACATCGTGAGGGGCAGCCGATGGATGCAAGTGGCGAATTTTGTCGTTCGTCGTGGCGGTCTAATGGGGAGGCCTATGTTCAGCAGTGGACGTCCTCCGGCTGATGATGATGATGATGATGACACAACTGTCAGACTTGTACTGACTAAAATCCACGTGTCCTTCAATAGTCCTTTATGTTCCTTTTTTCATGGATGTAAGGAAATAGGACCAGCGACACTGGCAGGCTTTGGCCCTCTAGGGCCCAGTCATTTTAGCTGAAGCTCTTTGAGGCGCGCGAGGAACACGACGTGATTTGGAAAGTTTCCAAATGCTTTTATAACTTCCAAATGCTTTTTATCTAAAACTATATTTTCGGTGTTACGATTTTAATGATTGCATTCCCTAATCAATTTTTTAGTTCACTACAGAGCTATATTAATTCTCATTTTCATACAGATTTGTAAAATTAATCAAAACTATAATAATTGACGACTATTTTTGACGTTGCCAACTTTCAGAATAAGCGCTCTTAAGTTTGATGATCGACCAATATGGCTCAGAAGCACCTCTTTTTTACAAATTTTTCTTTCGACCGTCTCAAACCCTAATATCTTTGTCCATAGACGTTGACCAAACCCTATACGAGTTGCTAGGAGTCTCTAACATTAGGGTCTGGGTGCATGCTGGCCTCACCAGAGACTCGGCCAAAGCTCTGAAGACCATGCGACCTGAACCCAGCTTCTATATCATTGTGGGAGTGAATGGATTTGTTATGGACACTTATAGAAGGGTGAGTTACAATGACCTACAACGAAACCTTTAAAGAGAACTCGGATTTATAGAAGAATGCGTAGAAACGAATGTAGGCTTCAATTATATGTACTAGCTAGCAAAAATATGGAACCACTGACTCCGATTCCACGTGATCTTGAGTACAGTCACGAGCTATAGTATGTATACACTAAGCAGTATTCAAAAGCGATGTTCTGCTATCATGTTGATTAAACGTTTGTCTTTTAATTAGACTTCTATTTCGGATGCCATACTATTTACAAACTAAGTCTTATTTCAAAGTGGAAATCAGTATTTCATGAGCAATTTGCGTTTGAATTTTGTTAAGTGTTTACATGTTATTGCTCGTGACTGTAGGGGAACAGAGGGTAATGGGAGCCAGAGGGTAATAGGAGCTGTGTGAATAGAGACAAACCTATAGCTCTTATTCACTCGTTTGTTACTCGGACGCCTTCGGCCCGCTGCGATCGTGTTTCTCTGCGGCGCTAGACTCGCCAGTGCACAGAGTACTTTTATTAATCGCCAGTGCCATCCGTTGTGTGACGACGGACGCTTGTTGATTTTGCGGTCCGTCCTTAGAAGAAATACGAGATTTCATCGGCCAGTTAAGTATAAAGTTATACGTTTATTATAATCAAACCTGTTTGATTTTATACCTAATGTTATCAATTTTGAGTATCTCTGCGTATAATTTCGTTAAAAGTTAGATTCAGTGTATCGTTTTATTTAATTTCAACATGGTGGTAGTCGGGTAATCGGAGCTTATTATGCTCTGATTACCCCTTTGTGGCTCCAATTGATCCTTAAAGATAATTGTTATAAGGTTACATTTACATTATAATTTATATGATCAAGTCAGATTTAAGACTGAAAACAATTTTTTTTAGGCTGATTTAATAATTAAGTAGCTCCCATTACACATATGGGAATTTATAGGCTCTCATTTCCCGCAAAGTCGGGTAATGAGAGCGATTCTGTTTTTTTCTTTAAAGTTTATATGTGGCTAAACGCCTAATGATGTAACGATAACGCTATTGTTAAATGATAGTCAAATGAGTAAGGATTTCGTTTTTTAATAAAAAGTTCTTAAGTATCCATGACTTTTATTGAACTTTTTCCTTAGTAGGCTCCAATTTCCCTCTTCTCCCCTACCTACTAAATAGCTAGACAGGGCCCCCGTAAGGTCTACTGGCGCCCGTGTGCAAAAAAGGATTTTGGCGCCCCTTATGACATTTTGAATCATCTTTTTTTATAGTAGGTCGGTCAGTGGCGCCCTGGGGATGTAAAGCTTGCCGCTTCGGAACTTAAACACAAAAATAAAAATCATCAAGTGCTACTCAAACTTCATACTCAGAGTTCCATACCATCTAAGAATTTTTGTATACCAATAATAAAAATGTAACTAACATAAGAAGCATTTGCTATTGAAAAATGAGAATGAATTTCAAAAGCGAGGGCAAGAAAGGCGAACATCAACCTTACTTGAAGCGCGAGCGAAGCGAGCACGAAATTTTTAAGCTTTTTGGAATATAACAAGGCAAGTTTTCATAGAAGAACGCAGTGAGCTCTAAAAGTTTAACGTTTCCATACTCCAAGTTTTAATCCAAAAGTGAGATCAAATATTTGAAGTCTTTAGTAGGTATTTAAACTTAATCCTATTTAATTAAGTTCTCAACTTTTATTTAAAAATTATTTTTGTTTTTTTTCTGTTCCCTTGGCTTTGACGCCCCTAAAGGATGGCTTTGGCGCCCCTAAAGGATGGCGCCCGTGTGCATTGCACACATTGCACATATGGTAGCGGGGGCCCTGTAGCTAGATAATAAAATGGTACTATTTAAAAAAAAATACTGGTAACTTTAAATTAAAACCGAATTCAATCAAATCACACTTATTTATGCAAGTAACTGTAAATAATAATGTTCTTGTTAGACACGGATATCTTGGTCGTCTTGCTTTCCATCGTAGGCCCCCACAGTGTTCCCCACAACGATCTATCCCTTACTTTTCTAATCAAACATGCTCAGGTTCATAACTGATGGACAATTAATGTCAAACGTACTATCATCGAATGTAGGTACTTCGACACAATAAAGTATCATCGATAAATTATGGAATCAGGCGTTACTTTGCGGAAATCCATGACATTAAAATAAAAATTTTTTCATAACATTTTAAAGTATCATCGGTTGAGAGTGAACGGTCAAATTGTTTGTCTATACATAATTTGTCTGTTTTGGAGTTCCGCGAACGTTATTATGCGACGCACATGTTTCGCCAGATATAATCCTACCCTTATACCATCCCATCTTCGACTTACTTACTTATACTTCTCTTATTGTATCTAGAACACCATTCTATCACCTCTTATGCCCACCTGTCCGTTTTACTGCTCATAGATGCCCCAAATTTTTATCAGGCTGTAAAAGAGAAGCTAGTACGTCGTAACTACCGCTGGAACCTGGTTCTGACAGACTACTCCACCCCAGATGTTAGTCAGTTGGTGCTGCCGACTGTGATGCTTCAGGCAGACCAGGTGGAATGCTGCAAGCTTTTGAAGCGAGAAGATTGTACCTGTCCTTCGGATTTTCAGGTATTTTTAAACATCAACAACTTCTGAGTTTTATCAAAGTTTTTTTTTTAGATTCACTTGTCCCGTTGTCTGTAATCAAATAAAACTAAACTTTAAGATGAATCAAACGAGTCCAAACTCGATAATGGGGTTGAGTCGTTTCATTACAGAGTTCCTATAAAAAAACGTAGGGACGTATATTATTTAAGGGATTATTTATTTATTAATTTATTAAACTTTATGCACAGCAACGTACAACGCACGGCGGACTTAATGCCGTAAGCATTTTCTACCAGTCTACCTTGGGGTGATGCAGAGACAAAACATAGTAGGTGCAATAAAAAGAGAACATTTTACTAGGGATATAATATTATATAAAAATAAATATACCTATATAAATACATACATAGATACACTCACTTTATGCAGAGAAAAGAAAAATAAATGGAAATACTGCCAACCAGTTAATTATGAATCGAATCTGCCAGCTTCTTAAGTAAAAATTCTCGAGCCTGTACCTTAAACGAGTTAGGTACGATTAGTTTATCTATGGGATGTATTTACATAACGTGTACATAGATCGTGGGTGTAACTTGCAGAGATGCACCCCACGTTTTGAGTGGCCCCTCTATCAGCCCCGTAGAGTTATTTTCTTATATTTAGGAAATTTAAAAACGTGGAAAACCTGAACCTGCAGAACCTTTACAGTTCAAGTTATTTTTCCAGCGCAAGCAATACATTCTGAACGCCCTAATTCAGTACATAGCAGAGACCTACTCCAAGTTGGAGAGGGACCTGCCTCTGACCACCAGTACCATTGACTGCGACGATCTTCAACCCCTGATGAACAGCACCAGGGAGAGACTGTTCAGACAGTTTGGGGAAGATGCGGAGATGAGCAACGAGACGATATTCTTTTGGGATATGGAGAGGTATAAAAATATAACTTTAGTTTAGAAGTCGCTCTTATGGTGAACGCACATCTAGCCGCACCGCAGTCTCCGCAGTCCCCGCATTACGAATTCTTTGTATGAAGTTCTTTGAAACCTCGCACACTTACCCGCATCGCAGTAGCCGCAGAATCGGTAAGAAAAAGGACTGCGGAGACTGCGGTGCGTCTAGGTGTGCGTTCACTATTATACAGCATTGATTTGATTGCAATATCAGACGTGTTGGTTGGTAAGTAGTTTGATACCAATAGATGGCGCAACGTGTAAACAGCGTTCATAAAACAAGGGAACGAGAAATTCAGCTTTGTGAGTAGTGGTTGCGATGGCCTAGTGGTTAAGGCGTCTAGAGTACCTATCCAGAAGACGCAGGATCGAACCCTGCTCGTAACTGAATTTTTCGTTTCTGTAAAAATAATCTTTGCGACATATTTGTAACATTTAAGTTAAGTTTACGTTTTTGTTCCAACTTAGCGCTTTTTAAACGCCCGAAAAAAAGCGTTGAAAGATCAACAAATGATAACCGGGACGGGACCAACGGCTTTGCGTCCTTTCGGGAACGACGGCGAGTTCATCCAAGATAAGACATTATAATCAGGGCCCCAAGTCTGCTAATTTAGTAATGACTCAGTAGCAGTTTTAACTACATTTGGTTCTGCTACTAATTTAAGACCAGTGGTTTTCCAGTGACATTCCATTGAACTGCTATCAGAATATTTGCTGGTCTGCTCTTCAATCGTGTTACAAATTGTAAATCTATTGTGGACTTTATCGGTATTCTACTCTCTAATGACAATACTTATAACTGTTCAACTGAGAGTCAATTACAATTACACTACGATGCCATTACGACTCTATTAAGCTTAAACAAGTTTTTGCTGAATACCAAATTTGTTCTAATCGTAATGGAGTCGTGATTCAATAGCATAGCAGACTTGAGGCCCAGATTCAATGTTATAGCAACTTTTTTGAATCTCTTAAAACCTATCATCTCTTCTGCTAGATCCGGTCTCTTCCTCCGCTCTCGCTTCATCTTATCGACGTACAAACCCGACGAAGGCCAACAGATCATAGCCAACTGGTCTGCTGACGACGAGTACAAACTGCTGCCAGGAGTTGAGTTGGAGCCACTCAAGATGTTCTTTAGGATTGGAACTGCTCCGGTAAGTTACCAGTTCAGGTGGGCACAAATCAGTGGCTGCTACTGAGAAACATCTGATGACATAGTTTCCTAACCTGGGAATCGAACCTAGGTTTGATTCCTACAACAGGCCTGGATTTTTGTCGCAAAATTAAAACTAGATATTTTTCATAACATTTAATGCCATGGATTTCCGCAAAGTATTTGTGTTACTGGGCAGGCCACATCGCTCGTAGAACTGACAACCGATGGGGAAGAAAAGTTATCGAGTGGCGACCACGGACCGGAAAACGCAGCGTAGGCAGGCCTCCCACTAGGTGGACCGACGACATCGTGAGGGTCGTGGGCAGCCGATGGATGCAAGTGGCGAATTGTCGTTCGGCGTGGCGGTCTAAGGGGGAGGCCTATGTTCAGCAGTGGACGTCTTCCGGCTGATGATGATGATGATGATTTGTGTTACTGTTTCAATAATTTATTGAGTATCTCGTCAATCAACAGGCTGTTCCTTGGACCCTCGTGAAGGTAGACCCCAATACTGGAGAACAGATGTTCGATGAAGAAGGACAGCCATTGTATGAAGGGTACTGCGTTGATCTGATTGCTAGATTGTCTGAGGTGAGCAATAAGATCTTAATTATTTGCCAGAAAGTTAATAAGGGCCATGGCGCGACGCAATATCGAAAGAACGAGAAAGAAAGAAAGGCCGGCCAAAGAAAATGTATGCTTGTGTTTGCTAATAGAGTCGCACGGTTTGACGATATCGCTCACAGATCTCCTCGATATCGAATTGCATGTAAATACGTCCTAATGACAATGCACATGTCTGTTCAAAATTCGATTGTGCAACTAGACACTTCCGACATCTTTGTCTTTGGTTTGAAGCGCCTTTATATCGCAGTAGTAAGGTGGATTTTTGAAGTGCATTGCATCACTCCAAAAGTAAATTTACTTTTGACATAATTAGGCAATCGACTCGATATCGTACGAATCGCATCGCGCCATGGTTAGTCCCTAACTCTAGAATGTTGTGTTGCTGTATCTCATAAAACCACAATAGTTAGACAGTTGAAATTGCTATCACCGGGAGCAGAACTACCTATGTCGTTTCGTAGAAGACCTGACGGACAGAGCCGGCCGTCATCCACCCCGGTCCCCGGGGAGAGTGGAACCGGCGAGAGATGTCGTGCGGTGTCCCACAGGGATCGGTCCTGGGGCCGTTCCTGTGGAACATCGGATACGACTCAGATCAAAGAAATAGGCAGATAGAGCGCTCAGAATACGCGAGTGGGTCCACCAAAGTTGATACAAAATCAACATCGTTTATAAAGTCGCAACAGTACCAAGCTGCGCGTCAATGTTGTTTTTTGCCAAAATATGCCGTCACGTGTCTTTAACCATCGTAAAAGTTGTTCTCAAAAATAAAGAAAATACTATGGAATGTAATTCAATTTGATTTTGTATTAACTTTGGTGGAGACGCTCGCGTGTTCTGAGCGTTCTATCTGCCTATTTCTTTGGTCTGAGGGATACGACTGGATTTTTCTGATGCCGCTATTGCTTTTAATTGATGATTTTAAAAGGCTCTTTTAAATCGTGCGTTCCTTTTCCAGACAATGTCTTTTGATTACGAGATCGTATCTCCAAAGTCCGGTGATTTTGGAAAGAAGCTGCCAAATGGAACATGGGATGGAGTTGTTGGCGATTTAATGAGAGGGGTGCGTATTTTTTTCTACTTTTACTTTTATCATTTTCATCAATGTCACTTTAGATGTAACTGTAACTTCTAAAATAAGAGAATGATAAAACTAAAAAAAATATATGATGTAAATTGGTTTGAACGAGATCGAGTAATTAGTTTTTTTTAATACGTCATAAATCGTAAACCACAATTAGGTATTTATTTATTTATTTATTTAAAGGTACACCAACAGCAAAACATACAATGCATTAATAGAAAAGAAAAAAAATATAAACTTATGCGCTGTTATGCAAGCCTATTACAGGTATACGCAACATTTACCATTTAATATTTAACATTATGAATGGTTAAATTATGATTTTAATTTTTCTTAAATGAAAAATAAATAGAAATTTTAATACAGAAAGAAAGAAATTGACAAAGAAATTGACAAAGAAATTACTAAGTAGTAGGTTGATAAATGCGTTCCCTTATCTCCGAGACTAATCTTCTGAACTTGTTCAGAGAGACGCTGAATAAATCGGAGTCTAATGATTTAAAACTGCTATTATAGTTTCTACATATTCGAAGTATAGGAGCGTTAAGGCCAAGGTTCGATTTACGGAAAGGAATATGGAAAAATCTAGTGATGGGATGTCTAGGGGGTTTCAAGGTACCATTGCAACGCTCCAACCAACTGCAAGAACTTTTATATTGTGTGAACCCTTTGGCGAGTCCGACTTGCACTAGGCCGTTTTTTTTTATTCCTACGTAAAACAAGTGAACCTCTGCAATCAAAACATTTGAATGTGTGCATGGCTCTCACTCAAACATTTTTAAAACGTCGCGCGTCGTGGCTTCACTGAAAACCTGAATACGATCCTACATTTTGTTTCGAATACGGAAACTGGATATTTTAAACTCATTCTACACGGTAAGACCCCACCGCCTGACAGAGGTGATCTTGGTCCGGTGGGAATGAAAATCGACCGTGTAGACGTTGGTCGTGCGACCAAATGTGGGCGGAGTCAATCGAACCTTGGTCGGGAGCGCAGCCGTCCCGACAGGCTGCGTCCGCGGTGGGACCCGACCGTCAGTTGACAGCGTTCCAGACGGTGGGGTACTGTTGACACGACCAAAGTCAGTGGTCAGGTCTTACCGTGTAGAAGGGGTTTTATAATCTATGTATCAAAATTTTAATGACATTTCCGACATTTCTTCTATTATCTTTGAGTTAGACATGGATAAAAATCTAAAAAGATTATGGGATTATTTACGTATTTTCGGTATTTTGGTTATAGCAGTAGATGTTTATGATAGTTATTTTCATTATGATGAAAGTACACCACCAAGTTCAGGTAAATTCCCAAGCTGCGTGTGTGTATGAGCAGATGATAGATTTATGAACTTCATCAACATCATCATCATCAGCCGGAAGACGTCCTTATGAATGACACAGGCCAGTCAGAGGGAGTGGGCCATAATCCACCACGCAGGATCTTCGAATTTGATGGTTCTCGGTTCAGTTTCCTCACAATGTTTTCCTTCACCGTTTTGAGAGCAGGGTAGTGAAATAAATTAGACTAAGTAATACGCCAGTCTAAGTTCAAACCCACGACCTACAACTCTTAAGTCGGGGCCGATAACACTGGGCTACCACTCACCACTGCTGCATATTCTGTGTGTGGAGTACTATGACAGGAAACCTCCACGTGCGCCCGTGGACTGAAGTTCCCTCTCGGATACGTCCGGGGGGAAGACCAGTTTTTCGGGCCGGTGCACCCTGGGATGCGGGCAAAAACTCATCCTTAGGCACTGTGTGGCTAAGGGGTCTCTTTGCCCGTATGCGAATAGCCTGTCCTGTGGATTCTCCAACGCGTGTCCCTCTGATCAGCAGAGGGCACAGCGGCGGAGCGGGTTTGCGGACGGTGAGTAATGGGTCCAAGCCCGGGTAGGTGCACACACAAAACACAGAGTTTGCATTATCATTTCTATTTGCCATTTCTTTCACAGGAGACTGACATCGCCATTTCGGCGTTGACTATGACGGCGGAGAGAGAGGAAGTCATAGACTTCGTGGCGCCTTATTTCGAACAAACTGGTATTCTGATAGGTAAGTATAATAACTCCGTACCATTAAGGTAAGCGTCCACAGGTCGGCATCGTACACGTATCGGACGCATCGCATCAAACGGATTTCTCTATCGGCAGCGATCGGATTGCCGACGCGAGTATCAGCAATCGGATTGCCGATGCCACCTTCATCGCATCCACTGATCGGCATTCTGTATGACGTCATCGGTACGCACGTCAGCGAGCTTACCCAGAAGAAGTCTGTTCACTCTAACTTTGAAGAGATTAGGGTTGTATGCGTTCGGAAACAGACGCAGACAGAGAGTTCCACTCCTTCGAAGCGAGAAGCTTTGAGAAGCCTATAGATTGGTCTCTCGATTCGATCGACCTAATAAAATAAATAAAGCGCAGAAAATCTAACCTAGGTACATTTTTCTTCATTAGGTATTCACATGGTAAACTTTCTTTGCTTATAAGGTCAATTTTCTCTCACAGTGATCCGCAAACCAATAAGAAAGACCTCGCTCTTCAAGTTCATGACTGTACTCCGTACTGAAGTGTGGTTGAGCATCGTAGCAGCGTTGGTTCTCACTGGGTTCATGATATGGTTGTTGGACAAGTACTCACCTTACTCTGCAAGGAATAATCCTGATGCTTATCCGTATCCGTGCAGGTTTGAGATTTTTGAGACTTCTGACATTATTATGACAAAAAGATTTTAGGGCTCATGTATACGTGAGCACTCAGAGGCAAGAAAAATTCAGCTGCGAGACTGCGAGTGAATGAATACCTACTCCAGACGACACATACCAATAGGCTAGTTGCCTAAAAAAATGTAATTAGTCCGTCTTTTAGATTATTCAAAAATAAGGGACACGTATTTTTTATTTGTAAATTAGACCAAACATGACAAAGATATAGCCTATTAAAGTTACGTGTGACGTCACGATGCGTGGCATTTTTCGCGCAGAGTGACGTCACAGGTAACTTAAATAGGCTATTATCTTTGTTATTTTTTATTTAATCGAAAAAAGAAAAAATACGTGTCCAATATTTTTTTATAATCTAAAATACCTACGGACTAAATAGAATGTAATTATTTTGACCCTGGAAACTACCCTATTGTCGTGGTTTTATCGAGTTTTTTCGGGTTTACAATCTTTTTATAAAATAGAAAACCTAGACTTACTGATGTGGTCGACGATGAAGCACGCTTGCCTGTCAGTAACGTTGTCATAATGGCACTGCGGTTGTAGCTGATGAGGCTGGTCACGTGAAGGAGAGGACAGCGTCTACGTCACGACACAGCCGCTTCGTGAGACGCCCACGGCAATAGACGTCGCCGTCAAGGCGATTTCCGGCGACCTTAGGCGCGGGCATGCGGACGGCGAGTAAATGGGCGACTCGCTGTGTGATCATGGACCAAGCCCTCAAAGAGCTGTCAGCAATATGACGGGGACCCCTCAAAGGGCCAAAGACTGCTGGGGGCTATTGAAGGACACCGTGGATTTTAATTCAGTACAATTCTGACAGGTCCTCCCGTCCTGCTCCGGGAGGGAGATTTGATTTTGATAAGATTCATTTGATGAATTTACATCGTAAAAAAATATGAAGAATTATTCCGACTCTTATATATAATATCGAAATACCAACTTTACAGGGAATTCACACTCAAAGAGAGTTTCTGGTTCGCCCTAACATCGTTCACACCACAAGGCGGAGGAGAGGCGCCTAAAGCATTGTCTGGAAGGACCCTAGTGGCTGCTTATTGGTTGTTTGTGGTCCTCATGTTGGCTACTTTCACTGCTAATCTGGCTGCGTTTCTTACAGTAGAAAGGATGCAGGTATGTGGCCTTATTATAGCTCTGCTAGCTTTCAGTATACTTAGTAGGGTATTTGACTGAAATCCAATTGAGTCCGTCAGTAAGCCTAGTATATTTGACGTAAAAATTCTTTACTAGCAAGTGCAGTTTTTACTTCCGCTATCGCCGATGAAAGCTAGGCTAGCTAGTGACATAGGCTATTTTTATTTTGTTAGTCATTGCTTTTGTGCGAAGCACGGGTTAGCCACCCGTATTTGCTTCGCGAGTTAAGAGCGTATATTCCGAAAGTTGGCAACGTCGCAAATGGTTGTCAAATATAGACAAGTCATAATTAATTTAGCATTGTTACTGAATGAGAATAAGAAATATGGCTCTGTAGTGCACTAAAAAATGGATAAGGCAATGCAATAATATCATAATACCGAATATATAGTTTTAGACGTAAAAAAAGCATTTGAAAGCTTTCCAAATGCGTTTTATACAAATTCCTGAAACGGTTACATCAAATTCAGTGTTTTAATTGCATTCCTATAAATTTTTTTTAGTGCACTACAGAGCGATATTTCTTGTTTTCAAACAGAAAAATTGCCAAATTAATTAAAACTTGTAAATATTTGACAGCTTTTTGCGACGTTGCCAACTGTCAGAATAAGCAGCCTTAAAGACTTCAACAGGTACTAGATATAGTTAAACTTGCCAGGAAGGTGGACAAAATCAAATAATTTATTATAATTAGGCTGATTTATCAGCACTTTTGGAAGGTCAATTTTTACATATATGACGGTCCCCCAAAGCGCCCCCCTTCGACTTTTCCTAGTGTTTTGGCTGGGAAGAAGAAGTGGCGGAACAAACTCCCTAGCAACACAACTGTCTGTACGGTTAGAGGGACCAGCCACTAATAATTGACTAACTGCATTACGCTACGCTGTGGCATACACACACATACGGTCCCTCCCGCCCGCACCGCTGTCGCCTTGCCCCGCCCCTTTGCGGGGGCTGAGGTAGTGCGCTCATAGCTACGGACTGTACTGGAACCTGGCCTTAAGGAATTCATAATTAAATTACTTTGCTGAGGAGCAAGTTTTTAATCTATGAGAACGTTATATATGTTTTTTCAAAGTTTGAGATGTTTTCTCGGTATGTTTAGACACCAGTGTCATCCTTGGAGCAGTTGGCTCGTCAGTCCCGGATCAATTACACTGTGGTGGAAGGATCGTCAGTGCATCAGTACTTTATCAATATGAAGTTTGCTGAAGATACGCTTTACAGGTACGTCGGAAATACTACGTTTAAGAGCGTATATTCCGAAAGTTGGCAAGGTCGCAAATGGTTGTATTAAAATATAATTTAGCATTGTTACTGTATGAAAATAAGAAATATAGCTCTGTAGTGCACTAAAAATTGATAAGGGAATGCAATAATTAATATCATATCATAATAGTTTATTTTCGTTTATTGTTTAGTAATTAAATTTAGATTTTAGCTTAAGTTACCACCTATACATATAACTATGTGAATGTTGGTTCACCTATTATTGGCAACTGTATAAGCCTTGTAGTCATAAACGTTTACACTATTTATAAATTTATATACAGAAGCTGTTGGTGTACCTTTGTTAATAAATAAATAAATAAATCATATCACCGAATATAATTATAGTTTTAGACGTAAAAAAGCATAAATGGAAGCTTCCTAAATGCCTTTTATACACCTGAAACGATTACAACATCAAATTCAGTGTTTTAATTGCATCCCTATATTATCATTTTTTTTAGTGTACTACAGAGCGATATTTCTTGTTTTCATACAGAAAAATTGCCAAAAATAATTAAAACTTGTAAATATTTGACAGCTTTTTGCGACGTTGCCGATTTTCAGAATAAGCAGCCTTAAGCGGAGAAATGTTTTTTTTTAAAGAGTTCAAAACTAATTTAAAAAAAAAATGTGATAAGTAGGTATAATTCACTTTCGTAAATTGGTGGCTTCCGAAAAAAAAAGTTATCTTACTATTTTTAACTGACTTTAAAAAAAGAAGGTTCCCAGTTCGACCTATATTATGTTTGCATATTTTTATGTTCGGTTTAGAAGTCTGTTTTTTTTAATTTTTATTTTAGATAAGTACTTATTCCGCCATAAGTAAATAGTAACGGATCCAAGCGCACAATGTCACGGGATAATCTATTATTGTTGTATATTACCTAACACTTTTCTAAAAACCGCATCTAAATCGGTGCAGCGAACGCGAGATAACTGCAGGCAAACATACATACCTACAAACAAATATACGGGTTGAATTGAAAACCTCACATTTTTAGACGACCGTTAGCAAATAAATCTGATTATTTTTTCAAAACACTTACATATTTTCTCGTTTCTGTTCCTCCTGGAAATCGGTCGGATGTTTCGTTGTATTTTTAACCGACTTCGAAAAATAAAGGAGATTCTCAATTCGTCGGAACCTTGTTTTTTTTTTCAGAGTATGGAAAGAAATAACTCTAAACGCCACTTCAGACCAGGCGCAGTACCGAGTTTGGGATTACCCAATCAGGGAGCAGTACGGCCATATTTTGTTGGCTATCAACGCTTCAGGTAAAACTATTCATCATGATCATCAGCCGGAAGACGTCCACTGCTGAACATAGGCCTACCCCTTAGACCTTTCACTTGTAAATATAATGAATGAATAAAGTCCCTTACGTTTATAACTTTCTGGTATGTAGTGTAAAATGGCCGACCCATTTACTTTCCACATAGAAAGGGAAACATAATATTTGATGTTTTCAGAACCTGTACCCGATGCTAAGACAGGGTTTCAACAAGTGAATGAGCATACCGATGCGGATTTCGCTTTCATACATGATTCTGCTGAAATAAAGTAAGAACTTATACCGAACATAGAATTTAGTACCGTCTCCAAACAGGCCCAGTTTAAAACTAGCGTCAGGCACTAAAAGGGCACGTGCATGCGGACGGCGTTTAATGGGTGACTCGCCATTCGGTCATGACTATGCCCGGACGATGGCGCGTGCATAAAAAGATACGTCAGCAATCTGACGGGATCTTAGAGGGCCAAAGCATGCCGGGGTCGCGGAACTGTCATCAGGTAACGCGTTTCCATGGAACGTAAAGGGCTATTGTAAAAACCCGTTGATTTTCATTTTTCTCCCTCCGGGCGGGGGGACTTTTGATGGCTTTACCACGATAAAAAAGGTAGGAACGCGTTTTTAAAACGTCTGTCGAGTTTCTTTTGGAAATCCTCCACAAAAGCCTTATGGAAAAGTCTGTCTGCTACGCCGGGGGTACGATTCCCACCCAGGACAAATGTTTGTGTGATGAGCATGATCATTTGTTCTGTGTCTGGGTGTATAGTTATTATAGTATTTACAAATATTTATGTATGTTTATCAGTTGTCTAGTACCCATAACACAAGCTCTGCTTAGCTTGGGACTAGATGGCGTTGTGTGATGGTTGTGAAATATTATTATTATTATTTTAAAACGTCTCTCGAGTTAAAGTTACCCTTGTCCTTATGGAAAAGTCTAGTCATTTAAGACACTTAACTTCCAGATACGAAGTGACCAGAAACTGCAACCTAACAGAAGTAGGAGAGGTCTTCGCAGAACAGCCCTATGCCATAGCAGTACAGCAGGGCTCCAGGTTGCAGGAGGACCTGTCCAGAGCGCTGTTAGAGCTGCAGAAGGAGCGGTTTCTGGAACAGCTGGCTTCGAAGTAAGATATTATAGTGGTCTGGTAGGTAGTCGCAAGCGCGTCTGCTAAGCTAAGATTCTAAAAAGTGCAGATGGATTTTTCCGCATCTACAATCCGGAGTTGGATTGGTCTTTGACTGCTGGCCTTTTAGAGAGACTAAGAGTAACTCAACGAGCAATGGAAAGAGCTATGCTTGGAGTTTCTTTGCGGGATAAAATCCGGGACATGGATATTCGGCTAAGAAACAGAGTCACCGACATAGCTCATAAAATTTGCAATATGAAGTGGCAATGGACAGGCCACATCGCTCGTAGAACTGACAACAGATAGGGAAGAGAGTGGCGACCACGGACCGGAAAACGCAGCATAAGTAAGCAAATCAAATCAAATCAAATCAAATCAAATCGTTTATTTCAACTAGGCCAATTACAGGCACTTATGAATTGTCAAAAGACATAAAATAAAACAAGTATAAAAATAGTTATGGTGCTACGGTCCCAGACACAAGACATAAAAACTGTGAAAGTACCGTAGATGCACGTTCCAAGAAGTAGATCTCTATGGAGAAGAACGTGCAAGAAACTCCATGGACACTCTTTTCAGATCGCCAGAATTATTACAGAACCTTTGTTACATCATTCATTTTGAGGTGGTACACTATGTGAGAACGATGTAGCAAGTTTTTAATTAAAGTGTCCATAGTAACAATTAAACAAAGACAATTCAAAAAACAAAGTGATCAATAATTATTAAAATAAACCGTGGCAGCTAAGAGATGACCAGTCCCAACTGACAGCGCCCGTTCACGAACATGACACATGCATCAGCACCATTCAGCTCAACCATTTTGGAGGGAGCTAAATGATCCGACACACGCGCCACCACCAGCGAGACATTTAAGTGAGCATGACAGACTCTCAGCCGCCAGGGTCATTCAAGTCAACAAGAGACGTAGGTACTCAATGAATGACAGCTCTGAAGTACATAGTACTCACACAATGTCGGCTATGAAACTATATAATACAAAGAAGATTGAATCTATACATTGCAAATACAGTTGTACAGTCTTCAGCAGCTCCAACAATGGTATTAAGACGTATACTTTCACTATCAATATTATTCATACATTCACTGCCTCATGGAGCAGGACCAGCATGGAGCCAAGCATTATCATCAGCGATATAGTCGCTCAGTTTGTAATATGCCTGCTTACACAGTGTGCGTTTAATGCATGTTTTGAATTTAGTTTCATTCAGTTCAAGAACGTTTTGTGGTAGCTTATTATAGCATTTTAACAGTACCCCATGAAAGAAGAGTCTACTTTGGCGAGTCTGAAGCCCGGCTGAACTAATTGGTTCCTACTTCTAGTATGATAACTATGTCTGTCACCTCTTTTAGAGAAAAGATGCAGATTTTTTCTAACGTACATTATATTTTCATAGATATATTGACAAGGTACCGTCAGGATGTTAATTTCCTTAAACAGTTCTCTTAGAGAATCGCGCCTACGGAGATTATATATGGCTCGAATAGCTCTCTTTTGGAGAATAAAAATAGACTCGATGTCAGCCGCCCGTCCCCACAATAAAATGCCATACGACATTATACTGTGGAAGTTGTAACTGAAATATACAACTCTCGCAGTATCAACGTCTGTGAATTGACGAATCTTCCAAACAGCATATGCTGCTGAACTTAATCGCCCCGCAAGAGTTGTAATATGAGGGCCCCATTGTAGCCTTGAATCAAGTGTTATACCCAAGAAAACCGTTTTATCGACGAATTCTAGTATCTCATCATCCAACACTATGTCATAATTACTATTTTAACATTTGGTAAGGCAAACCTAATGCATTTAGTCTTGTTTCCATTTAATACTAAATTGTTTGCTGTGAACCAATTATGAATCTGACGCAGGGTATTATTGA
The DNA here is from genome assembly GCA_036375495.1 of Agrotis segetum. Classification (NCBI taxonomy): domain Eukaryota; kingdom Metazoa; phylum Arthropoda; class Insecta; order Lepidoptera; family Noctuidae; genus Agrotis; species Agrotis segetum. Next base: position 181,361 of record JAQSVV010000673.1, on the reverse strand, counting down.
CGTCGTCTAGATTCTGGGCTCGCCTACTTATTTTAAAATTAGGGAAGTGTCATCAGCAAATAACACCATCTTGTGTAGTTGATTTTTAAGTAAATAGGGTAGATCGTTAATATATACAAGAAAGAGGAAAGGACCCAATATTGAGCCTTGTGGAACTCCCATTTTAACTCTTAAACCCCGTGAATTTACACCATTTATCTGAACTTGTTGTTGTCTGTCACACAAATAAGATTTTACTAAACTAAGAGCAAGTTTACCTAATCCGTAATGTTTAAGTTTCAAAAGTAATGTGTCGTGATTAACGCAATCAAATGCTTTGGAGAGGTCACAGAATATTCCTATGGCGTCTTGTGCCTCTTCCCATGCAGTAAATATGTGCTTCAATAGGGTGACACCGGCGTCAGTTGTACAACGTCTCTTGGTGAAACCATACTGCTGATCGTGTAAGAGTTTATAGGTGTTGAAGTGGTCAAGCATCTGATTTAGCATTACTTTCTCAAATATCTTGCTAAAGACTGGCAACACGGATACTGGTCTATAATTGTTAGTATCTTTGGAGTCCCCAGATTTAAAAAGAGGCACGACTTTACTGAACTTCATCAAATCAGGAAAAACTCCTTGATCTACGCCTCTTATTAGGTGGACCGACGACATCGTGAGGGTCGCGGGCGACCGATGGATGCAAGTGGCGAATTGTCGTTCGGCGTGGCGGTCTAAGGGGGAGGCCTATGTTTAGCAGTGGACGTTTTCCGGCTGATGAGATGAATCCGGAGTTTGGCAGTTGGTGGTATAATACTCCCGTGCCTCGGAAAGCACGTTAGGGCCGTTGGGCCTGCACCTGATCACTCTCCGGTTGTGTCGGATTGCCGTCTCTAAGCACTAAGAGAGTAAGGGAAACTAGAGTGGATCTGTGCCTGCGCATACATCATCGCCGGAAGACGTCCATTGCTGAACATAGGCCTCCCCCTTAGACCGCCACGCCGAACGACAATTCGCCACTTGCATCCATTGGCTGCCCGCGACCCTCTCTCTGTCTGTGGTCCACCTAGTGGGAGGCCTGCTTACGCTGCGTCTTCTGGTCCGTGGTCGCCATGAGATGTGCCGCACTGATGGCTAACTTCCTCTGAGATTAGCCGCCGTGGCCGAAATCGGTCAGAACTACTATTATTTTCTGTATAAAACTCTAGTAGAGACCTCGTATGGTCAAATATAGAGTGTAGGACGTCCTGTGGCAAGACGGATCGATGATTTAAAGAATGTGGTTGATTTTTCTAAAGTTCTGAAGATCATTCATTGTTGGAGCACAGACAGGCAGACGCTCTATTTAAAAAAACCGGTAAAGAGTGATGTTAGTAACCTCAATATCACTTTTTAAGATACCCCACAGGTATCGGTAAGGTGAAAAAAAATTTTTGATTATCATTTCTAAATATGGGGGGTACCCCCACAATTGGTTTTTGTTTTATTTTTGTGTGAAAATCCTAATGCGGTTCACATAATACATCTGCTTACCAAGTTTCAATTGGACAGCTCTTATACTTTCGTTAAAAAGTGGCTGTGACATAATAATATAGACGGACAGACCGACAGACCTGACGAATTTATAAGGGTTCCGTTTTTTGCCATTTGGCTACGGAACCCTAAAAAACGCTGAAATGTCTCCAATATTCTTGGGAAAGGGTAAGACAGATGTTGATGATGTTTTTTTTCTTGTCAGATATTGGAACGAGTCTGCAAGACAGGCGTGCCCCGATGCTGATGAGTCTGAAGGGATCACACTTGAAAGTTTAGGTAATGTGCTCATTTTGTATACTTTGCTCTCGTTTTTACCTGTTTCCGTACCTGAAAATGATCTTACGTCGGGTTAGAAGCGGACGATCTGTCAGTTTTTTTTTCTTTATTGGCCAACCAACAATTGTATATACTACAAAAATATAGTCAAGGTTAAATCTACTATAATCTAGGGTTAGTAACAATTTATTACAGGTTAGCACCGCATGCCCCTTTAACTTACAATCGCTAGACTAATAAAAGATTTAAAATTAACAAGATACTAAAATTAAAATTACGTGATGAAATGAATACAAGATTTTTTTCAGTTTAGCGTGTGCCTTCCGTCTGGCTTCAGAATTTTTCTGACAGTCTTATTATTACGCTGTCGTGCTTATTTATAGACTGCAATAAGTTTTTATTCAAAGGGCCCTATCGACACTTAGTCCAATTGATACGGCGGTAGCTATGTAAAGTGGCCACTTTCATTATAATTCCCTTTTTTTTCATTTCATTATCTTCCTGTCCTTATACCAACCTATATAAGGTCGTCGCAACATATTGTTATTTTCTTCCATTCTCCCCTATCAGACGTCACAGTATAATTTACTCTTTTTTTCTTAAAAAAAAAAACATATTACATTTTGCCATCTCTTTAGAGAAAACAGCCGTCAATTTTTTTTTTTTTTCGTTTCCAGGAGGTGTCTTCATAGCAACACTTTTCGGCCTTGGACTAGCAATGATTACTCTAGCCTGGGAAGTCTTCTACTACAAACGTAAAGAAAAGAACAAAGTCCAAGCCTTCAATGCGAAGCCAGAAAAACCCGCGTTCGAAACCAAAACGACTTTGGAAACGAAAGTCGCTGAATCCATGGCGAAGTTGCGGAGAAGGGGCAAAGTTGGGAAAAAAGCTAATGTAGCGAAAACTGTTACTATTGGGGATAGTTTCAAACCTGTGGCTGAGAAAGGCGTTTCTTATATTAGTGTTTTCCCTAAAGATTATAGGCCTTAGGCTATTTCCAACATTTTGTGCTTATATGCGTCTCACCAAAGATCCTGCTATGATAAAATGCACACATTATGTGGTTCTTTTTGTAAAAACAAGTGACTTCAACATTAGCCATAGATCGAAATAGTTGGAAGTATTGGGGAGAGGCCCTTTGCCCAGCAGTGGGATGACACAGGCTGACAGTAATAGTACCTATAATGACTTCACTAGCAGCAAGTCAGAAGTTGAAGTCGCAAGCCACAAGTTGTAGTCTCAACCCACCACTCGTTGTCGAAGTCCCAAGCCACAAATCGCATTAAGGAAGTCAATGTCTAAAACTTTGGTGGAACTAAATTCAAAGATAGGCCCTAGGTATATCTTTGGATTGCTATGAAACTAGCAGCCATTGATCATTGCTTTTGATACGCTTGTCAAGCGTTGCTTAACCTGGCTCTTAGGCTATTAGATCTAGCTTTATCTCACTGTTTTGCCCCAAGTTAGAAACCAGTACCCTTACCACGAGTTTTCACTCTTTTACTTTCCAGTATTTACAGCGTTTCTTGTATGAAAAAATGGAACAGCGCCTCTGGTGTGCGAAGAAGGAACTATTTTTTTTTGAAATTGTCAAAGTTCCAGTTTACTTTACGTCTCAAATACTGAAAATTCGTGCTAAGGGTACAGAGTGCAGAATTTTGCAGAAGTTATTTTCCTTAGTGCACTTTATAGGATCAATTAGGAAATTGCATATTTCACTAATAGAAAAAGTTTAAAGGCGTCTTAGCGTAAAATGCGCACGAAGCGGGTATCTGCTATTCCTAACGAGCCCCGCCCCAAGCGTAAGCGCATTTCACATTAAATGTGTCCGGAAAATTTTGGGAAAAATATTTTCTTAGTCAATTTTGTAGTATCGTAGATCTAAGTGGTAATTAGAATTTAGAATGAAATAAAACGAGTAAAACATATTAAAATTAGTTTTATTTACAGTGTAATAAGTAACAATAATATAGGTGACTAATCATTCTTAAAATGACCATTTCAAAAAAGAAATCTCGTACTCCCTCTATAAAAGACAGTTCTCTCTCTTGCCATTTTTTTTAATCATTCATACATCGCAATTTCAAAGCCTGTGCTGAAAATTCAGCAAAAAAGATTCCTAACGCGTAGGTTTTAAGAATTATTGTTGCTTGTACAAGAAACATTGTCTATATTGCCAAGACCTAGCAAAAAAGATTCCATAGGCACATCACTCAAGAATAATTTTTGTTTCTACGACAAAATATTGACTTCTAAGGCTCTCAAAGATCTAGCAAAATAACCCTAAGACCCAGAACTCAAGAATAAATTTTGCTTGAACAAGAAACATCAGTCTTCACAGGCTCTCAAAGATATAGTAAAAAAATCCCTAACACACAGAACTTAAGCACCTTTATTGCTTGCACTCTACCAGAACACTCTAGCCGTAGGTTTTTCAACTAAACTAGAGTTGGAGTCTAGCATCTTTCTGCCGAATTGTACCGTGAAGTGGTCCAAGTTCAAGTACTCTCCATCGTCGATCTCTTTTATAAGCCTTTTCACTTTATCCCTTGTTCTTTCTACGAAGCAAGCTGCTAACTTCATTTCAGTTTCTGCGTTGCGAAGGCCGATGCAGTAGGATCTGTGGAAGATGTCGAACTTTTAAGGTGTGCGTCCACAGGTCGGCATCTCACGTATCGTACGTAACGGATTTTAGTTTGCATTGTATGAAAACTCCTACAACGTCCACTGATCTGCATCGTACGGACGGCTCATCGGCTCGAACTCGTACTCTTACTCGACTCTTTTATGACCTTTCGAAGGCATTTCATTGAGTAAATCACAAAATTTTGCCGCTGAAACTTCAGAACTACGGTTTAGGTAAACTTGCACTTACATTGGCAAAATCGTATCTAAATGGCAGACAAACTGAGCCTAAATAAATGGTGTTAATTCAAGGTTTTAAATATTTAAACGGGGAGTACCACAAGGATCGACATTGGGTCCTATCCTATTTAAAACTAACGGCAAATGGTGTTGTTTGCTGACGAAGCTTTATTATTTATTGCTTGGAGTTTTATCAATATTATTTTGAAGGTTAGCGATACCGCAGGAATGTAGTGATATTACTTACCTCGAAGCTCTCGCTAAGACTGCTGTCATCATTAAGATTTCTGTCGCTGCTTCAGCTAGTCGGTTCAGTTCGCTGTTGAGAAAAAAAAGGTTTTGTTTAGAGATGGATGCAGTAGTTCCAAGGACCTATTAGCCGACATCGGAAATTGATATGGAAACCGGACAATGACATGGACATCTTTCAGACATGGATATAAATACACAGGACAGAGAACAGACAGGGTTTTGTTTATTTTTAAATAACTTTATTGACATAAATTACAAATTTTCTTGTGAAACCCCTGATTGCTGTGTTAGAAGAATCAGGAATCAGTTTCTTACGTTTTAAATCAATACAAATTCCATTTTTTATGTAACAATAAAGAGGGTTAGTAACACTATTAGGTCTTGAAACAGCGAAACAATAAAGAGAAGCCAATGTGAGTGCTAGGGTGTGTATTCTATTAGTGGACACTGGATATTAACATTGACATCTGACTGACATGCTAACGATGACGTAGACACAGGAAACTGACACCGGACACCAGAAAATGACATGAACACCGGACAATGACATGAACACCGAAAACCGACTTGAACACCGTAAACTGACATGAACACCGGAAACTGACATGAACACCGTACTCACGTGTAAGCAGTAGACACTTTGACGCCATGCCGTGCCATGAGCGTCTCGCAGGCGAACCTCATGCGCAGCACGCAGTACTCCAGCTGTTCTGAAGGTTGCTTCAGAGACGGATGCAGGTGTTCGGATAAGTGGAGGGTCAGTTTTGGATCGTCTCTTTCCTGGATACAGAAAAAAGATGGTTTAGTTGATGGTTTAAAATTCAGAAAGTAACTGGTAATTAGAATTTAGAATGAAGTAAAACTAATTAAACATATTAAATGGCTTGTGTTTAATTTTACGCCAGATATAGTAACATATAACAGACAAAAATAGTAAATGATCACCAAAATATGTTCATTAAAATATGTCATAACGAGGTGTAATAAAAAAAAATCTACCTAAGGAATGTCGACAAAGCCCCGCTTTGCGAGGCTTCTATTTCTGTGTACAAGGTTTAAAGGAACCTAACCAAACCGAACTTCGGGGTGTCCCTGAAATCTTGCTAAAGCGAGTTTTAGATTTGGTGCACATTCAGTATAGATTTGGTTGTCATTTACTATATTTGGTGTTCGAATACAATTTGAAGTGTAGTAGCTAAGGGTATCAAAGCATTTTATGGTGGTCATTATATTTAATCCCTATTAAAATTAGTTTTATTTCACATAACAATAACATACCGAAGTAATCATCAATACAGAAAAAAAATGGTTTGGTTGGTTTAAAATTCACAAAAGTACTGGTGATGGATAATTTTTTTGTGTGACAAAAATCTTTTACGTTGTCATTTTGTCTATTCTGGCATCGACAAAACCCGTTTCTACGGCGCCATGCTACGAGTGCTGATATAATATAAATCTTACCTGATGTCTATTCGCAAGAACCTTCTTGAATATAAACGCGGGATGCATCAAAGGGTTCCTAATTTGTTTGACTTCATCCGCCATCACTTTGCCAGCGTGGTGGATGCCGTTCAGCGCTGAAAATAATAAGAATATTGACACGTTGAGGCCATGATTAGCTCAGTAGCTGAGCGATTGCACTGCTGTGCTGTGTGTCGTGGGTTCGATTCCCGCACGTAGCAAATATTTGTATGATCTACAAATAGTTTTTTCGGGTCTGGGCGTTTGTGTATGTGAGTTCCTATGTTTGTAAACGTATCCCTGATACAGTAAAAAAGTTCTAGTGAGAGGCAATATTTAAAAAAAAAAGATAAATGTGAGAGCATGATGGTGAATATTTTAGTAAACAAGACTTTTTTTTTATTTTCTTTTAATACTTCGCATAGAGGGCGCAAGAAGAAGGAAGGCGCTAGGAGAGCCTGAGTTCGATACCCACTTACGGCAAAATGTAATTGAATTTTATTTCATCATCATTATTATAAGCCTATAAATGTTCCCACTGCTGGGACACAAACCTTTTGCTCTAAAAGAGGAAATGGACCATAATCCACCACGAGGGCCCTATGCAGGTTGGTGGATGTCACATGTCTTCGAATTTTTGGTTCTAAGGAATGCCGGTTTCCTCACGATGTTTTCCTTCACCGCTTATAGAGCAGTGGTGATGAAATAAATGACACAAAGCAATGCAGAATATACCCACCGTCCGATATAGCCCACCGGATTAGCAAGCTGAAGTGGCAATGAGCAGGCCATATTGCTATCAGAGCAGATGGCCAAAGGGGTCGAAATGGAGTAGAGTGGAGACCACGGACTAGCAAGCGCAGCGTAGGACGTCCACCAGCAAGGTGGACAGACGACCTTATAAAGGTCGCCGGAAGACGCTGGATGCAGGTCGCTTCCAACCGGTATATGTGGAGATCTAAAGGGGAGGCCTATGTTCAGCAGTGGACGTTCTGTGGCTGAGATGATGATGATGATGAATGCGGACTGGGTTGGTCTGACTGGGTTCGAACCTTCGACCTACAACTCGTAAGACGAGGCCGATACCACTGGGCCACCACTGCTCTTGAATTGTACTTACCTATAAACATATTGACACTGTCCAAGCTCTCTCCTCGTGTAGCTAGATGTCTCATATCGTCTAGCAATTGCTTGCATTCCTCCTCCTTGTCCAACGCTGGGATTGAGAGTAAGTTCAGCATTGTGTGCAGGCCGTGGTTGGATATGAAGTTTCTGGAGGCAAATAGAAAATACATACATGTAGGGGGGTATGGATGACCGAAATAAAACTTTTACTTCTTGAAACTTCTTTTCTTTAATATTTTTACTTCTTACAAAATGGATACGTCTTCACCATTTCTTAGCTCATTCGCCATCTTTCTTCCGTCTCTCTCACACACACACTCTCTCTTTTACTCGTCGCTGCGTTCAAGTTAATTTTTTAATAAAATTAAGATGCATTCAAATTTAACATCCTACAACTCGGCCATTCTGCTCTCAGTCTGTCCTCAGACTGACTCTAGTACAATAAGATAAACTAAGCTGAATAAAGTTTACAGTATATGTTACACTAAGTTTCTTTAACAATCTTTAAGGTTCACAACTAAAATTACAATGTTAAAATAATAAACTAAACCTTATATCACTGCTTAAAATACACTCACACAACCATTCACTCCTTAACAATACACCTGAGTATTATCTAGGTAAACTCTTACTTTTTTAAATGTTTAGGTACATTATTTTGTTACACAGAATTACTATCATGGTTAATTACAAGGTAGGGGTTTCACTTCTTTATTACATTACTGATAGCTAGACATATAAAGTTACACCAACTAGGCAAATATTAAACTCTTTAACTTTAAACAAAATAACAGACTTATGCAGTTTATTAGTACTCAATTACATCTTACAATGACATAAAATGGTAAGTTATCTGTGTTCAACGGTAAGTATGAAAAATTAAATATCGACGCTTGAAAGGCAAAAATTACCAAGCGACATGTAGCCAACTTTACAGGAGAGCATTTTAAAGTTTTTATTTTTGGAAAAAAATCGTATAAAATCACCTATTAGTCATAACTACGTAATTCCAACGAATTTTAAATACATTTTACAGGCTTAATAATCTGGCATTTAAAGATTATGGATTTCCTCATTAGTTTATGAAATAGTGTCGGTTGGTAATAATTTTGTACAAAATCACAAACAGGCAAAAGTTACTTACCGACATCAAAATTTAATGATAAAACAACTAAAATTAACTAAACCCGATTATTTTATTATTGTGTTTGAAGCAAGATGACGTATCCTGGATTGGCGCATGTTTGACTTACAAGTAAAATGATCTATAAAGAAAACAAATATATTTTTCTAACAGCCAATTTTAACCATGTTACAAATTAAATGAGGTTAGTGTAGGTTTTTGTTTAATAAGTAGCAATAAATTTAGGTTTTAACACACAAAATTAAAAACTTTTGGTTAAAGCTTTTCGTCACCATCATCACAATTTTCAATGTTTCACTGAATTTGACACGTGTTAACTATCGCACTGTATTTAGGTACACGAAATTACTGAGTTGAAAAAAAAACATTACTTCAAAGAGGAAACGGTTAAGTTGTTTCGAATACAGTCATTGCCTTTAAGATTTAATATCACTTAAAAAAAAATTAGATGTCGTCCAGCAGTTTGCCGTATATGATTACTTCCCAGAATTTAATCCTTATTAGCAACACTATCGAATGGTGTAATAGTACAGGTTGCAATTTTTTTCCAAAACAGCGGGTTCGATTCCTTGCCAGAATTATTGAATTTGCTAAAAGCCAATCATGCAGTTTTAGTTTTAGTCAAAATCGGCCTCGAGACTCCTTTCAACGTTTTTCGATATTCGTCATAGTTTTGTCTAAGGCAATCAACGCACAGTTCAAAAATTCATCTTGTTTATCGTAATGAAATTCATCATCATCATATCAGCCATAGGACGTCCACTGCTGTACATAGGCCTCCCTCATAGATTTCCAATAGGTCCGGTTGGAAGCTGCTTGCAGTCAGTGCGATCCTGTGATTTTCATCAGATCGTCTGTCCACCTAGCAGCGTTGCCTTAGGGCGTGGTCTCCATTCGAGAACCTTGCGGCCTCATCGGCCATCGTTCTGCGTGCTATGTAGTCTGCCTACTGCCAGTTGAACTTGCTGGTTTTCTGGGCTATGTCTGCAACTTAAGTTCAGCTACGAATCTTTTCATTTCTGATTCGATCAGGCAGAGGGACTTCGACCATAGCCCTCGCATAGCTCGTTGGATACCTTGAGCATACTAATGAGGCCCGTAGTAAGAGACCACGTTCGGAGCCATAAGTTGTCACACATTTGCCGAAAACTATGAGGCACTGAGGTATTCTGGACGAGGAAACGTTACGCAGTTTCCCGAACGCTACCCGGCCGTGTTGAATTCGGCGGTTGACCTCTTTTTTAAAGTTCAACCTGCCTAGGTTTATTCCAAGTAGATATACGAGTCAACAACTTATCACGTCTGTATGATATCACGTTTCCCTGCCTTACGCTTTTTTTCAAAGGAATCGCCTTCCAACTCTGCACCTGTACTCGGGCCGACATAGTGGTATTGTTTAAGCATCTAATCACTTCGTTATACCGATAGTCAATACGACATCGTTGGAGAGATTCAAGAAGCCCAGTTGCCCACATCTTACCGATTTAAAGTCTTTCTCATAGTCCACAAACGCCAAAAATAAGGGCAAGTTATACTCTCCGGTGTTCTGTATAACTTTCCGCAGCGTGTGTGTGTGGTCTATGGTCACCTTTTCGGAAACTGGCTTGTTGTGTCATCAAACCTGCGGTCGAGACGGTTCGTGATGATGTTCCTTCGAAAAAAACTTATAAACGTGGCTCAAGAGCGAGTTATTTCTTAATAAGGTGTTGTCATCCTTCTTAAAGAAAAGAACCACCAATTTCCACCCACTTTCAAAAGCTCTGAAATGACTCCATCTTCACTCGGCGCCTTATTATTTTGAGCTGATTAGGGGCCATCCTAATTTCGTAAAGGCTAATGCCCACGATGTCTTCAATGTGGTGTCGGGTTAGATTGGCCCTTGGATCTGTGGCCACGCTGCTAACAGGTTTGGGGACCGAAGCTTATAGCTGCGCATAAAGGTTTTCGACCTCCTTCAATACCTCTGCTTTCTTTGCATCTTCTCGTTTCAGCTTTGTCAGCTGGCTTTGCCCAATAGATACATCTCTTGCAAACATTTTCTTAGTCGTCGTTCGTCGTCTCTTTAATGTGGTTAGTATTAAAGAGATCACCGTGCCGCAAGGATTTTGAATTTGTCTATTGATCTGCCTATATGACTCGGCGTCACCGAAAGTCCGTAGTCTTAATAAGCGTCGTTCAGTCATGAGGTTGAGAGTGATGTCGGAAAGTTTCTGAGGTCTATTTGCACGGCGGGGTATAAAAGACTTAGAGCAGTTTCTTTTCAGTTTCATACCGTTTCCAGTTTCTACGATTGAACTGTTATTAATCTCGTCACCTAAAAATTTTCGTAAATTAATTTCATGTACTCGATTGCCATAACAATTTAACTGTAATTTACCTTATGAGACTTATTTTATATTGCATGAACAGAAAACCAGTTCCATCCGGAACTACTTGGATAAAAAAAACCAGTAGTGGAACTACTGGTTTTTTAATGGAACAAGAAAACGAAACTGCTGGGATACGGCGAAAAGTTTTACGTGAAATGAAATTCGGTTAAATATTTTTCGAACTTATGATAGGCAAGACGAGTAGGTGATACATCAATATTTCGAGCTACGCGACGTACTACGTGCGATGCCCGCGATCACGCGGTTTGCCTTAGCGACAGTTGAGTGAAGAATATTCGAAATTATTTGACCAACAGCCATTCATGATCTGATTTGCAACGCGTTCATGCGACAAAACAAAATAGGTGCAACGGGAATAAACTAATTTTTGTACAAATTTCATATCGGAAATAGTTATCTAAGTGACAAAAACAGTAAAAAAAACGGAAGGTAAAATATTACCAAACGACAAAATTTATTTATTTTAGGCAGGTAAAATAGTACTATATTACGTTTTAAATTACACTGTATTTAGGAAGAAAATACTAAATGAAAATGAATACATCATTAAGTCGTGTTAAAAAGTCTTAAATGAAGAAAAATATAAAATAATAATCAGGTAAAATTTCTTAAGCAATGCTCACACAACAGATACCGTAAAGTAAAAAATACTAAATGTTAAATCGCATTAATTCAAGTCAAGGCAAAAGTTACTAAGTGTTAAAACTTAAAATCAAATATCTACCAAGTGAAGTTTATTCATAAATCGGTAAAATTTTGGTCGCTTAGTCGCCGAAATTAATGAAAATTTGTACTTTTTTAAGTTACCAAGCGACAGCAAAAGTCTTCCTAGCGGTACGAGAGTAGGATCAATCGACGCAGAAAAATTTTCTGATTTCAATGATATATATAACTCAATATCGCCCAAAATGTCGCTTGGTAACTTTTGCCTTTCAAGCGTCGATATTATCTTCTTATTTAAGATAAACTTAAATGTTTACAAGACATCATTGAATTAGGGCCATCTTTTCATATAATCTACTCCTGTAGTTGTATGTTTAGGTCCCTCCTTACTATTATCTAATTTCCTAACTTCATACCTGTCTTTTCCTAAATCTTTTACTACTTTATAAGGTCCAAAGAATTTTTGTTTTAATTTTAATGCATTTCCAAACTGAGTTCTTTGTATTGCTACTATATCCCCTATTTTGTATTTCTGTCCTTCCTTCCTTTTACTGTTAAAACTTCTTTTGTTTTCTTCTTGAATCTTTAATATCTGAACTTTTGCTTCTTTCCTTAATTCATCTCTTTTGTCCATGAACTCTCTTCTATTTTGTTCTTCTAACAGCTCTAAAATCTTCATGTCTTCTTTAAGCTTCATTTTAGTTCCAGTTAATAATTCAAAAGGTGATGTCTGGATGGATCTATTATCTAACTTGGAAATGTAATAATCTTGGTCTATTATATCCTTAATTTTCTTTTTTACAAAACGTCCAACACCATGAGCTCTTCTAATAATCTCAAGATCCATTAATTCAGGAACAACCAATTTCTTATCTTCCCCTTTATAAATGACGTCATTTTCAAGCACATTGTCTTCATACTCATTGTCCTTGAGAACTTCTTCTTTTATTGCCTTCAGGCCTTCGTCTTCTTCTACTGATAAATGGAAAAATATTTTTTTTTAATCTAAAGTGCTTAAAACTCTAGCTGTATACAATTTGTCTATTGGATTGTTGATTACGGGCAAAGGATATTCATCTTTCACCATATTCTGGTTTATCTTTCTGTAATCCACACAGATTCTGGTACTTCCATCTTTCTTCTTCTTCACCAAAACAAGGGGACTGGCATATTCAGAATAGCTAGGACGTATGATTCCATTACCCAACCAATTTTCTATTTGCTGCTTCACAGTCTCTTCCTCTTGCAAAGCTATACGCCGTGGACGCTGTGCTATTGGTATTTCATCTTTTAATATTATTTTCAACTTTACTGGTGCTTCTTTTATCTTTAAAGGTTTGTAATTATCTACTATAGTTTGAACTCGAATTGTTATTTAACTTTCATCAGTGAAGTTAGAAAGTACACACTGTAAATACGAACTGTCATAACTCTGAGGCCTTATCTCAATGATACCCTTGTTAATCATCATAATAGTATTAGCTAGGAAAGTTTGCCCGAGAATAACTGCATACGGAATCACACCGTTAGGCACTACATGAAAACAAACCTCATAACAATGACGATCTATTATCAAATTGATGTTAAACTTACCCATTGAATACACCTTACTCGAACCAAGGCCGGTTAACAACATATTTTCGGATTCAAATTCGACTGACAACATCGTAAACACATCGTGAGATATTAAATTAAGATCGCTACCCGTATCCACTAAGCACTTCACTGTAATACCACCTATAATTACAATTTTAGCAGGCCATGTCACCGCAATATCATTGAGTTTAGATTAAGCCGACTGGGAAATCGACAACTTTGACACTGATTTAGTGTTTGAGACTAGCGTGCTATCTAGCAAGCGCAGAGTAGGACGTCCACCAGCAAGGTGGACAGACGACCTTGTAAAGGTAGTCGGAAGACGCTGGATGCAGGTCGCTTCCAATCGGTATATGTGGAGATCTCAAGGGGAGGCCTCTGTTCAGCAGTGGACGTCTTATGGCTGAGACAACGACGATATAATACTAGACTCCTAATAACAGGGGACCGATGTCTGTCAATACATTAGGCAAAAAAGTCTTATATTCGTGTCATTTCGACCAATCCTGTGAGCCGTAAACATACGTTGAGACAGAACAGACCTTGAGTTAGCCAATCACAACGCAGTACCCCGTCCCCCTCGCTTACATAATACCTCAGCGCGTTGACAGAATAGTTTTTGTTCCTTAGATCGTGTATGCGGAGTCTAGTATTATATCGTCGTTGGTACTTACCTATAAACATATTGACACTGTCCAAGCTCTCTCCTCGTGTGGCAAGATGTCTCATATCGTCCAGCAATTGCTTGCATTCCTCCTCCTTGTCCAACGCTGGGATTGAGAGTAGGTTCAGCATTGTGTGCAAGCCGTGGTTGGATATGAAGTTTCTGGAGGCAAATACGAAATACATACATAATTATATGACAGGCCTGTTGGTCTAGTGGTTAGTGTCCCTGACTGTTATTGTGGAGGTCGTGAGTTCCATTCCCACCCAGGACAAATGTTTGTGTGATGAGCACGATCATTTTGTTCTGTGTCTGGGTGTAATTTATCTATAATATGTATGTATTTAGAAATATTAATACGTTTATTAGTTGTCTAGTACACATAACACAAGTTCTGCTTAGCTTGGGACTAGATGGCGTTGTGTGATAGTTGTGGAATACTATATTAACAGTCTCTGCAAAATTCACAGTCATCATCTGTCTGCCTTTTCCCAACTATATTGTGGTCAGCTTCTAGTCGAACCAGATGCAGCTGAATATCAGTATTTTACATGGAGCGATTGCCTATCGGACCTCCAGAACATAGTAACTGGGTAATACGATACTCCATGGTAAGACTGGTTGTTAGATCGCACAGGCCTATCTACAAGGTTAAGCCACGCTTACCGAGGTTGGTCTGTGGATAGGTCACAATTTGTCATAGCGAGTTTCCTCCATGCCTCGAAAAGTATGTAAAGCTGTTGGTCCCGGCAGTTATTTGTAGATCTTTGATAGTCGTTACTATTGGTCAGAAGCTCTAAAGTCTGACAACCAGTCTTACCACGGGGTATCGTATTACCCAGTTACTGGGTTGTGGAGGTCTGACAAGCAGTCCCTCCATGTAAAATACTGATATTCAGCTGTATCTGGTTCGACTGGAAGCCGACCACAATATAGTTGAGAAAAGGCAGGCAGATGATGATTTTTGAAAACTCTAGTTGACGAAAAGTAGTCTATTCTCACCTGCACATAGCCACCTCTAGTTCAGCATCAGGGTCCACATATCCGTCCAATAATCCCGCAGTAAAATATTCAGCGCTCTCGCTCGCATATATGTCTAAGATCGCATTGCCCACTGTGGATTGTATTGTTGATAGCTCGGCTAGAGGTTTACCTGTGAATAAAGTATCATAGTCAAGTGCGAGGTTTGTTTCCGTAGACGCGATAGTAACTTATACGGAAAAAAACTGGCACTAAGCACACCGGATTGGCAAGCTGAAGTGGCAATGGGCAGGCCATATTGCTCACAGAGCAGATGATCGATGGGGTCGAAAAGTGCTAGAGTGGAGACCACGGACTAGCAAGCGCAGCGTAGGACGTCCACCAGCAAGGTGGACAGACGACCTTATAAAGGTCGCTGGAAGACGCTGGATGCAGGTCGCCTCCAACCGGTATATGTGGAGATCTAAAGGGGAGGCCTATGTTCAGCAGTGGACGTCCTATGGCTGAGATGATGATGATGAAACACACTGCGTTTGGCGTTCTTATTGGCCCGCTTCAAGATCGTGAGTACTCTCAACTAATGAGAGCGAAACATTACTATCGCGTCAACGTAAAAAATCTAGCACTAAGCCTCTTGCGAAGCAGTCATGCTAGCGAAGGACGAGGCGGGACGCGTGAGAGAGAGGACAGCGTCCACCTCACAGCCCAGCCTTAGTGGTAGACGCCCGGAGTTTCTTGCCCGTTCTTCTCCATAGAGATCTACTTCTTGGAACGGGCATCTACGGTACTTTCACAGTTTTTATGTCTTGTGACTGGGACTGTAGCACCATAACTATTTAGTGTTTAAATTATTTTTATTTGTCTATGACAATTCAAAAGTGCCTGTAACTGGCCTATTTGAAATAAATGCTTTGATTTTGATTTTGCTCACGGTGCACGGTGCCAGACGTCGTAGTAATGGGCGACTCGCTGTCCGATCATGGACCATGCCCGGGTCGACGGCTCGTCGTGTTCCACGAGCGCCTCAAAGAGTGAAAGCACAATGACGCCCCCTTAGAAGGCCAAAGCCTGCCAAAGCCGCGGGACTAAACAGCTAACGTGACCCCGAAACGTAAAGAGCTATTGAAGGACACCGTGGATTTTAGTCAGTATAAGTCTGACAGTCCCTCCCGTCCTACCCTGGGTCATCATCATCAGCCTATTAATGTTCCCACTGCTGGGACACAGGCCTCCTCTTTGTGACAGGGGTTGGGCCATAATCCACCACGCGGGTTGGTAGATGTCACATGTCTTCAAATTTTTGGTTCTAGGACATGCCGGTTTCCTCACGATGTTTTCCTCCACCGTTTTGAGAGCAGTGGTGATGAAATAAATTACACAAAGTAATGCGCCTGGGAAGGTTC
The DNA here is from genome assembly GCA_036375495.1 of Agrotis segetum. NCBI lineage: Eukaryota > Metazoa > Arthropoda > Insecta > Lepidoptera > Noctuidae > Agrotis > Agrotis segetum. Next base: position 165,025 of record JAQSVV010000673.1, on the reverse strand, counting down.
GAACCCACGACCTACAACTCGTAAGTCGGGGCTGATACCACTGGGCCACCACTGCTCTCTCCCTTGGGTGTCCCCTCTCTGCCCTGCAGCCCTGGGTGGAAAGACGAAATTGGAGATACTGAAAATTCTACATTCATAATGGCGATAGTCACTTACCTGAGAAAGCTCTAGGTCTGGTGTACTCCACAACACTGCGGACGGCAGCAGTGAGTTGACAGCGAGATAAGACAGCTGCATACAGCCGAGAGAGACCCAGGATCTGTGCCAGTTTCTGTTCCGTTATCATCTCTAGAGGAGTGGCTGTAAAGAAGGTTTACCTATAAGTATCCTACTAATATTATAAATGCGAAAGTTTGTGAGGATGTATGTGTGTATGTAGGTATGTTTGTTACTCTTTCACGCAAAAACCACTGAACGGATTTGGATATTTTATATTATACAATTTATATTTTATACAACGTGTAACGCCAAAAGCGCCAAAAATTGGTTTTTGATACAAAATGAGAAATTGTACGGGCACATCTGTATGAAAAAACGATTTTTTTTTCAAATTTCCAAAAGTCTTAGAACAAAAATTGTTCATTAACATGGGCTGAGTTACCCCACGAGAGGTTTATTAAGTCACATTGAACATTAAAAAGGTTTTATTAAGAAAAAAAAAGGGAATTTGAAACTCACCAGGTGTCTTCATAAACATAACAAAGTTACCGTCACTGCTCACTCCGGAAGCATCAGGATGTACGAGGAATGCCTTTAACCGTGTTGCTTCCACAATGGCCAGCACTAGGACGTACCCGTTGGTGTAATGACAGACCTTCTCACCGTTTAGGTGCCAGATTCCTGAAACCAAATTTCGTTTTGTTATTTTTGATAATCAAAATCCTATACATACTACATATAAAACTTTTAATTATAGTAAAAGTAAAATATTTACAGAAATAACTAAACTAAATCTAAAATTAAAAATTTAAAGGGTGTCAAAAAACTGATCCACAATTATCTTCTTCTATCTCATACACAGTAGTAGTATTTGTCGATGCCTCACATAACCAGAGGGCTGGCATATTTCTTGGCCAAAGGATCCTGAGGAAAGGATGCCACGTTGGATGGCAATGCTGCCAGCCTTCTGGGCACTTTCCCCATTGACAATGACGGGGATGAGTATTTGACGCCCTTTAAATTTTTAATTTTAGTTTAGTTATTTCTGTAAATATTTTGCAATTTATTATGTTAATATAACTATTAAATATCAGTGTATTATTGTTCTATGTATGAGTTTAAATGATGACAAAATTACTTTCCGAATCAAGAAAATTAGTAAAAAACAATAAACAAACCTTGTCCATCAATATCCGCAGAAGTCCTGAAGTCAGCCTGTGAGATCCTCTCAGCAATTCTTTCCTTAATGGCCAAGGAAATAGGTTTATCGCCTACTGTCAAGTCATCTATTATCATGGAGTACTGTTCTTGAGTTAGACCTTGGGCTAGGGCCTGTAGTGCCACCCAGTGGTCACTCATTTCTTGTCCAAGCTGAAAGTCACCAGCTATAGCCTCTAAATACCTTAAATTTTCAGTAATATTAGACGCAAGACCGTTTCTAGTCAAACTCACTGGCGCCGCATACATTCTCGTGCTTTTAAGTATGTTTTTACGATCTTCTGTTGTTTTTTTCGGGTCTATAAACACGTTGGTGATAGCATTGATTCTTCTTTCTAAAGATTCGGTCTCTTCTTTGTTCAAAATCTCGGGGTAAGCGAGCAAATCTTTGTTGAAGATTGAAGTGAAGATGTCTTTCATAAAAGGCTCGATTTTTGCTTTACGGCGTTCCGTACGTTCTAGAACGTTTAGGTCTTCGAAGTCGAACTTTTCTTCTTTGACTTGAGGCTGTGTTGCTGTGGCATTGTCGTAAGATATTGCAGAAAATCGGAATTTTCTATAAAGATTTCGGCTGACATAACTGTGGTGAATTGTGCAGAGTTTACGCGCTATATTCATATTGTAGCACTTATTTACGCTAATTGGGTTTTAAATTTAAAGCTTTATAGCAGTTTTATTTACTTTAAATGCAAAACTGTTTCGTAATTTTACATAAATAGTATCATGAACTTTTTGAGGTTATTTTGACATTGACACAAATATTTCTCTTCGACTCTTCTACAAGTGACAGTTGCGTTTCAGGTCACGCAACTTTGGTTTGAATATTATCATTTTATTATACAAGGTTCTAAAAAAATAAAAACACGTAATAACTATTAACTAAGCAATTTTTTTTTGTTTTTTTAACAAAATATACATAAAAATAGAAAGTTGAAATTTAAAATTTAAGGCTGCCATCAGCCGCTCAAAATGGCCGTTAGGCGCTTGGATCGCCGGAAGATGTACGCCTGGTTCGCAGACAAAGCCAGAATAAGGTGGTTTGTTTGATGTCGTACTGAAAAATCCACCGTGGTCTTTCAATAGCCCTTTACATTACAGGGTGACAGTTGTCTGGTGAGACAGTCCCGCGTCCCCGGCGCTTTGGCATTGTTGGAGTTTAAGCTATCGGTCCCGGGATACTTTATTTCCCTATGTATGGACCGAAAACTAGTTGTCACCATTACCTGCCGCTCACAACTTTGTTTGTAAACGGTACGACGACGGTGCGGCGGAAGGCGCGTATAGGACAAAAGTAACTTTGTAAGTACACGAATTCACTAGTGGCGGACGGCGGTGCCTCGTGGAGTACTACAAGCATTTCTATACATTATTGATCTTACCGCTCGCGGCGCCGCCCCGCTAAGTCACCGCTCACAGAGACCATTATGAACACTCGACAGGGAGAAATATTTTTTCCATTATTTCCCTTTGCACTCCAGGCGCACATTATCCTGCTTAGATTCTATTACTATTAGATAAGATAACTTAGGCGTAGATGAACTGATAATTTTACAGTTTCTTTACGCCACGTAGCCAAGATTGATGACGCATTTTCATTAGTTGTTAGGGCCCGCATGCGGGCTGCGGGAGATTTCTGTAACGCATGCTACAGGGCCCGCATTCGGGGAATCGTTTTCAATAGTCGATAGCCCGCATCACGCATGCGGGGTGAACGAAAACCTCCATGTTCGTCGCCATTTATTGACAAGAGTGGCAAACCCCCATGCTGTTTATGGACCGATGAATTTCATTATTCGTCGTAGTGTTACATGATCGGTTTATAGCAAGCAGGGAACCACTGCAGATGGAGTAACGACTTTTTTTTTTTTAGCTTAGTAATATCTTCAAATGAGTCCTCCAACCCCGGGCAGGGCGGGAGGGACTGTCAGACTTCTACTGACTAAAATCCACGGTGTCCTTCAATAGCCTGTTATGTTCCGGGGTCACGGTAAGGGAATAATCCCGCGACCCCGGCAGACTTTGGCCCTCTGAGAGGGGGCCCCGTCATTATGCTGACGCTCTTTGAGGCGCGCGTAGGACACAACGCGCCGTCGACCCGTCATGGTCCTTGGTCGGGCAGCGAGTTGCCCTTTACTCGCTAGACGGTGTAACGACTTGTGACTTTCATAAATCTTCATGCCTGGTTGGTCTAGTGGTTAGTGACCCTGAGATCCTGACAGCTATGCCGGAGGTCGTGGGTTCGATTCCCACGCAGGACAAATGTTTGTGTGATGAGCACGATCATTTAATTTTGTTCTGTGTCTGGGTGTAATTTGTCTATAATATGTATGTATTTAGAAATATTCAAGTATGTTTATCAGTTGACTAGTACCTATAACACAAGCTCTGCTTAGCTTGGGACTAGATGGCGTTGTGTGATAGTTGCGGAGTATTATTATAAATTGTTGGAATCTCGAATGCGTGGACTCGTCCGGTATACAGCATGCGGGGGCATGCTGTATACCGGACGAGTTAACGACCAATTAAACTGCGTCATTAGTGCTACATCGTAGCCATCATATTTTTACAAGCTACGACGTAGCCAAATTGTGTCATCTTCTCCTTGCTACGAAGACGTAGTAAGGGAGCGTAGCCGATTCCAAGCTACGTCGTAGCGCTGGGGCTACGACGTAGCCAAATTGTGTCATCTTCTCCTTGCTACGAAGACGTAGCAAGGGAGCGTAGCCGATTCCAAGCTACGTCGTAGCGCTGGTGCTACGGGTACGGCTACGTCGTAGACTTCAAATTGGTAGAAAGTATTTCACAATCCATTTCGAGATCAGGAAAAAATAAATAAACGGTAATCCACGTTACGGGACTGTCTCATCATAACCGTAACCCTGGAACGTAAAGGGCTATTGAAGAAGTGGATTTTAGTAAGTACAAAGTCTGACAGTCCGTTCCGTCCCGCCCTGGGTAGGAGGACTCATTTGATGATTATACCAAGATGATAAAACGGTAACCAATTCAAGAACCGACCTCGTCACAGGCGCGGTCGCAGCCTGAAATTTTGGGGGGGGTCACTCACTACACTAATAAAAAAATAGGTATCTCTAATAAAATAAACATTATTGCACAAGACCTATTGCATATTTCACAAGATGTCAGCAAACTATAAATTTATCTCCGTTATTGGATAGTTAGAAATTTTCTATTATTATTTGTCAAAATTTTGAAATTTTTCAATGTGACCTTAGATTTTGGGGGGGGTCATGTCCCCTGTGACCCCCCCCTTCGGACCGCGCCTGCCTCGTCAACTATTGCTTAACATGATATTATTTCGTACGATTCCTTTTCAAAAAGCAGAAATTCTGAAAAATTTCTCAATCTTCCAAAACTTCAAGAAACAAATAAGAAATCGTAAAACAACTTTACAATGTTTTCAACAGAAAATTAGCGGAACTCGAGCGTTAATGAGAGTAATTATATCGTCTTAGTGAACCGCTTCATTAGAGCCGACTTTAAGAACAGTCATATTTTATCTTTTCTCGCTTTTTTGTGGTTATTTTTATTTTACGTATAAACTTTCTTTTATTCTTGTAGTTTAAGCCATGTATTCACTGAGCAACAGTGTTTCGGATACAGTTTCTGAAACATCACGTAAAGTGTTTTTCGTACCACTTGCTCAAAAAAGTGACATTCTATGCCACAAAAAGCGTACATAACAATAGTCATTATTAATCTGTTATAAACAGATTTCCCTAGGGAAAGAAAGTTGTACTGAATTTCATTCATCCTCTAGGGAGAGAATGTGATTTGAATTTCGAATACTTACCGATAGTGAACTACATCAGTCTGTCTTTACACCATTGAGTTTGTATGTAAAGCATTATACAACTTTTTGAAAAAGGAATACGCATTTATTAATGCAGTTATGATTTTAATAAAATTACGAAAATCGAAGAGGCCGTATGAGCTTGATGCCTTTGCTTTTCCGAGAATACAATATTAATCTAGGAATTTGCCGCGTTTTGTTTTCTTCAAATACATAAACGTTGAGTTTAATTTATTTTTTTAAGAAAGGTTATTGTTAAATTTAAATGTTTAATCAATGCTTATCTCATATTATTATTATATATATTTAACTGGCCTGTTGGTCTAGTGGTTAGTGACCCTGACTGCTATGCGGGAGGTCGTGGGTTCGATTCCCACCCAGGACAAATGTTTGTGTGATGAGCACGATCATTTGTTCTGTGTCTGGGTGTAATTTATCTATAATATGTATGTATTTAGAAATATATAAGTATGTTTATCAGTTGTCTAGTACCCATAACACAAGCTCTGCTTAGCTTGGGACTAGATGGCGTTGTGTGATAGTTGTGGAATATTATTATATTATTATTATTTTTGTACGTTTTTAAACATCTCGGGATCATGGGATCCCGGACTTTTGAAGGGCGTGCCAGGAGCCGAAGCCATCTTGCAGAGGCCCATTACGCATTTTTAAATGAAACGGGGCTCTAACCGGCGGTTATACCTGTTTATTATTATTATTCCGTTTATTCATTTTTCATACATACTATTACATTTTTAAATATTTCTTTAAAAAAAATACAAAACAAAAAAAAAACATTTAAAAATATAAAAATAGTAGTCCGCCGGTGTGGGAGCAGGGTCCAAGCTACCGGTGGTTAGGGTTCCAGAGAATTATTATTATTATTATGTTAATTTTTTCGCAAGTGCGTGGGTTTTAGTCAGGTACGAAAAGTAGAGTATTTTCCTCGGTGATAAAGCTGTCTTAGTCTTGGGTGAACTTAAATCCCTCGCTACACTCAGGACTCGTCTTAAATCCCTCGCTTCGCTCGTGATTTAAGTTTCTAACACCCTCGCTACGCTCGGGAGTAAGCCTCGAGTCCTTCGTTATGCTCGCGATTTAAATCGTCACCCGCGACAGAAGACACTGCTTTATCCCCTTGGTTAATAATCTACTATTCCGCCGCAAGTGGGGAGCACCGAAACATACCGATAAACACGTAGTGTTTACAGAAACAAAATTATATGTTTCTGAAACAAAATGATTTGTTTCAGAAACACGTAGATTTTGTTTCTGAAACAGAGTTTATAAACAATTGTTGCTCAGTGAATACGTGGCTTTAGAATTACATAAAGACCCAGACCCGTGACTCTCTCGCCCCAACCTGGGTTGGACTCATTCGATGATATTACCATCTTTTTTTTTACGTGGCTAAATCATCAAATGAGTCCTCCAACCCCGGGCAGGGCGGGAGGGACTGTCAGACTTCTATTGACTAAAATCTACGGTGTCCTTCAATAGACCTTTATGTTCCGGGGTCACGGTAAGGAAATTATACCGCGACCCGTAGGCTTTGGCCCTCTGAGAGGGGGGCCCCGTCATTATGCTGACGCTCTTTGAGGCGCGCGTGAGACACAACGCGCCGTCGACCCGTTCATGGTCCATGGTCGGGCAGCGAGTTGCCCTTTACTCGCTGTCCGCATGTCCGCGCCTACGGTGGCCGGTGATCGTCTAGCGACCTCCGTCGCCGTGGGCGTCCACCAATGATATTACCACTATAAGTTAAAAATAATAATAAACTAAGTGGGTTCTAGGACATGCCGGTTTCCTCACGATGTTTTCTTCGCCGTTTTGAGAGCAGTGGTGATGAAATAAATTACACAAAGTAATGCGCCTGGCGGGGTTCGAACTCACTACCGACTCGTAAGTCGGGACCGATTCCACTGGGCCACCACCGCCGCTTGAATAATAAAAATGGTCATCCATCTAAGGACATGGATATCAAGGAGCTCGTGGCTTAATAATTACAGCCGCACAGGCCGATCTTCCAGGTTAAGCCGCGCTTGCCGAGGTTGGTCTGTGGATGGGTGAACATCTGTCATAGCGAGTTTCCTCCGTGCCTCGGAAAGCACGTAAAGCCGTTGGTCCCGGCTGTCATTTGTAGATCTTTGACAGTCGTTAATCACAGTCAGTAGCTTGAAAGTCTTACCATGGGGTATCGTATTACCCAGTTACTGGTTTGTGGAAGTCCGATAGGCAGTCGCTCCATGTAATTCAGCTGCATCCGGTTCGACTGGAAGCCGACCCCAATATAGTTGGGAAAAGGCAGGCAGATGGTGATGATCCATCTAAAGACATGCCTCGTTAAACGTAGCTTAACTTCATATAAATATCGATCGGCATCGCTGTACTAAGCACGTTTTGTCGTCTTGTCAAATGCTTACCATAAAATCCTTAATTAAAAAATTCTGTTCTTTATGAAAGTACAATAATTGTTCTTATATTCTTAAAATGTAAATTCAAGAACGAAAGAAAAAATAATAACAAGGAAACGGCGTGTTTTTATTTAATATTTTAATATTACAACATAACAATTAGTAGAATATTATCTTTGTAAGCTGGCAACACTTTTCTAGGGGTGGTTTAGTGATGTGCGTAGAAAATAACTGTTTCTTAATAGCAGTTTCGTTATACAGTTACTTTTTTTCTAATTTAGGTACTAATTTAGCGAGAGTAATGGGACTGCCTTAAAATTGCGCCGCGGTTCTTGAATGCAAAGGGCAAGCATAAGGGTGGTTTTTAGTCATTAAGAATGACAATTAATTTCTTCTTGTCTCTTCCAGTCCACCCTACGCGGGAGTATTTGATTAATGATTGATTGATGATTGATTGTTTGTTTGACGATTGATTGATGATTGATTGATGTTTGAATGATGATTGATTGATGATTGATTGATAATTGCTTGATGCTTGATTGATGATTGATTGATGATTGATATATGATTTGTACACCCCAAAAATATTGCTAACGTTTTTCGTTTAAAAAAATGTTAACGTCAACGTTCAAAATAGAGTTTGATTTTTTACGTTAATAAAATCAAATAATAATGATAATATCTTGTGAGTTTGTAAAGTAAGCTTTTCCCGACCGAATGGCTAGTATTTTTACCATTCTTTGGTGAACAGAGGCTTTATCGCAAGATTTATTTAATTTACAGATTTTTTGTTTCTTGCGTTCATTTGAGAAATCGTTAAAGCGCCTTAAATAACTATTTTTTTATGGAACAAATTATCAACATCGAAGTTCCCATTTACTTTATATCTCAAAAACGTGAAAAGTCATGATATTCTTATTCTTTATTGTACACACATAATTAAAATAACACTTCACATAAGAATGATAGTGCCTCAGAATAGTTTAAAGTGACTGCTCAATGGGGCAGGCAAGTCAAAGCTAATTGTAGATGGCGCCACCACTGCTTAGACCTAATCCGACCAATGACGTAGTACTATTTTGAAGTAGGTACCTTTAAGATTTGAACTGATTTGAACCAATGACGTTGCTTGGTGCAAGCTATACTAGCGCCATTAGTTCCCCAGTTGCCAGCCCCATTGATTATAAATATACGCAAATGATGGCAGATTTACATTGAGTCATAAACTGACGTCAGTCCACTGACGAGTCAGTGCTGACCTGGCACTGCCATAGTGTAAATTGATCTCAAGTTAATACAGTAACTACTGACGACATACTGACTGGGTATAAATAGCATGCGTCAGTTTTCGGCGCCAGCACTGACGTCAGTTACTGACTGAATGTAAATCTGCCATGATAGCCAGGACCAATGCAACTGTTTGAGCTATCATAAACTCTGCAGGTTATTGATCCAACAGAAAACAGGTTTTTCAACGTAAAACGAAACGGTAACTCAAAACAAAATCGATGGCACACCCCTAGTCCTCGTAAACGAGGGGTGAGGTGAAGATGTCGCAACCCCATTCTTGCTATCACACGAATATAACCTCTAACAAGACTAGTCTAAGCTCAGAATCGTCTGCCCCATAAAAATTAAGTTGTTTTACATAACTATGTATAGGCTTTGGAACATGAAATAATCAGTAAGTTCCTGAAAACGGTTGACATCAGCCGCGTAAAAAAATAGGCTGAATGCGTTGCATGTCTTTGCATAAAAAAATCAAAATGCATCCGAAGAGTGTTCGCGCGAAAAATCATTGAGTTTTTTTTATAAAGAAACAGTAATGGGACAATGGAAGTGCGATATTGTGGTTTCTGCCTAAATTTTTGTGGAGTCTATGTGAAATATCATTGTGATTGCAAAAACTGATGGTTTTACGTGTTTTTGGAGAAGGATAGATGTTTTAATGGTATGTTTTTAGATTTAAATCATGTTTTAACATAAATATTGAGCTAGATACATCTAGATCAAAAGTTAATGTCAAAAATCAGAGAAGCCATTGTATGTTTACTTTGCAATGTTCCTAACACTCGCTAGAGCTACATTTTAGAAATATGGTAGAAGTTAAGGCAGAAAAAATCTAAATTATGTTGATTTTAGGCAAAAATTGCGATTGATAACCTGTAAAAGACCATTTTCTTTATGATTTTGTGGGTTAAAGTACTAGGAGACGATGAAACGGTAGTAATTCCTTGATAACAATAAGGTTAATTTGTGTACTGAAAATGAGTTTTTCTTATAGAAAGAGCGAGAGAGAAGTGTAAAAAATCACCGTGTTCTTGGATTGATATTACAACACTGATTTTAAAGGATTTTTTTAAAATTATTAAGGTGTTTGTTTTTTTAATTAATGAATTGTCGAATATTTAAGTTGTTTATTTTTCAGGTTATATTTCTTTTTATGAATGAAAGAACAAAAGAAGAACAGAGAAATTCAATTGATTAATATCTAAAACAAAAACTTGATACCCCTTTTTATGAAAATTAACGTGGAGAGTCGATGAAAGGACAGTTATTTAAAAAAATAATTATTGTCATAATTAATACATTTAGTTCAAAGTTCTTTGTTTTTAAAATATTTACGTGTTACATTTTTATTTTTAAACTGAACGTCAACAACCTTGAACAGCTGAGAAAACCTGTCTTTTGAATGATAGCCCATAGTGTGAAATAATGGGCGACTCGCCGTCCGATCATGGACCATGCCATGTCAACGGCGCGTCGTGTTCCATGTGAAAGAGCTGTCAGCTCAATGACGCTGCCGTCCTTTAACAAGAATGCCGTTATGTGACATTTAGGTAATTTTGACTTTCTGAGGCCATTTTTATCAGAAAAAAAAAGCTCTATCGATCTGTCTAATTACTGTCAATAGCTTTTATATTTTTCGAGATATGAAAAAAAGAAATGCCGTTAAATGCACAAATCATATAGTAAACCTACGATAAAACGTAGTTATGTGACATTGCAAACCTAAAACGCAGCTAAGGCTTCATAACTACACATTTTAACAATAAATTTGTGATTTGTCACCTAACTAGATTGCCGTTATTTAAAATTCCTATTCATAAATGCCGCTAAAAGCCGTTTGCTGTATTTTAAGCATTGTATAGTACAGTTAGAATTCATAACAGCGGCAGTTATTTAAAAATCTAGCAAAATATTTGAATTATTGTAAAATACTAAATTGCCGCTATCCAACATAACTAATCTAAAATGCCGCTAAGTATACTTGCGTCGTTGCACATGAGGGTTTTGGAGTAAACGGGCCCCTTTAGAGGGCCAAAGCCTGCCGAATCCAACGGAATGATGATTATACCGGTAACGGATTACATACTTGACAAGTCAAGTCAATAAAAGAAAGAGAGTGGCAAAATATAATTAAAAAAAACCACCGACTTCCGAATGATTAAGTTATTCTACCCTTTTTTGTGGTGGTTTTTGAAGGTGGTTAGTTTTTTTAAAGTTTATTGTAACTTGTACCGGATCGAGTCTCGGTGTGAACTGACCGTAAGGCGCAGGCCACATAGAAAAGACGCAAGACAAAGACGCGTCGCGGACGTGCGAAAATGTATGAGAGTCGCGCCCGCGCCCGCTCTCCACATACGCCGGTTGGAATCGACCTGCATCCAGCGTCTTCCGGCGACCTTTATAAGGTCGTCTGTCCATCTTGTTGGTGGACGTCGTACGCCGCGCTTGCTAGTCCGTGGTCTCCACTCTAATACTTTTCGACCCCATCGGCCATCTGCTCTGCGAGCAATATGGCCTGCCCATTGCCACTTCAGCTTGCTAATCCGGTGGGCTATATCGGTGACTAGTTCGTCTACGGATCTCCTCATTTCGAATTTCACGTAGAGAAACACCGAGCATGGCCCTCTCCATAGCTCGTTGAGCGACTTTGAGCTTTGAGATGAGGCCGGTAGTGAAAGACCACGTTTCGGTGCCTCACAACCTCAACCCCACGAGGCATATAATTCCCACCACATTAAATTTCAAGTACCTGTAAAATATTGTCCCAGGGCAAGCCAAACGGCGGTTAAATCAGAAATTACAGTTCTCCCCACAAAATATACAGTACGCAATAACCTCACAAAGCAGTCGGCTGTATTGAAATTTAAATTTATTCCACAAACTTAAGTTACTCGAGGCAATTCCCATAATTCATTCGTAGATTAAGATTTTTAGGGAGAAAAGTACTTATTGTATGGGAAAAGTTATGGTTTCAGCTTATAAATGGCTAAGATTGATGGTGGCTTATTTATTTTTTTATTGCATACAATTCCATGTAAAGAGAAAATTTATTACCTCTTGGAGTTCATCTATACTAATATTTTGAAGCTGAAGAATTTGTTTGTTTGGTTAAACGCGTTTATTTCAGGAATTACTGGTATGAATTGAGAAAAAATATTGAGGGTTGAATAGACAAAGACGCAGTTTTACGACTGCGTTCGTAGCAACATGACTACGTGCGTAGAAATGTGTCTACGAGCGTAGCATCACGACTACGAGCGTAGCAACATGACTGCGTGCTTAGAAATGTTACTACGAGCGTAGCACCTCGACTACGAGCGTAGCAACATGACAACTTGCAAGAAATGTTACTACGAACGTAGCACCACGAAAACCAGCGTAGCAACATGACTACGTGTGTAGAAATGTTACTACGAGCGTAGCACCTCGACTACGAGCGTAGCAACATGACAACTTGCAAGAAATGTTACTACGAACGTAGCACCACGAAAACCAGCGTAGCAACATGACTACGTGTGTAGAAATGTTACTACGAGCGTAGCACCTCGACTACGACCGTATATTACTACGAGCGTAGCACCACCAATAGAGTCCACTCACCAGCGAAAATTCGAGGTAGCTAATTTTTAATTAAATTTGATGTAGTAATCTGAACACTAGCACCTTGTCAAAAGGACTTCTTTGTCGTGGCGCAGACTTTAAACAGTTTTTTTTAAAGCGTTGCTCCACACTTAGAATTTTTCACGTGCCGTGGATGTGTTTAGAAACATAAACTAACATACACCAATTTCCAGACCCAGAACAACTATGTACTACTAAATCATACAAGTATTTGCTCCGTGCGGGAATTGAACTCGCATCACGCAGCTCAGTAGTCCAATCGCTCAGCTACTGCGCCAATTGTGCCGTCGAATGCTTAAAATTCACCAAGCCCTATACCCAAACGGCAATCGACAATCGCTAACGTTCAGCAGTTGCTAATACATTTTCAACTTTATACCCTACTAGCTGTTGCCAGCGGCTTCACCCGCTACTACTCGAAAGTTATCCCACGGGAACATAAAATCGGGATAAAAACTATCCTATGTGTTAATCCAGATTATAAACTATGTGTGTACCAAATTTTAGCCAAATCCGTTCAGTGGTTTTTGCGTGAAAGAGTAACAAACATCCATACATCCATACTTACAAACTTTCGCCTTTATAATAGTAGTAGGATACCCCATTGCATAACGTTGAAAATCTAGTTCTAATGTCACTATCTATCTAAAGCTGAAAGTGTATTAGCGACTGATGAACGTTAGCGAATGTCACTTGCCATTTGGCTATTTGGCCTGGCTTGTAATAATAAATGTCAAGTAGTTTGACATTTAACCCTAACTAAAAATAGCTGAGTACTAGACAATGTTGTTCTCAAAGAAATATAGGACACGTCGTGACAACATTATCCTGCGTTCCCAGTAGACAAATTGTTAGCAGCGAGAAGGAGTGGGAAGCGGTCGCCTCCTTCTGCGAAGCGTTCATGCTAGCGACGTCTCTCCACCCCAGCCGCAGTGGTAGACGCCCACGGCAACGGACGTTGGCAGACGATCTCCGCCACCGTAGGCGGGCATGCGGCCGGCGAGTATTAGGCGACTCGCTGTCCGACCATGGACCATGCTCGGGTCGACGGTGCGTTGTGTTCCACGCGCGCCGCGAAGAATGTCAGCATTGTGACGGGGCCCCCCTCTATAGGACCAAAGCCTGCCGGGGTCGCGGGACTTATCGCATTACCGTGACCTTGGAACGTAAAGGGCTATTGAAGGACACCGTGGATTTTAGTCAGTACGAGTCTCACAGTCCCTTCCACTCTGCCCTGGGTGGGAGGACTCATTTGATGATTTTGGCACGATAAAACTGACTTACAGCAAAACAGGTTCCAGTCGGCAGCAGCTATATGGATGTTCGCTGGGCATAGTGTGTCCATTTGCCGCAAACTGTCAACAAGAGTTTGCACCTAACTCTAATTTTTTATTAGTATTGTTTTTCCTGACAGCTAATATAAACTTGTGGTTTTCAAGTCAAGAGTGAACAGGTTACTTCTAGACAAGCGTGCTTCACTGTCGACCACATCTTCACTTACCATCAGGCGAGATACTGGTCAGACGCGAACCTTTATCATCATCATCTGCCTGCCTTTTCCCAAATATATTGTGGTCGGCTTCCAGTCGAACCAGATTCAGCTGGATATCAGTATTTTACATGGAGCGACTGCCTGTCGGACCTCCACAACCCAGTAACTGGGTAATACGATACCCCATGGTAAGACTGGTTGTCAGACTTTAGAGCCGACTGAGTGAGACGCGAACCTATACAATCATAAAAATAAATAAAAATTCAGTTCGCGGCTAACTCAGTCGTCGTCTGCTTACAGTTTGTCTACTGGGTGGGATTGCCTTGTGACTGTGAAGCTCCCAAGTAAATATAAATTTCTGAAAAGGCCTTGTTTTACCACGGAAGTCTTGATTGTTTTTGGTTGTCTACCCAAATTCAGGCACTGAAAATGTCAAGGCTGCAACATTTTATAACTTCTTACTTATGTGTACTTACTAGGTCATTTTTTATGAATTTCCATTTGAAAAGACTGGATGTCGACTTATTCTAGTTTTATTTCAACTAGATGAAACGGTCTAGTTTTTATGTAGTTTAAAACGTTGTTCGACAGTGAGAATTTCTCCTGACTGTATCGTGTGTGTTTCCAAATATTTAGACGAGTTTTTAGTTTAGTATGTGAGCATACAGCTTGGCCAGAACGTCTTGAAACGAAACTAATCTTTTTGTTAGCTGACAACGTTTTAAAATCTTTTACATTTGATGTAAATAAGGACCGCAGGTATGTTAGATTTATAAAACTAACGTAGTAAGTGAAAAAAAATCATTCAAAGTGCTGGTAGCGAGAGCACAGTGGCGACTTCTGGTTTTCTACTCAAATTTGCCATCATCATCATCATCATCATCATCTCAGCCGTAGGACGTCCACTGCTGAACATAGGCCTCCCCTAATTACTAATTTGCCAAGCTGTACACCAACACCCCGGCCCGGAACAACTACTGCACTACTAGTTAAAAATTAGTTCCGTGCGGGAATCGAACCCGCAACTCGTAGCAGTCTATCGCTTAGACCTTTACTTGTTACGTTCTCTTTTTCTAGTTGTACGTCGTGGGTTCGAACCCAGCCTCCTTACTACTCACGTTGTAAAACTATGCTACTAAGCCAACACCACTAAGTGAAGCGGAAAGGACCGTCAAGTCCCAAACCAAACCGCATAGACAGTCCTGCGAACAAATATGTCTTACGTCAATTCTGATTCCTAACAATATTACATTTCCTGTTTCCATTTTCTATCAAGCCGTTCGAGATCAAGTCGGCTCAACACAAATCTAGCTATGTCGTCAAAGTCGACAGAAACATAGTGCTCAAACACACTGCGACAAAAGCGCGGTGGCGGCAGCGGGCGCGGAAATATCAAACATATGAAATCGCCGCTCGTGGCCCTAATTAACTGATTAAGGGTGCTCCCACATCTATCGACGCGGAATCGGCTTTTTCCGTCGCCCTTTCTCTTTCTGTCGCTTAGAACTGCCATTTGCTAGACCGAGACAATGCGATAGCATGCGGCCGCCACGAGGATTCCGCCGCGTGCTATCGCAATTATGCTTTCTGTCTCGGTCTAGCGGGCGACGGGAAAAGTTCGCGATTCCGCGTCGTTAGATTTGGGAGCACTCTTAGGCTGCTTTTCCACCAGAGATGTGGTATGCTACATTGCTGTCACAGGCATGCGTCCGGCGAGTAATGTGCGACTCGCTGTCCGACCATGGACCATGC
Source organism: Agrotis segetum (assembly GCA_036375495.1). Classification (NCBI taxonomy): domain Eukaryota; kingdom Metazoa; phylum Arthropoda; class Insecta; order Lepidoptera; family Noctuidae; genus Agrotis; species Agrotis segetum. The sequence goes on along the minus strand of JAQSVV010000673.1, from coordinate 149,265 downwards.
CCGAGTCGACGGCGCGTTTTGAGACACCTGAAGTCGCCACAAAAAAAAACAAATGCTTGATTGGTAGTGTGGACACCCATCGCGCCCGCGACCGCGCCTGCCACAGGCCTAGGCCCTAGGCTTCCACTATGGACATGGAAATATGTCTTTGTATTTGCTGTGCTATCCCGCATGTAATGTTTGAGATACAATGTGGCTTTTACTTGAGATTTCTCTTCCATGAAAAATCCCGCGGATATCTCTAACTTGATCATGAGATTATCAACTCAGGCTGAGTTGATCATAGTCCACTGCTGGGCATAGTCGGTGGTCAATTGACTGGCCTGTTGGTCTAGTGGTTAGTGACCCTGACTGCTATGCCGGAGATCGTGGGTTCGATTCCCAGCCGGGAAAAATGTTTGTGTAATGAGCACTATCATTTGTTCTGTGTCTGGGTGTATATTTATGTATTTAGAAATATATAAGTATGTTTATCAGTCGTCTAGTACCCATAACACAAGCTCTGCTTAGCTTGGGACTAGATGGCGTTGTATGATAGTAACTTAGTGAATTTTTTTTAACCGTTATTGGCAATTAAAAACAAGTCACTGGGTCGTCGGTAAAGCGTTTTATCTTTGTATACAATCGTTGATGAAAAAAAAACATTTGTTCATTATTTTTCAATACTTACTCTAATTGATGAACTAAACAGATTTTCAAGATATAGAGGAGCTCGTGGCTAAATAATTTAAGCCGCACAGGCCGATCTTCCAGGTTAAGCCGCGCTGGCCAAAGTTGGTCTGTGAATGGGCGACCATCTGTCATAGCGAGTTTCCTCCGTGCCCGGGAAAGCACGTAAAGCCGTTGGTGCCGGCTGTCATTTGTAGATCTTTGACAGTCGTTACTGTAAGTCAGAAGCTGTAAAAGTCTGACAATCAGTCTTTATCGGGTATCCTATTTCCCTGTTACTGGGTTGAGGAGGTCCGATAGGCAGTCGCTCCATGTAAAATACAGATATTCAGCTGCATCCGGTTCGACTGGAATCCGACCCCAATATAGTTGGGAAAAGGCTAGGCAGGTGATGAGTAATAGCTACCCTATTGAGAACCCCCTTTATTTTGTAATCGGTTAAAAATACCCACCATAAAACTGAGTTTTTCATTACCCATTAACCCCAATATAGTTGGGAAAAGGCTAGGCAGGTGATGAGTAATAAGCTACCCTATTTAGAACCTCATTTATTTTTAAGTCGGTTAAAAATACCCACCATAAAACTGAGTTTTTCATTACCCATTGACCTATACTCTGTTACTTAACTTACCTATTTCACAATTTGGTGTGGAAACCTTAGAACGGACTGTATAGTATTACATTACTTTTATTTTTATATACTCACGAAAACCCGTGGTTTTACTTGTAATTAATTTTGAGAGTAGATCAAGGGGCGGTAGTAAATATTTCAGGCATAAGAGTCGATTGGAGGTTAAGTTACGCTTGTCGAGGTTGATTTGTGGATGGGTGATAGATTTTTTTTTACGTTGTGTTATCTTCCAATGAGTCCTCCTACCATGTGTGGAGTGAAAGGGACTGTCAGACTCGTACTGACTGAAATTCACGTTGTTCCTTCAATAGCCCTTTACGTTCCGCGTCTCGACTAGGCGTAGGCATTACGGTCAGTTCATACCGATACGCGATGCGGCGCGACGTGACGCAACGATACTGCAAGTCTGCAAATGTGTATCTTTTCTTGTAGTTATATTTTTAAACGCAATAACGCCTGCGTCCGCGTCTTCTCAAAGATATTTTTAAAGAAACGAATAATAAATAAATTATAAATAAAGTAATAGAAAAACAAGGGAACGAGAAATTCAGCGTTGTGAGTAGTGGCTGCGATGGCCTAGTGGTTAAGGCGTCTGGAGTACCTATCCAGGAGACGCAGGATCGAACCCTGCTCGCAACAGAATTTTTCGTTTCTTTAAAAATATCTTTTCTTGTAGTAAATAAAGTCAGATTTTGAGTCGCGGCGCTGCGCTTCGTTGTGACAGATGTAGGAAATAGAGTTGAATTTCGAGTAACTCTATTGAAATGTGCGCGCAGCGTCACGACACGGTCTGAGCTGACCCATAAGCTATTATTTGAAGCCAGTCACATTAGACTATCGGATCGCTTTCGCTTTTCTATGTGACTGGATTCAAACAATTCCATACATTACAAATAAAAACGCTTCGGATCGCACTCGCTTCGCCTGTCTGTTTGACATTAGCTTTATGCTGCGAGAATGTAGTAGTTGAGCTACGAAACTGTGTGACCGTTTCCACTGATGCTACGCTATGTAGATGTGTGAGTAAGATGTGCTGTGAAGGTGCACAGCATACGGTAATTTGGTATCCCGATTTTATATTCCCATAGGATAAAATTCACGTATTCATTTCACGATATGCCGTTACCCTTAAGATCCTTAACAAAGCGTAATTTTTTGGCGTGTCGTAAAATGAACAGAGGCTTCGTGAGATCAAGTGCTCTCAAATACTCCTTGAGTACATTCGACACTTTTTTGGGCGGTCAGCTCCACTCAAATTGTTGCTGACTTGCTTTACATTTTTTTACTTTTAATAAATAAATTATGGTGTATTAATGACAGTATTTCTTTTTGGCCTCAGAGAGCACTTAATGCCTTTGATCTCAGCAGTCATTTGTAGATCTTTGACAGTCGTTAGCGTTACTATTAGCTCTATAGTCTGTCTATCAGTCTTACCATGAGGTATCGTATTATCCAGTTACTGGGTTGTAGAGGTCCGACAGGCAGTCGCTCCATGTAAAACACTGATATAGAGCTGGATCCGGTTTGGTTGGAAGCCGACAACAATATAAAACATGTAACGTAATTAACGCACACCCTCAAACACCCCAATTAGAATATTATGTTATAATCATAATAGATATATCGAATTTTTAATTTAACATGTAAATGCATTGTTATTAACTAAATTAGTTATTTTGCAGTAAGGTTTATTTTTCTTTATTTTGTATTGAATGACGGAATTTGTATTAATACAAATAAAATTGCACTTTTAAATCTTGTTGACGTGATTTACGTCTAGTCTTAGTTTGTTTTGACTGTACACGGGTAATGTGACTATAATTTCCGTAGTTTTAATTATTTTTGATAAAAAAATACCTTTAAGGGGCAGGTCTTGTAAAATTCACGCGCGCCGAATTATTTGCGTAACTTTCTTTGTGATTTTTGAACAAAATAGTGCAATAGCTTGAAATATTATTATTGCACATAAATAACCATAATATAAGTAACAGCTAGTTATTTTTTTAAAGTTGATTTAAGTAGATTATATTAGGTAAATCAAGCGTTCAAAACAGCTCTTTCCTGCCCGACGTCATTTCGAGTTACGTTGGTGCACTCAATCTGAGACAATGAAGAATTCATTTAAAAATCTGATCAGCGCATAATGACCGCAATATCCTCGTCTTCAAACTGCGCTGATTAGTTTTTTATATTTATCTTTCATTTTCTAAATTAAGATGGCAGAACATCATCAAAATTCTCGGATTTCATCTCTTTATAAATGGTTTTTTTTTCATAGGAACTATGCATCGTAGGTATGTAATATTACATTATCTTGATGTCAACAGATCAATAAAGCAAATTCAAAAAAAAAATTGTACCTAAAGCGCTTTTTTTCAACAATAAAAAATATCTCAAATAACCTCTCAAAAAGTGTTTATAAACGAGAATTGCAAGAGAAATTCCTTAGTGGCCGGTGGACGGCCGGAGCGATCGGACGTGAGGTCCACGACGAATTTTTGTTGGTCCCTCTCGCTCGCACCTTCTCTCGCTCTAACGGTGATGACGCGCAGTTACGCATCTCAGGTTGCTCTACTTTATTATGTTAAAATATATTTTTTAACCGACGGAAAAAAGGAGGAGGTTCTCAATTCGACATGTATATATTTTTTTTTTATTTATGACCATTCTTTACTTTCTCTAAGGTGGTCCAATATCAAAAAATCTTTTTTTTTGTTGGACAGAGTTTATCTGAAAGTTGGTCCCATTTAAATATCAAAATTAAACTCGGCCTATAGGGGTAGAAAAAGAGGAATTAATTGTCAAATTTCCTACAGAATTTTCAGTTGTGAACCGATTATTGTTAAAAGATATGGAGAAGTAACTAAACAAGTTGGAGCGAAATCCGACCTTATTGACATTTAAAATTTAGTTTGTTTTTTCTCACTTTCACGATCGCTAACATTGCTCCTTCATTAAAATCCGGTGTTTGCATAAATGTCAGTAAGGTCGAAAATAGTTTGAACATGTTTTTTAAATTGCTTAACGATAGCAAGTTAAAAAACAGCTTCAAGCGATTTTCGCCCTTATTGACATTTAAAATTTAGTTTGTTTTTTCTCACTTTCACGTTCGCTAACATTGCTCCTTCATTAAATTCCGGTTTTTGTATAAATGTCAATAAGGTCGAAAATCGTTTGAACCTGTTTTTAAATTGCTTAACGATAGCAAGTTAAAAAACAGCTTCAAGCGATTTTCGACCTTATTGACATTTATGCAAAAACCGGATTTTAATGAAGGAGCAATGTTAGAGAACGTGAAAGTGAGAAAAAACAAACTAAATTTTAAATGTCAATAAGGGCGAAAATCGCTTGAAGCTGTTTTTTTTAACTTGCTATCGTTAAGCAATTTAAAAAACATGTTCAAACTATTTTGACCTTACTGACATTTATGCAAACACCGGATTTTAATGAAGGAGCAATGTTAGCGATCGTGAAAGTGAGAAAAAACAAACTAAATTTTAAATGTCAATAAGGTCGAAAATCGCTTGAAGCTGTTTTTTAACTTGCTATCGTTAAGCAATTTAAAAAACAGGTTCAAATGATTTTCGACCTTATTGACATTTAAAATTTACTTTGTTTTTTCTCACATTCACGTTCGCTAACATTGCTCCTTCATTAAAATCCAGCAAGTAACAAAACCGTTGGTTTCTCTGTCTCCCGGTGGTAATGGACTGTGCCTATGTCAAGGAGTGCAGTCCTTGGATGGGACTGTCAGATTTGTACTGACTAAAATCCACGGTGTCCTTCAAATAGCCCTTTATGTTCCGGGGTCACGGTAATGAGTACCAGGACGCCAGCAGGCTTTAGCCCTCTAGAGGGGGACCCCGTCATCATGCTGACGCTATTTGAGGCGCTCGTAGAACACAACGCGCTGTCGACCCGGGCATGGCCCATGCCTTTTTTTTCATGATAAAATCATCAAATGAGTCCTCCCCAGGCCAAGCGGGAGATACTGTCACACTTATACTGACTTAAATTCACGGCGTTATTTAATAGCCTTTTACGTTCTGGGTTAACCACTGCGGCTGGGATGTAAGGTTTACGCTGTCCTCTCTCTCACGCGTCCCGCATCTTCCTTTGCCAACATGACTGCTGCACTGACCTTTTTTTAGGTTTAATTAGTTAAACACGATTGTGTTTAACAAATTAAACCTAACAGAATTTAACCTATGAGTGTATTTAAATAGTATTAAAACACTTGTGTGATACTCGTATTATTACAAACCAAGCAGGGTTGGCATAATTAAAACAAGTTGTTTTAAAACACCTGTTTAAAACAGTTTGAAATTAAACAGTGTTTTTTATTACCCGTTTCAACTACTTTTTAAGGCAGATGAATGCATATTAAAATGAAAATAAATTAATATTCAGGAGTCTAAATAGTTTGACATAAAACCTTTCGAGTTTAATGCCATTGTTATGTCATATTTTTAACTTTTATTGACACTATAATAAATGAAATAATGCTTAAAATTTTTAGATCACATGTTATTCCATTGATCTTTTTTTCGTAAAAAAAATCATTTCAAAGGGTAAATTTGAAAAAATATAGTCTAGAAATGAAACATAACTGATTTATACGTTTAGACATCAACAAACAAGGTGGAATTAATTTTAAAAAATAACCAGAAACTAAAAAAAAAAACTTATTTAAAACATTTTGAACTGTTTGTTTTATAAATTTGAAAAAAAACTGTTTTTATTTCCAACCCTGAAACCAAGTCATATTAAAACTCCTTATTAAGCAAAAATTTCTATAACTCCTTTTAAATAATCCTTAGTTGAGCAATGTTCTTACCGTATCAAAATTGTTTTATAATAATTCAGTGGGCAGGATGTATGCGGGGGATTGCGGGAAGGGAGCCCGAAATTTGACGTACGATCGACTGGCCGAACGCGATTCAATTTTGTGCAAAAGAAGACGGAAGCCTTAAGGGGCAGGTCTTGTAAAATTCACGCGCGCCGAATTATTTGCGTAACTTTCTTTGTGATTTTTGAACAAAATAGTGCAATAGCTTGAAATATTATTATTGCACATAAATAACCATAATATAAGTAACAGCTAGTTATTTTTTTAAAGTTGATTTAAGTAGATTATATTAGGTAAATCAAGCGTTCAAAACAGCTCTTTCCTGCCCGACGTCATTTCGAGTTACGTTGGTGCACTCAATCTGAGACAATGAAGAATTCATTTAAAAATCTGATCAGCGCATAATGACCGCAATATCCTCGTCTTCAAACTGCGCTGATTAGTTTTTTATATTTATCTTTCATTTTCTAAATTAAGATGGCAGAACATCATCAAAATTCTCGGATTTCATCTCTTAATAAATGGTTTTTTTTCATAGGAACTATGCATCGTAGGTATGTAATATTACATTATCTTGATGTCAACAGATCAATAAAGCAAATTCAAAAAAAAAAATTGTACCTAAAGCGCTTTTTTTCAACAATAAAAAATATCTCAAATAACCTCTCAAAAAGTGTTTATAAACGAGAATTGCAAGAGAAATTCCTTAGTGGCCGGTGGACGGCCGGAGCGATCGGACGTGAGGTCCACGACGAATTTTTGTTGGTCCCTCTCGCTCGCACCTTCTCTCGCTCTAACGGTGATGACGCGCAGTTACGCATCTCAGGTTGCTCTACTTTATTATGTTAAAATATATTTTTTAACCGACGGAAAAAAAGGAGGAGGTTCTCAATTCGACATGTATATATTTTTATTTTTTTTTTATTTATGACCATTCTTTACTTTCTCTAAGGTGGTCCAATATCAAAAAATCTTTTTTTTTGTTGGACAGAGTTTATCTGAAAGTTGGTCCCATTTAAATATCAAAATTAAACTCGGCCTATAGGGGTAGAAAAAGAGGAATTAATTGTCAAATTTCCTACAGAATTTTCAGTTGTGAACCGATTATTGTTAAAAGATATGGAGAAGTAACTAAACAAGTTGGAGCGAATTCCGACCTTATTGACATTTAAAATTTAGTTTGTTTTTTCTCACTTTCACGATCGCTAACATTGCTCCTTCATTAAAATCCGGTGTTTGCATAAATGTCAGTAAGGTCGAAAATAGTTTGAACATGTTTTTTAAATTGCTTAACGATAGCAAGTTAAAAAACAGCTTCAAGCGATTTTCGCCCTTATTGACATTTAAAATTTAGTTTGTTTTTTCTCACTTTCACGTTCGCTAACATTGCTCCTTCATTAAATTCCAGTTTTTGTATAAATGTCAATAAGGTCGAAAATCGTTTGAACCTGTTTTTAAATTGCTTAACGATAGCAAGTATTGACATTTAAAATTTACTTTGTTTTTTCTCACATTCACGTTCGCTAACATTGCTCCTTCATTAAAATCCAGCAAGTAACAAAACCGTTGGTTTCTCTGTCTCCCGGTGATAATGGACTGTGCCTATGACAAGGAGTGCAGTCCTTGGATGGGACTGTCAGATTTGTACTGACTAAAATCCACGGTGTCCTTCAAATAGCCCTTTATGTTCCGGGGTCACGGTAATGAGTACCAGGACGCCAGCAGGCTTTAGCCCTCTAGAGGGGGACCCCGTCATCATGCTGACGCTATTTGAGGCGCTCGTAGAACACAACGCGCTGTCGACCCGGGCATGGCCCATGCCTTTTTTTTCATGATAAAATCATCAAATGAGTCCTCCCCAGGCCAAGCGGGAGATACTGTCACACTTGTACTGACTTAAATTCACGGCGTTATTTAATAGCCTTTTACGTTCTGGGTTAACCACTGCGGCTGGGATGTAAGGTTTACGCTGTCCTCTCTCTCACGCGTTCCGCATCTTCCTTTGCCAACATGACTGCTGCACTGACCTTTTTTTAGGTTTAATTAGTTAAACACGATTGTGTTTAACAAATTAAACCTAACAGAATTTAACCTATGAGAGTATTTAAATAGTATTAAAACACTTGTGTGATACTCGTATTATTACAAACCAAGCAGGGTTGGCATAATTAAAACAAGTTGTTTTAAAACACCTGTTTAAAACAGTTTGAAATTAAACAGTGTTTTTTATTACCCGTTTCAACTACTTTTTAAGGCAGATGAATGCATATTAAAATGAAAATAAATTAATATTCAGGAGTCTAAATAGTTTGACATAAAACCTTTCGAGTTTAATGCCATTGTTATGTCATATTTTTAACTTTTATTTATTGACACTATAATAAATGAAATAATGCTTAAAATTTTTAGATCACATGTTATTCCATTGATCTTTTTTCGTAAAAAAATCATTTCAAAGGGTAAAATATAGTCTAGAAATGAAACATAACTGATTTATACGTTTAGACATCAACAAACAAGGTGGAATTAATTTTAAAAAATAACCAGAAACTAAAAAAAAAACTTATTTAAAACATTTTGAACTGTTTGTTTTATAAATTTGAAAAAAAACTGTTTTTATTTCCAACCCTGAAACCAAGTCATATTAAAACTCCTTATTAAGCAAAAATTTCTATAACTCCTTTTAAATAATCCTTAGTTGAGCAATGTTCTTACCGTATCAAAATTGTTTTATAATAATTCAGTGGGCAGGATGTATGCGGGGGATTGCGGGAAGGGAGCCCGAAATTTGACGTACGATCGACTGGCCGAACGCGATTCAATTTTGTGCAAAAGAAGACGGAAGCCTTAATGAAAATTATAGAAATCGATTCAGTAAACGATTCTGAACAAACTAATTTCAGGATGTGTATTAATTATGTTACATATTGTAGTTCGGAAAAGGCAGGCAGATGATGATTTCTAAGCAACTCGGAAAACACCTAAAGCCGTTGATCTCGGTTGTCATTTGTAGATCTTTAACAATCGTTGCTGTTAAGCTCTGGTTTCCTCCAACAGCGGTGCCGTTTTTAAACGGACGCAATATGATGACCGCAAAAAGACGGCCGTAAACATGTGGAATGTTCGAGACTGCAGTGACCGTTTTATTACGGTGAACAGACCACAAAAAACGTGTCAATGGTTGAAAATGGACGAACTTGATTTGCGTCTTGCGTTACTCGTATAACTGGAAGATGAACAATCATCAGAAGACGAAAATAATCGTACGGAGGAGAGTGATTTAAACAAAGCTCGGACTACCGAAGGTGCTTTTGAAATGTTGGTGAGTCCCAAAACTCATTTTGAACAGTAAATATTTTAAAATGGCACGCAAATTAATATTACGCTTGAAAATACCTTCACCGCTATGAAAAAAACGTTGACAGACACTTTGACACCGACAAGACGGCCGTCATGCAAGTGGCGGCACCGCTTTTTGACGTTACGGTGTCATTTACCGTTATCTAGGAAACCGCGCCATATTGTTTACATAGACAACGTTCTAGTGACGTCATTCACCGCTGTATTACGGCCGCTACATGATGGCACCGCTTTTGGAGGAAACCAGAGCTTTAGTGTGTGTCCTTAAATGCTTGGGGGCCTAGCTTAGGCCTATCTTGAACAAATATTAGTTCTTTAACTTTAGGGTCTAGTTAAAGTAAAATAAACCCCAACGACTTTTACTTAAATTCAGTTTTAGTTTGAGTTTTGTGTCGTCATAGAGTTTACTTTTCTTATGTATTTATTTTTACATATTATATAGACAAGGGTAATTTATGATCTTGGCTTTCTTACTCACAATAAGCGAAAAATGATCATAAAATAAAAACTGCTAAAGCAAACAGAATGAAATTTTTATGTGACCAAATGGAATGTACAGTCGACAAAGTGGAATCATGACCCATTTTGACAATAAATCGTTTGAATCTGTCAAATTGACAAAGATCAAAGTCGTTACTATGTATGTTTACGCGAATGTGGACCTAATTGTATTTGAATGTCTGTAGGAAAATAAGCAGGTGGGTCATAATTCCACTGGGTCGATTGTACCTACACTGCATTGAACAAAAAAGAATCACAAATCGGACAAGAAACCTCGGAGTAATCGACGAAGTCAATGTTAATATTTTTTTAGGTCCTTGCTGATTTTTATAGATTTTTCAAAATCTGCTAGTACGATTCCGATTAAATTTTCATGGGAACTTTTGGGAAGAATACCTTACCAACGGATTTAAAAAAAATATTTTTATAATCGGTTGGTAAGCGTCGCAGTTATGCGCGAACAAAATAAAAAAATATACAACGTGTAACTTTAAATGCGCAAAACCTCTCGTGGGGTAACTCAGCCTATGTTACTGAACAATTTTTGTTCTAACACTTGGAAATTCACAAAAAAAAAGAAAACATACCGATGGGCTCGATCAATTTCTCATTTTGTATTAAAAATCTTTTTTTTTACTTATGAATTTCCAAAAGTCTCAGAAGTCTTAGAGTTGTATTGTATACAAATCCGAATTGAGAACTTTCCTCTTTTGGAAGTCGGTTAAAAACAAGCATGATATTCTTAAACACTACAAAGTTCTTAAGACTATAGAATAGCTGCTGCCATTTCAAAAAATTGGTATTTAGAAAAACTCCTACTGTCTCTCTCACGCTTTGAAAAAACCCCGATCGTGCGATAGAGAGCGTTGCAGCTCGCGACTGAATGTAAGTATTTTTTATATGAAATTTGTCTCTCGGGAGAAAACGTTTTTCACATACTAAATCACGACCAATCTCTTAGATTCTGGTGTCAATCGTTTCAGCATATTATATTCTAGGTTTGTACGTTTTGCTTTTTTTCTTAAACTTCTTTTTTTTTAAATACAAAGGTTTTACTTCAATGAAGATTTTGTCATAAAAATAGTAACTTTTAGGCGCCTGTAACTTTCAAACTATTATAAATTTTGAAAAAAAGAAAACGTATAAACCTAGATTTTTACTGTGTCAGATGTATTCTAAAAAATCATTGAGATAGGATAACATCTAGAGGGAAAAAAACGTTTTCTCTTTTTGTATGGACGAGCGCTCGGTAGACGATAGTCTTAAACAAACTCAATTCCTCGAATCTTCTTTAACTTCTAGACCTAGTTTAAGTAAAACCGTCCCTAGCGACCAATTTCACTTGTACATTGTTTTAGTTTCACTTCAGCGTCGTCACGTCGACCTTCGAACTGACGTATACTGGCCGGATTTTGTCTCGGCTACAAACTTACGTATATTCAAATATATGACGGCGCGCGACAATTTAGTTGATTTATTGTAACATTTTTTATAAGTTGTAATCGATTATTTTTACTCTGTGATGTAAGAATTATTTCTTTATTGGAACTTTTAATTTAGAGCGGGTAACACCGAATGGAGTTGTAAGTGTCATGGCGGCGGTGTTGAGCACTTTTTGAGGCGACCGTCAGCCGGGCGACATGCACAAACCCATTGGCTCTAGAGTAAAGTTTGTTTATTCTCCATCCGTTATTTAATAAGTAATTATTACTGTAATCATAAGTTATTTTGGTGAAGTTTTGTTGAAATATTAAAAGTTAAATTCAGTGAGATATTTTGTGAACATTATTTTTCATCTACCTGCAACAACACGCCCATAACATAGGACGAACTGATGACGGAGAAACAGCGACACGTGGTGTCTCAGCCGCTCGACCCTCCGTCATATATTATTTTTTATTCACATAGGCCCATGAGAGCACTTGTCATCGACAAACAGCTAGGTGCTTGGTTAGGGCGCTTGTACACGGCGCATGTAACTCGCGCAAGTAAACGATCTTTTTATGGAAAAATTAACAATGTCGTCGCTTTCTCAAAAAATTAAGATAATATTGGTATCGGTACCATAAAACCAAGTACTATGTGAATGAAGTGCGGGGATCAAAGCTGTGACACTTTGCGCAGCAGTACATCGTTCAGCCACTGCGCTAGGGGTGCTATGACAAGAAACCTCCACGTGCGCCCGTGGACTGGAGTTCCCTCTCGGATACGTCCGGGGGGAAGACCAGGTTTTCGGGCCGGTGCACCCTGGGATGCGGGCAAAACTCTTCCTTAGGCACTGTGTGCCTAAGTGGTCTCTTTGCCCGTATGCGAATAGCCTGTCGTGTGGATGCTCCAACGCGTGTCCCTCTGATCAGCAGAGGGCACAGCGGCGGAGCGGGCTTGCGGACGGTGAGTGATGGGTAGCTCGCCGTCCGACCAAGGACCAAGCGCGGGTCGAAGGCACGTCGTGTTTCGCGCCAAAAGTCTGCTGGGGTCACGGGTTTTTTCTTAACCCAGGATACCGTGGCCCCGGAACGTAAGGGCATAGGAAGGAACACGGGTGGATTTAAGTCAGTAAGAGTCTGACAGTCTCTTCCGCCCTACCCAGGGCGGGAGGACTCATTTGATTATTCTACCACCTAAAAAAAAAATTGCCTCTGCGCCAACCTTACCGTAGCGCTTTGTTTTGTTTGTTTTACACGCTGATTTCCTCACAATATTTTCCTTTTCCATATTAATTACACAAAGTAACATATCGTCTACTGGGGCCAATTTCTTATATGAATACTTTTGACATTTAATCATATAAATAGGTGATTTCTTTCTCATATTATTAGACATAATGTAAAAAGAAAATTGCGTAAGTATGAAAGAAAATTATTGGAATAACGAGACTCACGACGATAGGTCACGCGAGATTCAATAGTTTAAGAGGATAGTATAGCGGCAGCCATTTCAAATAATAGGTATTTAGGAAAACTCGTGCTGTCCCTCTCACGCGTTGAAAAACCCCCGATCGTGCGATAGAGAGCGTTGCAGCTCGCGACTGACTGTAAGTATTTTTTATATGAAATTGGTATCTCGGGAGAAAACGTTTTTAACATACTAAATCACGACCAATCTCTTAGATTCTGGCGTCAATCGTTTCAGTATATTATATTCTAGGTTTGGAGGTTTTGCTTTTTTTCTAAAACTGCTTTGTTCTTAAACTACATAGGTTTTACTTTAATGAAGATTTTGTCATAAAAATAGTAACTTATAGGCGCCTGTAATTTTCAAAATATTATAAATTTTGAAAAAAAGAAAACTTACAATACTAGTTTTTTTACTGTGCCAGAAGCATTTTAAAAAATCATTGAGATAGGATAACATTTAGGGGCAAGAAAAACGTTTTCTCTTTTAGTATGGACGAGCGCTCGGTAGACGATCCTCTTAATAATATTTTTTCTTTTTTTTTTCATGTTACTTAGGTGGAAAAATAGTACTTAGGGTATAATGTAATATTAGTTTAGGCAACATTATCGATATTAAAAGGTCTTTTGATAACTTGTGCGTGGTAGAAAATCGTTTAGAATCTAGCAAAAATTTGAGAAAACTCGCGTATCTTATTTTTTGTTTATTTTTAATATTTTGGTTTTATTTATTTTCTTATTAATATCTTTATTATGTTTATTTAATAAGGTTATTTCAAAGGTAAAATACGCTTTTCGTGCTATGACGCCGAAATTGTATCTCTAGAGTTACGGTTTTAGACATTTATTTTCTCAAAAGATCTCTTAATCACTTACAGAGAAAATACAATATTAAGGACTGATTTTTCAATAGCAAGATAACTTTTATGTGAGGAATTAAAATAAAAGTTTGACATATTTTCCATAGATAAACTGTCAAACCGCCATTTTTATTCCTCAGATAAAAGTTATCTGACTATTGAAAAATCAGCCCTATATCTTATATACACATACATATATAAGGCCGATTTGCGTAGTGAGTTGGTCAAACTGAATAACAACAATGACATTTGTTATACTATAGATTACTTTACGTTGGCTAAGCTACTCAGCTTACTGATCAGTAAGCTGAGAAGTTAGTTAAGTTTTTCTGAGTTGTTTGTGAGTTTCTATGTTTGACAATGCACCCTCAATACCGGAAAGATTCCAGAATAGGGCAAAGTTACATAAAATATGTTTTACTCACGTTACGTCTACGCTAGTTTTACCTTACTTCAACGTTACATCTACACTACGTCTACGTTAAGTCTACACTACATCTACGTTACGTCTACTCCACATCTAGGCTACATATAATGTCAGCGTAAAATTGTAACAACCGTATGTTTGTAATCTAACTCGTCAGTTTATAAATTTACGGTAGGTTAGGTTAGGTTAGTTTATAAATTTCGTAGTTTTATAAACTTGCAGATCTTCATATCTTCCGGTGACATATACATTACAGCTACGTAATGTCTACGTTACGTTACGTCTCGGAGTATCAAAAAAAAATTCAAGATTAACCCTTACAGATACCTACTATTTTTAGCAATACTATTAATAATAGGCTAGTTGCCCAAAAAAATGTAATGAGTCCGTCTTTTAGATTATTCAAAAATAAGGGACAGGTATTTTTTCATTTGTAAATTAGACCAAAAATGACAAAGATATAGCCTATTAAAGTTACGTGTGACGTCACGATGCGTGGCATTTTTCGCGCAGAGTGACGTCACAGGTAACTTAAATGTTTAATCGAAAAAAGAAAATATACGTGTCCAATATTTTTTTATAATCTAAAATACGGACTAAATAGAATGTAATTATTTTGACCCTGGAAACTACCCTATTGCAAAATAAGTACTGCAAACGTAGTTAATATTCAATTTTCAATGCGACTACATTATAGGAGATGCCTTTGTCTTTCAAATCAGACTGGGAGTAATCTTTGATTCCTAGAAATGAGGTCGCAATGCATCGCTCTCTGCTAAATAACATGCAAATCGTATGGATCAGAATCATCGGAAGAATCTAGTGTTTCTGGAATGCCTACCTAAAGTCTCCTCTTCACAATTGGCCATGATGGCCGTGTTTGCCGAACAGAAGGAGACGGCGCTATACCAGAAAGCAAGATGCAAATAATTCTATCTCGATTCTTAGTATAGCGCCGTCTCCTTCTGTTCGGCAAACACGCCCATCATGGCCGATTGTGAAGAGGAGGCTTAAGACTTTTGTTACATATCGGGATTGAAATTGTGATATGTCCCGCGAACCCGGCAGGTTTTGGCCCTCTGAGAGGGGCCCCCGTCATCTTGCAGACGCTCTTCGAGGCGCACCTGGAACACAACGCGCCGTCGAAACGGGCATGATCCGGGCGCGTTGTGTTCCACGCGCGCCTCAAGGAGCGTCAGCATAATGACGCCCCCCCCCCTATAAAGGGCCACAGTCCTGCAGGGGTTGCGGGACATACGTATACCGCGACCCCGGTACACAAAGGGCTACCGAAGGACATCGTACAAGTCTGACAGTCTATCCCGCTCTACCCGGGGTGGGAGGACTCATTGGACGATTTTAACACGAAAAAAAACACACCTTTAATTTATTTGGTAAAAACAAACTTTTCACCAACCAAGAGTGAATTGATCACCAATTACATGAACTGTCAGAAACAACAATTTGAGAGTTTTAAATTTTAAACATACTGACAGTTTATCATAAATAACGATGATGATAAATAATATTATATTAGACTAGCTTATGTCCGTGGCTTTACTCGCATTAATTTACTATTTAACAATCGATTTAGCGTCACATGGCGCCATCTGTTATTATAAGAACGTTATTGTTTAAAAATACAAATACTTATATTATTTCTAAATTCTGCCCGCGACTTCGTACGCGGATCCTGTTGCTTATGCCAGCGGCAACGGGGTCGTCAAAATCGAAGATCTGAAACTTCTGAAGTCGAATTCTTAGACCCTGGGGACGGGAACACAACGGGACGGGCGTGACGATTCCAGACCTTCCAGATCTTTTAATTTTGGAAGTCAACAGGAAATGCCCATCAGACTAAACAACTCTTGCTGAGACGTGATTCCTATTATTGTTATAGTGTAGCTGGACTCTTGGAGTTCCACATCAGGTGTTCCTATCTTAAATTTATTCTCTCAGCAGAAAATGCTCATCACGTTACGGGGCCGCGGTAACCTAAGATAGTCCCTGGCAAGAAAAACACCCTAAGAGTAGAATTCCAATACCAAAAGTTATCAAACTTTGTTTATTTAAATCTGGGAAGTATCAACATTCGATATTGTAACGGCAAAAGTTGAATTTTGTTGTAATTCAACAAAACTAATTTGGGAAGACTTCCCTTGTTCAAGATGCGGTCGATTTAAACTGTTTGCTTTTCATGATTACATTATAATAACGCTTGAAATCCCTGAAGGGATAGGCAGTCGGCGGGCGACTCGCCGTCCGACCTTGGACCATGCTCGGGTCAACGGCGCGTTGTGTTCCACACGTTTTTCAAGGAGTGTCAGCATAATGACGGGGCCCCCTTTAGAGGGCCAAAGACAGCCGGGGTCGCGGTATTCACGAATTACAGTGACCGCTGGAACGTAAACAGCAATTGAAAGACATCGTGGATAATAGTCAGTACGAGTCTGACAGTCCCTCCCGCTCTTCCCTGGGTGGGAGGACTCATTTGATGATTTTACCACTCTAAAAAAATGTATAAAGTTAAAGACTTGTGACATCTGACCGCGTCATGAATAAAAGCCCCACAATCTTTTTTTAGCGTGGTATAATCTTCAAATGAGTCCTCCCACCCATACTGTCACACTCGTACTGACTAAAATCCACGGTGTCCTTCAATAGCCCTTTACGTTCCGGGGTCGCGGTAATTCGTTAGTCATGTGACCCCGACAGTCCCACTCATAGAAATGAGACTGCGTCCCAACTGAATATTATCTACTAATTTGTCGAAGTTTCTCATTTTATTTTATCTCTAGATTCAATTACACTCAGAATATTCCAGCGAATTCCATTTTCACTCATTTTCTATTCATGAAATATCTTATCAGTGTATTTTTATCTCTTTCATTAGAAAATAGAGTCTAATTTGACCCGGTTCTTATAATAATTATTGAGACTAGACTGAGACGAGGTTACAAAGTGAATAACATTGTTATTTTTAGAAGATTCGCACACATTTTCTTTTTTGTAATCTTGCTTTTTTATCGTGGTTTTTCTTGCTTGCTCGGTTATCGTGGTGAGGAGCTCGTGGTTAAATAATTACAGCCGCACAGGCCGATCTTCCGGGTTAAGCCGCGCTTGTCACGATATATGGTCTGGATGCAGAAGGGTGACCATCTGTCGCAGCGCAGATTCCCCGTGCCTCGGAAAGCACGTAAAGAGTGGAGACGGACTAGCAAGCGCAGATGTAGGACAGTCCGTTACAAGGTGGTCAGACGACCTTATAAAGGTCAACCTTGTCTTACGCTGGATGCAGGTCGTATTCCAACCGGTATATGTGGGATGTGGAATGTCGAGGCCTATCGTTAGCAGTGGACGTCCTATGGCTAAGATGATGATGATTAACCTCATTTTTTTGGAAGCCGGTAAAAAAAACGGATTCATTAGATTGAAAATTTATGCTGTGAAATTGCTTGCTTTTAAAGTGGTTTCGAAAAAGCGTCAACCTTAATAGATTCATACGCTATTATCTGGGTACTATATCATTGAGGGGGCGTAAATATTAATCCACCATTGTGGGGTGTCCCCAAAACTCGTGGAAATATGCAAGCGCCCCTCGATTATGTTGATTGTGACATACGGTTGAAATTAATAGGGCAGCCATCTTGAATTTTTAGCCTTTTACACTACTCGCGAATTATTGGTGGATTTAAGACCGAATTACATAATAGGGTTAACAATCGCAAAAACATTTAAGCTTCGTTCGTAGCTTAAGAGCGTGCTTCGAACGACTTCCAAGTTTGTTGTTGGTTTATGACACAGGCAACTGCCTGTGTCATCATTGTGCCCTTTGACTCGGTCTACTCGGTCCCGAAGTATGTGACTACACTACTCGCGAAGTTTCGCGAATAGTGTAGTCACATGCTTCGGGACTTGGATCAACTTTGACGAGTACTTCGTCTAGGCAACTTGGCGAGTAGTGTAGAGTAGGCTTTAGTCAGTACAAGTCTGACCCACACTAGGCCCGCGTGGTAGATTATGGCCCACTCCCTCTCACAGAGAGGAGGCCTGTGTCCCAGCAGTGGGAACATTATAGGCTGATGATGATGAGGATGAAGGCCCTCCAGTCCTGCCTTGGGTGGCAGGACTCATTTGATGATTTTACCACGTTATAAGTCGCTCAACGAGCTATGGAGAGGGCTATGCTCGGTGTTTCTCTACGTGATCGAATCCGAAATGAGGAGATCCGTAGACGAAACAAAAGTCATCGATATAGCCCACCGGATTAGCAAGCTGAAGGGGCAATGGGCAGGCCGGAAAGCAGATGGCCGATGGGGTCGAAAAGTACCTACTAGAGTGGAGACCACGGACTAGCAAGCGCAGCGTAGGACATCCACCAACAAGGTGGGCAGACGACCTTATAAAGGTCACCGGAAGACGCTGGATGCAGGTCGCTTCCAACCGGTATATGTGGAGATTTAAAGAGGAGGCCTATGTTCAGCAGTGGACGTCCTATGGCTGAGATGATGATGATGATAAATAACCTCATTTTTTTGAAGTCGGTAAAAAAAGACGGATTCATTAGATTTGCAATTTATTTATGCTGTGAAATTGCTTGTTTTAAAGCACTTTCGAAAAAGCGTTCAACCTTGCTTATAGATTCATACGCTATTATCTGAAGTACTATATCATTGAGGGGGCGTAAATATTAATCCACCATTGTGGGGTGTCCCCAGCAACTCGTGGAAATATGCAAGCGCCCCTCGATTATGTTGATTGTGACATACGGTTGAAATAGTAGGGCAGCCATCTTGAATTTTTAGGTTTTTAAAGACAGAATTTAACAAAAATTACATAATAATATTAACAATCGCAAAAACATTTAAGAATTATGTATCGTAGCTTAAGAGCGTGTATCCAACCAGTTGGCAACGTCGCAAATAGCTGTCAAATATTTACAAGTTTTAATTAATTTGGCAATGTTTCTGTACGAAAATAAGTAATATGCTCGTGTACTGCACTAAGAAATTCATAATGTAATGCAATAATTAATTAATATAAAAAATGAAATGAAATCAAAATCAAATAAAAATACTTATTTGCTAGAATAGAGTACTTCAATAAGATATTACAGTTATTTTGTTGTAGCATATCCTGCCATTAGATAGCGTGCAAATATATAACGCCGAATAGTTTTAGATGTAAAAAATGTATTTGGGAACTTGAAAAATGCCTTTTTTACACCTGAAACTGTTACAACATCAAATTAAGGGTTTTAGGTAATTGCAATTCATGATCATTTTTTTGTTGACGATATCGTCAAAATCACGGGAAATAAATGGATGAGAGACACACAGAACCGAGACATGGCAACAAAAAGGGAATGCCTATACACAGCAGTGGGTGATCCCAGGCCGATATGATGATGATGAATGAACTTTTTAGTGCACTACACAGCCATATTTTTATTTTAACACAGTAAATTCCAAAACACACAAAAAACGCTCCAAAACACAAATTGCTGACGTTGGTCAAAAGACGAGCTTGACAAAACCGATGACCAGTGGTCCACTTTGGCCCTGGACCGTGAAAATTGGAAGTCAGTACAGTACAGTAAATTTGCCAAATTAATTAAAACTTGTAAATTTTTGACAGCTATTTCCGACGTTGCCAACTTTTTGGATACACGCTCTTAAACATTCACAGAAAAACTCAAAACAAACACACATCCAGCCTTATCTTCAAGAGACAAAAGATTTATTAAAAAAAAAAAACAAAACCCAATCGTCCCACCCCGCTTCAAAGTTTTCCCTTTCATTTTGTACCATCTGCCGGCTAGGGGCGGACGTCTGGAAACAAATAATTAATTTAATTCCACTCGTTTCCTCACCGCTTTATAGAAAGTGGAGGTTTAGTAATAGATACGGTGAGGGCTCTTTCCTTTTTGAGATCTCTTCGCGGTTTTTAAAGTAATCTTGTAGATTTTTTTCTGAATCTTAAATATTGGATACGCATTTGAATTTAGTAGCGTTTTGTAGGTTAGTTTAGCAGTCTCTTTGTGTTAGACTAGCTAGCTGCCTTTCCGGCGTGCGACACACGGGTGGACATGATATTAGCCTATGTTACTCAGGATGAATGTATCTTTCACATCTCAGATCAAAGAAATACATGATAGGCGCTCAGAACATTTGCGAGTGGGTCCACCAAAGATAATAGGTACAAAATCAAAATCGAATACAAAGTCGCGACAGTACCAAGCCACGCATCGTATCAAGCTGCGCGTCGTTGTTGTTTTTTGCCAGAATATGCCGTCTTGTGTCTTTAACCATCGTAAAAGTTGTTCTCAAAAACAAAGAAAACATTATGGAATGTAATTCTATTTGATTTTGTATTAACTTTGATGGAGACACTCGCGTGTTCTGAGCGTTCTATCTGCCTATTTCTTTGATCTGAGTTTCTTAATGGTGAAATTTTTTAGTAGTTTAGTAGTTTTGAGTTTATTCATTACAAACATACCTATACAAACACAAACATACAAATCTTTCCTCTTTATAATATTAGTGTGGATTGGAGAATAGTTTAGAACAAGCTAAGTAGATGATATTTTTTGTCGTCCTCCAACCCCGGGCAGGGTGGGAGGGACTGTCAGACTTGTACTGACTAACGCCGGATCAACACGTTGGGCCTGTTGGCCGAATAGAAGGAGACGGCGCTATATCAGAAAGCAATCAGACGCAAATAATTCTATCTCATTTCTTAGTATAGCGCCGTCTCCTTCTATTCGGCCAACAGGGCCAATGTGTGGATCCGGGGTAAAACCACGGTGTCAGTTGTGGTGCATGCTGGTATAATGTGCTATGATCTTTATTCTCCGGGACACGTCGAGCTTCATTGACTCGGCGCTTTTTTGGTGGTTGCCAGTTTTGTGTGTGGTGTTGGGTTTGTCCCAAAAACCCCTTTTTGTTTTTCCACAATCGCAAAACGCCTGTCGTTTGAGCGTGTCGTGGTGAAGTGATAAAAAAGTGAAGAATGTTTAGTAATAGAGAGTCAAGAGCCCTTTTATTTTAAAGAGAGGTTGTTTTTTTAAGCAGGCTTGAGATTTTGTCGATAAAACTTTTTGTAGGCTACAAAAAAATGGAGAAAAGATTATTGAAGGTTTTATAAGAGGGTATTGTATCAGGAAAAGAAAGATAAAAGTATTATGTTAAGTTACGATTTTCGGGGGTGCGGACGGCGAGTATTAGTTGGCTCGCCGTCGATCATGGACCATGCCCGGGTCAGCGGCCTGTTGTGTTCCATGCGCGCCTCAAAGAGTGTCAGCATAATGAAAGATCCAAAGCCTGCCGGAGTCGCGGAACTTATCGAAATACCGTGATCCTGGAACGTAAAGGGTTATTGAAGGACACCGTGGATTTAAGTCAGCACGAGTCTGACAGTCCCTCCCGCCCTCCACTATTCTTTTCTGATTAATTTCGTTGCAGGATCCAACACAAGTAAATTCATTCTCCGGGACACGTCGAGCTTCATTGTCTCGGCGCTTTTCTGGTGGTTGCCACTGTTGATTCTGGCTCTCAGGAGTTGCAGTGGTTTGGGAATAGGGTGGTGGGTTAGTCTCATTATAAAAAAAAAAGTCCCTCCCGCCCTGCCCTGGGTGGGAGAACTCATTTTGATGACTTTACCATGTAAAAAAATAGCGAATTGTTGTCAAAACGACTAACCCGTATGTACGCAAAAATTCAACATACGCACTCCCATAACACAAGGGTATAAGGTGCGAACATCATCATATAAGACCAGAGTTATTTCGAGAATTCACTTGGTATTCCATATGGGACGCTGTGTATTGCTGACGCCATGACGAATATAGGGGTGGTTTTATTATCTGTGTCAATTTAAAGACATAGACTGGTTCAAATAATTGACAGTATTTTTTTTTAATAATTCCAGCCGCACAGCCCGATCATTCTGGTTTAGCCGCGCTTGCCAAGGTTGGTTTGTGGATGGGTGACCATCTGTCATAACGAGTTTCCTCCGTGCCTCGGAAAGTACGTAGCGCTCATGTACACGACGCCGCCGCCGTGCCGCCGCCGCGCCGCTACCGCGCCTCTAGGCTGTGTATACGGTCGCTACCGCGCCGCCGCCGCTCCGCTGCCGCGCCGCCGCCGCGCCGCCGCCGCGCCGCCGCCGCGCCGCCTCCGCGCCGCCACCGCGATGCCATTCGCTAGTGTTTTATTTATCTAACAAAGGAGATGTCT
The DNA here is from genome assembly GCA_036375495.1 of Agrotis segetum. NCBI lineage: Eukaryota > Metazoa > Arthropoda > Insecta > Lepidoptera > Noctuidae > Agrotis > Agrotis segetum. The sequence goes on along the minus strand of JAQSVV010000673.1, from coordinate 126,837 downwards.
CATTGCGGCCATATAATGTTTTTTTTTTTGATAATTCAAGGATAACTTCTTCGTTTATGAATCGGTTTTGATGATTCTTTTTTTGTTGGAAAGGAGGATGATTCTTTTTTTCCTGGCTGTCATTTGTAGATATTTGACAGTCATTACTGTTAGTCAGAAGCTCTTTAGTATGACAAGTCTTACCATGGGGTATCGTATTACCCAGTACTGGGTTGTGGAGGTCCAACAGGCAGTCGCTCCATGTAAAATTCTGATATTCATCATTCCCTTTACTCGCCGCCTGCATGCCAGTGCCTACGGTGGCCGGAGATCGTCTTGCGACGTCTGTCGCAGTGGTCACTCTTTTGTTGCTCTAAGATGATTCCTTCAATTGTAACTCATGAAATTCAACATATTATGGGTTCTTTGTATGCCAAAAAAGCTGAGCTACTTCTGGTAATATTTCCATCAAACTTCTGCAAAGAATGAATAATATCTGTATAACGGTAAAATCATCATCTTAAAACCAAACCATATCTTCCCATTTCATAATATATTGGAAATTCTCAAAAAAATTGCTTTTTCATACAAAATGAGAAATTGATCGGGCCCAATGTATGAAAAATCTTTATTTTTTTTTTGTGAATTTCCAAGTCTTAGATTTTTTGTTTGTCAGTAACATGGGCTGAGTTACCCCACGAGAGGTTTTGCGCATTTATCGTTACACGTAGTCAAGGGCGTCGCCAGCCGATGGCGCAGGGGGGGGCAAGTTGACTTTACCTACTACAAATCATACTTTTCTCATTCTCTATGAATGAGAAAAATAGGTATGATTTGTAGGTAAAGTCGACAACACATGAAGCTTTTCACTTGTACTACGAGCCTCACATCTACAGCGATTGTAATAACAACAGAATTTTAGTGCTATATACATATATATTCTGTGACAGTACAGAGTCCAATGTGTAAAGCTACACAAGCACGAGCTCTTGACTATGCAATAAAAAACTTGTAAATAAGTTATAATAACATTTATTAAAAAAATAGAATAAAAAGGAGTTTGAATTTGAATAAGTGTACATGGTTTTTTTTTGTAATTACCAGATTTTAAAATATTAGGAGTGGAATTGGTGAATTCATTCGAGTTTCGACGTACGGGAATTAGTGTTCAAGGCATGAACTTCACGCAAATCAACTGAAAGACTTAGGACTTTGGTTGCATTATATTTGGCAACTTTTTTAGAATCTCTAGAGGGGGGCAGCTGCCCCTCCCTGCCCCCCCTTGGCGACGCCCTTGCACGTAGTAGAGGTAACATTCAACCTTAGGGTGATAAAGGTCGACTACATACACCCCCTTTTTGGTCCTCAGGTACATGCAAATGCCTTATTAATCCTTTTTAAAGCCACCACGCATACCTGAACACCATTAAAAGGGGTGCATTAAATAAGCTCGCTTGAGTGGCTATTACTTAAATGTACGTCCTGTTCTTGTCCTTATATTATTCACTAGCTGTTGCCAGCGGCTTCACCCGCTACAACTCGAAAATTATCCCACGGGAACATAAAATCGGGATAAAAACTATCCTATGTGTTGATCCAGGTTATAAGCAATCTGTGTACCAAATAGCCAAATCCGTTCAGTGGTTTTTGCGTGAAAGTGTAACGACACACACATACATCCTCACAAAATTTCACATTTTAATTATTTGTAGGATTATGATATCATTCCTTCTGTCAGAGACACAGTTTAAACGGTCTTCAAGTATGATATTTCACAAAAAGTTTTTATCAAGACAGAAATTAATTCATAAAAATAGTGGCTTACTACAATGTCACGGAATTTTTTAATGATAAAATTGAATGAGTTGTGTTTTTGATTTGATTGTAATGTTCTGTTTAATTTTAATTTGTGATGTTTTATTTTATATTGATGGATGACAATTTAATACTTATTTATTTTAATTTTATTGCAATTTGACATTATTATTGTTAATTATTAATAGACAGACATTTAATTATTTATTTGATTAGATTATTTTAAATGGTTAGTGAAAATGCATTTTCTTTTAATATTTGTTTATGTAAAATTAATAGTTGTACGCCTAAAAGGCCAAACATGACGATCTTTATGTATATTTACCATTAACACCTTGCATGCTTTGTATGTGTACTCATGTTTCCACAATTAAATAAATCTGAATCTGAGTTGTTTTGAAAATTCGTCCCATAAAAGTTATCTGTTTCGATTGGAAGCCGATTCTAACCCAGTTGGGAAAGGCTAGGCAGATGATTATGAAAAGGATTAAATGGAAAGGTGGAATTATTGAAATCGATAAAAAAGAAAATAGAAGAGGATACAGAATGCTACCTTGTGGAACACCAGCTTCCAAAACACAGTAATTTGATGAGGGCTCTCCATCGTTGGTAGAATTTTAACATTCGTGTGATCGATTTCAGTGTTGTGTGCCCCGATTATAAAACCAAACAAAATTACCAACATTTTGTTAGTTAAGAAATTGTGATTAACCGTATCAAAGGCAACTGATAATTCAAATTCATAAACGTTAACGCGGAAATAAAATTACTGTACCATAATCCTTTAGAAGTTTTGGTACCATCTTATGTCGAATACTATTTGGACTAAATGTAGCGGTTACCATTTTTTCTATCTTGTCAAATTATCCAGTTAATCTGAGAGGCTGATGATATCTTCAAAGCTAGAGTGAATAGGCTTCATCTGGGTTTGCTTTTGTCTCTGTTATATCTGGCCTAAACTGAGGTCGAGAGCATATCCATCAAATGGAGTGGCTATTTGTAGAAACTTGAAGAATGGTTAGTTCTTCCAGTTGGATAATATACACTCTACACGTTGCCGTTTGGCAACATGTACCTGGACTAACCATTGTCTCTTGTCTGCAGGTGGTGAGGATATCGTCAAGGGCTGATGATGAGGCACGATGTGGCCAGGGTGGCACTGGATCGTGCTCATGGTGAATGCTGTTGCTGCATTGTCTCCGGTGGTTAAGATTGGTGAGTCTTTTTGTATTTTGAGCTGCCATAAAAATAAAATGAATTCCAAAACTCTGTATTTATTCAGACCATTATTGTTTTTCATACAAATCAGAAAATTTTGGGTGTATAATAGTTAACCATAATGACAAAATTACCACGGCTAACCTTATAAGACGATCTCGCAACCCCAGCAGCCTTTGGGACATGGTCTGCATGTCAGCACCTATGGTGGCCGGAAGTCATCTCGAGACGTCCGATGCCTTGGGCGTCTCTTGTAACGACTGGGTTGTGAGGTCAAGGCTGTCCTCTTTCTAACTCACGACGCCTGCCTCTTCCATCGACCTCTTCAGGTTCCGTCACGCCCCGCAGCATGGCCTGAAATGGCCTCGACCAATGACGGGCGCGAGAGTTTACCGCCTATCAGTTCCGTGAAGACACGGTGGTGCTCTGCCCAAGCGGGGCAGACCTGCATCGTATGCTCCACCGTGTCCTCCGGGCGTCAATATGCTTCTCGAAATATTTCCAATCTTTTTTTCAATTCCAGGCGCAGTCTTCCCCGAAGACGCTCGGGGAGGTAGTACAGAGTTGGCCTTCAAGTACGCCGTGTACCGAATCAACAAGGAACATAGTCTGTTGCCCAACAGCACGTTGGTGTATGATATACAGTATACGCCCGTCAGAGATACCTTCAAGACTTATAAGAAAGGTAAGATTTGAGGGTTTTATACGACACAGAGGCGTAGTTACTGTCGTATCAGCCGTATCATTTACGGGGCTCCGAAGTGTCAAGTTTCATCGTGGCCCCCACGATGAAAACTTATCGCGGCCATAAAGCTCCAATTATCGAACTTCTAACATAGCTCAATTTTCAAAAAAGGCTAATCATAGATGTCATTTAAAATGAGATACGATCAGTCGAACGGCATTAAAATGTCGCTGTTTTTATTGCCACTTATCATCATCATCATCATCAGTCTATAATGTTCCCACTGCTGGGACACAGGCCTCCTTTCTGAGAGGAAGTGGGCCATAATCTACGACGCGGGCCCAGTGCGGGTTGGCACTAATACTTAAAACTAAAAATCAATCAAACCTTTTAATGCCAAAAGGGCCTCAGCTCTGCATAATGCCAAGTGGCAACACAAAGTTTACAACGTGTAAAGGCGCTCCCTCGCCGTGAGCATTCACCTGTAATGTAACAAAAAAAGTGCGCAATTTGATGTTCTATTGTCTTCGAATGTTTGAATCTGTTACGTTACATTACAGGTGAATGCTCGCAGTGAGGGAGTGCCCTAAAGTACAAAATACTGAATATAAAAAAGAATAAATCTTTATCTTTATCTTTATTTTATCTTTACATATAATAAAATCGTAGAGCTGTCATTCCTGTACATTGAATATTTTTTTCTTTTTGTATTTTTTTCGAGATAAGGGATCGATTCTGATGCCAAATCAACTTTTTTTTTCTTTCGAAATTTTTTATGTTTTTTTGATTTTATCTATCTCTTAAACTACTGTAAAGTTGTCGATCAAATTTTCCTCAAATATTCCTAATAATATGCTTCTGTTGATAGGCTTCTATCATTACGCTATTTTTCCTGGGAGATAAGCAATTTTAAATTTTGTTGTTTTTATCTGTTTGTTTTTAGTTGGAAGCTAAACCACTGGATATTATTTAGTCATTTTTTCCCCAAATATTCCTTAAACTGCTCTTCTATTAATAGGATATGTATAATTACGCTATTCCCTTTGGGGGATTAGCAATTTTATAATATGTTGATTTTCAGTCATTGTTGACATTTGTATAAGAACCGCTATTTGAAAACACTGTCAGCGTACTAGCCAGTCTGGTTGGTATCCTGCTTGACTTTCGTGCAAGGGGTCTCTGGATCAAATCTCGCTGTTTCTTTTTTTCACTTTTTGAGTTTTCTTATATTTGTCCTGAGAGTTTCAAATAATTAAAAAAAATGTGTATACTTTTATTTCAATATTATTCGCGATTTTAAATTATTACTATTTTTTTTTTCAATAGTTTTCTAGGATATAAATCTACGCTGATTTAAATTGTAGGTAGTAAGTTGGATATTTTTAAAAAAAATTGTAATTGTTTCGAGGTGTGGAATTTTAAAGATTAGAAAAAATTGTGTTTATTTATGTTTTGAATTGGTGTTCAAACCAGTGCATAGATTCTGTTTTAAACGACGACAAGTTGTACTCATCGAGTCAGATAATTAGTTATTTTTTAGGTATCACGCGGAATGCAAGGGAGAAGAGCAATGCTATCGTACGTTCAATTTGCAGCGATACTGTAAATCAACCCAAAAATGATAGTCTAATGTTTAAAATAAACACGGTTCTTTGAAATTAATGTCGCTCAAATATGGACGTTTCCTATGCAAACTATGTACCTAGATATAACATTATTGATCTAAACTAATAATAAAAATGCAAGTATGTTTGTTTTTTACCTTTTCACGCATTACTACCTACTGAATCGATCGTCCCAAAATTTTGCATATACGTTGTCAGGAGTATAGACACGGATATAAGGTATCTTACATCCCGAATAACAGAAGAGAGCTGTTGCCGAGAAAACAATTACGTTCATATTCCAGATGGCGCCACACGATCCGTATTGTTTCTCAAATTCTAAAATAACGCAAGCGAAGCCGCGGGCAAACACTAGTAAGTAAATAAAGAGCATTCTCAATTTCCTAGCTCCCTTCGAAATTCTCTTAATGAAATCAGTAATAGCATTCGTTACACGAGTGAAGATGCCATTGTCTATAATCTGCAACACTGTGCACTTAGATTTGAAGGACTCAAACAAGTTTTGATACGGGGCACTTTCTGGCCTAACTACGCCACTGATTCTGCAACAAATTCTTCAATTTGTAAAAATCAATAATAGAGAATAAAAGGGTACGGATAACAATGGAACCCATAACCAGTGATGCAGAAATTGTAATAATCCTTTTCTATAAAAGTATAAGAATGAAAGGCTACTTGTATTTGAATAAAAAGAAGACATAATTATTTTTAGAACTAGTGACCCGAATTTGCTCGGGTAGTAGTCATATTACGTTCTTATTACAAAAACAAATAAACCGTCTGTCTAAAGGCCAACGCAGACCGGGACGGCATGGCAAGGGATTTTGGCGTGAGTCAGTGCACACTGGCCGCTTAGATACAGCGGCATTCCGGCACTTTGCCACGACCCCGCTTCTCTACCCCCGCCGCCGCACCCCGCAGTCTATCACTACCAATGATATTATCCTACTACTATTAAAAAGGCGAAAGTTTGTAAGTATGGATGTATGGATGTTTGTTACTCTTTCACGCAAAAACCACTGAACGGATTTAGCTAAAATTTGGTACACAGATAGTTTATAACCTGGATTAACACATAGGATAGCTTTTATCCCGATTTTATGTTCCTGTGGGATAATTTTCGAGTTGTAGCGGGTGAAACCGCTGGCAAAAGCTAGTAAGTAATATAAAGATCACTACGAGCGCCAGAGTCCGTGGCATGCCGTTGCCTACAGCAGTATGAGCCTGTGGCGTGTCTTTTAATGCCGTGCGATAAAATCCCTTCCAATGCCACGGCATCATTTTAAAGCATAGCAATTTATGTCGTATTTCTGTAACAGTACGGTTGAATGTCCATTAGTGAAATAAAATCCCTTGCCATGCCGTACCGATCTGCTTATGCCCTAACTCGTACGACGACGTAAGTCAGTCGAATTGCATCATTATATCGTAGTAGCAAGGACGATTTTAATTTTTAGTTGTTAGTAGAAATTGAAAGTCGTACGCATCGCGACATGAGCAAGCTCGCTTAGGGACTTCACTCATGGCACGATGCGACGCAATGCAACGCGTTTCGAACGAATTCCAACTACAAGTGAAAATCAACCTTATCACTATGACATAAGACATAAAACATGTTGTTATCTATAGGTAGATGAAAGACAAAACACGATGGCCATGACAATGTCAAGTCAATCGAATTGCATCTTTATTTCTTAGTGGCAAGGTTGATTTTCACTTGTAGTTGGAATTCGCTCGAATGGCGTCCCATTGCGTCGCATCGCGCCATAAGTAAAGTCCCTTAAGGGCTTCACACACAGCAGCTATAATGTAAAGATGTACATTATAGCACGATACATCTCATTACATCTTTCCATAGAAATCAAAATGTATATTTTTACATCTTCGAATTTCTATGGAAAGATGTAATGAGATGTATCGTGCTTTAATGTACATCTTCATTATAGGTGCTGTGTGTGAAGCCCTTTAGTCTAAAATCTTTTAACTTCAAAAATTAGTAACAGTCGTAACAAATGAAAGCCGGGGTGTCATCGCAATAAGATCGGAAACCGCTCGTCAACTTAACTGCTCCGTTCAAATCCACACTTGACAATTTCAAAGTGTTACCGGAATGCAATATGGCGGGTAGCCGCCATCCCGGAAATGACAAGTGAAGGATACTCCACGCAAAAATGGAAGCGGAAAGCGTAAATACTGCATTCGAATAAAAAAACTTTTTTTGCGGAAAAATAACGCGAAATTGCGCTCAGTTTTTTGCATGGAATTGAGGTTAAAAAATAATGCTTTGTTTGAAATGTAATTTTATGAGTTGAATAGTGGAGTGAAGTGTGGTTTCTGTTGTTGAAATTGCAGTGTTATTTTCGTATTTCTACTTGGTTTTTGAACAAGGACGTAGCAAATATTTGTATAATATTCTACAAGTAGTTGTTTCGGGTCGCCTATTTCAGTCACGAGTCAGAATTATAGTCTGACTCGTGACTGAAATAGGCGAAATATGCACAAACAAAAGCTCATCGATTAGAGTCCGACTAGTGACTGAAATTGTATTGTATAGCCTTTGGAAATACGCTTCCGGGTCTGGGTGTTTGTGTATGTGAGTTTCTATGTTTGTAAACGCACTCACAATACAAGAATAGGACATACATATAGTAGGACAACAACTTTTTTTTAAAGAAAGATAACATTAATTGGCTGAACGACTCCGAAGCACCTCCTCACGGACCGCATTTGGCTCGCGAGGAAGCCGCGCGAGCCTATACGCTAGGCTTGAACGCGATGATTAAAAAAACGTACCGCTTCATTCTATGCACGAGTCCATTTTGTTTCTCGCATTCGTGGGTAGTTTGTAGCTTCGAACGAACTAATTTACATTTTAAAACAAATTGAATCTTAGTGTTTACACGTGCGTATCGTGCGTATGATTACTCGAAGGTTTTTGTTGCTGTGGTTGTGGCTTTGTTGTTTTAATTGATGTCAAAGTGTTAATGAGTGGGACGTGGTACCGAAAGCATTAATTAAAAAAAAAATAAAAAAAATTAAAACCTTTGTGGTTTTTTGGTCGTAAACGTGACTCTGATATAGCTCGTAGAACTGGTAACTGATTAGGAAGAAAAGTTCTCGAGTGGCGACCACGAACCGGAAAACGCAGCGTAGGCCTCCCACTAGGTGGACCGACGACATCGTGAGGGTCGCGGGCAACCGATGGATGCAAGTAGCGAATTGTCGTTCGGCGTGGCGGTCTAAGGGGGAGGCCTATGTTTTTCAAGATTTTATAGACATACTGTACGCCCTTACATTTAAATATTCGAGAAATACACATAGGCATGAAATAATGTTAGGTATATTTTTCTCGTAAGTCGGGGCCCAGTGGTATCGGCCCCGACTCGGTTGGTTCGAATCCAGTCAGGCGCATTACTTTGTGTAATTTATTTTATCACCACTGCTCTCAAAACGGTGAAGGAAAACATCGTGAGGAAACCGGCATGTCCTAGAACCAAAAATTCGAATACATGTGACATCCACCAACCCGCATTGGGGCCGCGGTGGATTATGGCCCACTCCCTCTCAGAGAGGAGGCCTGTGTCCCAGCAGTGGGAACATTTATAGGCTTATGTTGATGATATTTTTGTTGCAGCCTGCGCCCAAATCCAATCAGGAGCTGTAGCACTGTTCAGTGGCGTGGGCCCACTGTTGGGCAACACTCTGGATCATATGAGCACGAGTCTACATGCACCGCATTTGACTGTTGGACCTTTTGCGCCGGAGAACTGTGAGTTATTGCTTTTGATGCTTCAACTAAAAATCAATTAAATTTGTAAAATTCTGCAAAAAGATGAGAAAGATTGTGGGAAAAAAACCGTTATATTTAAATGCTTATTTTAAATATTCAAGACATAGTAACACAAAATACTTTGAATGCTCAGATCAAAGAAATAGGCAGATAGAGCGCTCAGAACACGCGAGTGGTTCCACCAAAGTTAATACAAACGAGCAAAATCGAATACAAAGTAGCGACAGTACCCAAGCTACGCGTCGTACCAAGCTGCGCGTCGTTATGTTGTTTCATACACTACTTTATCTACTCTCATTGAACACGAACATATCATAAAAAAGATAAAAATTAATAAACACTAATAATCATCCACCATGTCATCCACCGAAACACAAACGTCAAAATCCCAACATTCCCTTAGAAAGCGCGCGCATCAGATAAAAAAGTAAAAAAATGTATCTATGAAAAGTAATCTGTATCATAATGAAAAAAATTAAATAATAACATTGTTTTGTTAGACAAACAGTGTAATTTAATTTTATAATTTCATTACGATACTCTGTGGTATAAAGTATGTCATTATAAACTCGTTTTGAGTTTTGTATTTCGAAGTTTACGATATGAGAGTAGATAAAATACTTTGAATGCTCAGATCAAAGAAATAGGATTGCCTAGCCTATTTCTTTGATCTGAGTTTGAATGATAGAAAAACATGTATTATTAAACAAACAAGAAAAATCAATGAAAATAACTTTTATTGCTGATTTCAAGCTACTATGCTAATAAAAATAGATACAGTTTAGTTTTCAAAAACTATACCTATTTTTATATTGTCTTCTACAAAAAGTTAAACACCAGCCTGTTAAACACTTGTCTGAAAAAAGTGTAACTGCAAAATGACCCTTATATCAACGTCAAGAGACGTTTTACAGTTTAGACTTTTACACTTTTAAGGCATATCCGCACACAACAGTGCCGGCACGTTCCGTACTGTACCGTTCCGTGACGTGATCAGTGCCGTATCGATCAGTGTCAGTGTCGTTCAGTGATTTTCGTTCACTCGTATTTATGAATAGCACGTCACGGAACGGTACGTGTGGCACTGTTGTTTGCGGATAGGCCTTTACTCGTTAGCACTTTTTTTTGAGTGTACAATCGGCGATTTTTAATTGTAGTAAGACGGTTAAAGTATTTCAGTTTGACAAATACTGTAAAATAAAGAAGATGGATTTACTAAATATGATTTTTCATTGCGTTTTCAGCAAACCACACGTTCACAATAAACCTATATCCTCCGAAGGACTTGCTCACGAAAGCGTTCGCGGAGTTTCTTTCCTACCTGAATTGGACGAGAATGGGAGTTATCTACGAAGATTATGGATATGGTACGTCCTTCATCATCATAAGTTGTATCAGTAGCAAGGATGCTTCACCGTCGACCAGCAATTTTATCATCATCTTCCTGCCCATTTTATTTGGGGTCGGCGCAACACGTTTTTTTCTTCCTGTCTCTCCTATCACACGTCATAGTATCATCTACTCCTTTTTCTTTCATATCATTCCTTAGACAATCCATCCATCTTTTCCTTGGCCTTCCTCTTCCTCTCCATCCATCAACATTCATTCTCATCAGTCTCTTAGTCACATGATTGTCATCCCTCCTCATCACATGTCCATACCAAGACAGACGATTCCCTTTCATTTTTTAGGGTTCCGTAGTCAACAAGGAACCCTTATAGTTTCGCCATGTCCGTCCGTAACGTCCGTCCGTCTGTCCGCAGTTTAGCTCAGAGACGCACAGTTAGAGAGCTGAAATTTGGTGTAAATATACGGACATGTTGTGCCGAAAAAGTGGATAAAATAAAAACTCGTAAAATATTTTTTTTAAGGGTACCTCCAGTACTTACACGTAAAGTGATAATTATTTTTTTCTCGCGTACCCCTTAAGTGTGGGGTAAATCGATAAATAGGCATTTAAAAAATAATGATAGTTTCCATTGACAAATTTTGATAAGACAATTCGTTTGTGAAATATTAAGCTTTAAAGTGCTAAATTTTGCTCGATTCGAGTGTCCCCCCCCTCTACCAGTTGAACAGTTATGTTTCGGGGTGTGAAAAAATTTTAGTATATATAACGAAGTTTTGAAAGAAGTTTCATGACTAAGTAGGCTTTACAACTTTACGAGTAATAGTCGACCAACTTATAAAATGTACTTGCATATAAATTTCATTAAACAAAATGTATCGAAGAAACTGCAAATGTATTGTTTGTGAACTTTGGATTTTTTCCGCTTTTATAGGTATGTTTTTTGGGGATAGGTAGGTTTTTATAGTCAACTAAAGAATAACTAAATTCAAAAAAAGGAGGAGGTTCTAAATTCGTTTTAATCTTTTTTCTTATGTATTTTCCCCGATTTCTTTAAGACTCCTGGACCGATTTTGAAAATTCTTCTGTTTAAAATTAAATTCAGCGAATCAGTTTAGTTAGTTCGCATAAGTATTTTGATGGGCAACTACGGAACCCTACACTGTGCGTGGCCCGACACGCACTTGGCCGGTTTTCTGTAATAGGCGCCACTTTCAGGCTGCCCCTTATAAACTCATTCCTTACTTTATCCATTCTTGTCACTCCACACATCCACCTTAACATCCTCATCTCCGCTACATGCAATCGTTTCTCATCCATCTTTTTCACAGCCCAGCATTTCGATCCGTACAATACGACAGGTCTAATCTCTGATTTGTATATTTTCCCCTTTAACTTGAGGGGCATCCGTGTTTCGCGAGTTGTTCCGGTGACCAGCGAGTTTAATGATAAATAAAAAAAGAAATTAGAAGTCTGTCAACTTCTCAATCATATAATTTTCCTGTTTTCAGGAGAACTAAACATTCTAGACATAGCCAAGGACGGGCGCGACATGTACGCTGTGAGATGCCGTGATGTGAAGGAATACCGCCACGGTCTGGCGTTGCTGAAGGCGCAGCATATTGAACATATTGTGGTGGATACTGATCCGAAGAGGGTCCGGCAGTTGGCGAGGGCTGTGAGTATTTTTGGGTCATTTTTACTACCCTTTGTCCACGGGGTGCTATGACAGGAAACCTCCACGTGCGCCTCTCGGATACGACAAAAAAAGAACCCTTTGCCTACAGTTTTGCTCACCCGTCAACCCCTTTAGATGTTTCTGGAAACGTTTATGAGCAATATAGAGGGATCTTGCTTAAAACAGTTAGGCTTTCTATTAGCTTGATATCCTATCAATGGGTATAGCGTAGTCAACGCGTCTCAAGTAGCTGTCCGCAAACTGACGGGGCCAAACACCTCCCGCGGTAACGAAACTGTTTATGCATCTTGCATGGTGGCCTTCGAATGGTAAGAGGCTACTCAGTAATAGTTCCTTCTTAGTCTGGAGTGAAGTCTTCTTAGTCTGGAAGAGTCTGGGAGTTCCTTCCGCTCCACTTAGGGCAGGAGGACTAGGTTGAAGTCTTGGTGTTGCTCACCTCCTTCTCTTCTCTAGCTTATAATCGTGTTCAGAGTATTATCTATGTTGAATTTTAACAAAATAAGACTTGTTTGATATAAACCTTTTTAGCTACTTTGTGTGTTCGGCTCTATTTAATAAAAGAAATATACGTCTGTCTGTGTCAAGCATCCCGTTGTTTTACTATAGGTTATGGTCCGCGCACGAAATTAATTGATTTTTTAGAGTAAATTGATACTAAAAACAGTGAAAATGTCTAATAACTTAATTTCAAGTATTCCCAAGTTGAAAGGCCGTGAAAATTACGAAGATTGGGCATTTGCCGTCGAAAATTTTCTCGTCTTAGAAGGAATGGAACAATGTGTCACAATGGAAAAAGATCCAAATGATTCGAAAGCAAAAGCTAAAATTATTTTGACTATCGATCCAAGTTTGTATGTGCACATTAAAGGCGAAGTGACTGCCATGGGATTATGGACAAAATTGAAAAAGTTATTTGACGACAATGGCTTTACGCGTCGCATAAGTTTGTTGCGTAACCTCATATCTATCCGTCGAGATACCTGTGAATCAATGTCTCAGTATGTTACATCTATATTGGAAACGAGTCAACGTTTAAATAATACAGGTTTCAAGATAAGTGATGAGTGGATTGGGTCGTTATTATTGGCGGGATTGCCACAGAAATTCGAACCCATGATAATGGCGGTGGAGCACTCGGGCATAGAGTTGACGGCGGACGCCATTAAATCCAAACTTCTAGATATGGAGGACGGAAGTGAAGTTTGTTCCGGTTCTGGGAGCGCTTTTGCGTCAAAGAGAAAACCAGAAAAAAAACTAAATTCACAAACGCCAATGTCAGAGTCAAAGGACAGATCAAATGTCAGATGCTATAAATGTAAAAAAATGGGTCATTTTATGAACAAATGTACTGAAACTATTTCCAAGAAGGAATCCAATGCATTTAGTGCAGTATTTTTAAGTGGACATTTCAGTCAATCTGACTGGTACGTGGATAGTGGCGCAAGTTGTCATTTGACGTCGAGGGAAGACTGGTTACTGAATACCACAAAACAACAAGTGAATGAAATTATCATCGCGGACAAATCGGTGGTTCCTGTCCAAGGTTGCGGAGATATACAAATAACCACAGTTGTTGGAAATACAGAGTACATGATTCCAGTTTTGAAAGTATTATTTGTACCCAAATTGGCTACAAACTTACTGTCAGTTAGCCAATTGATAAAAAAAGGAAACAAAGTGACATTTGAAGATAATCACTGTTATATTTACAATATAAAGAACGAATTAGTTGCGACTGCAGATTTAGTTGGAGGTGTGTACAAACTGAAAATTAAGCAATCTAATTGTTTGTTTACATCAGTTCCAGCATCTGGAGCTGTTTGGCATAGAAGATTTGGCCATATAAACAGCAAAGACTTAAATGTGATGAGGGATGGTGCAGTTCATGGTCTGTTGTACAAGGATAAAGCTCAGGATGCAGGAGTTATTCACCAAAAAACTTGTCCTTATACGCCAGAACAAAATGGTTTATGTGAACGTCTTAACCGATCAGTCGTGGAAAAGGCTCGTTGTTTATTGTATGATGCTAGATTATCAAAACGGTTTTGGGCAGAAGCAGTGAACACAGCAGTTTATTTGCGAAACCGCTCGATTGCATCAGGATTGAACAATAAAACACCTTATGAACTTTGGACCGGTGCTAAGCCAAATGTAAGTCATTTAAAAATTTTTGGTAGTAAGACTATGGTTCATATTCCCAAAGAAAAAAGATTAAAATGGGATAAAAAGGCATTTCAATGTATTTTTGTGGGTTACTCTGAAAATGTTAAAGGTTATCGAGTGTACAATCCCAATAATGACACAGTTACAATTGCGAGAGATGTTATTGTGATTGAGGAGGGGATTGAGCAGACATGTTCGAACCAAGATTCAAAACAAGATGAAATATACATTGATATATGTGAGAATATAAAAGATACCCAAGAAGTGGGGGAAACAAGTAGTACAATAAAACTAGACTATCAGGAGCAGAACGTAGTAGGCACATCAGGAACTAGAGTAGGTACGCTAAGTACTGGAGAAGAAAGTTTAAGCTCTGAGGAGGACTTTCATGATTCTTCATCTGCGTTAGAGCCTACTGAGATAGTTCTTCCGGACAATTTGCCGTCAAAACGTGTTCGTAAACCTCCTGATCACTATGGTTTCAGTAATGCGTGTGTGACAAGTGAATTAATTGCTAATGGTAGTAATGTGTTAATGAATTATCTCTTCATGAGGCAATGAATGGACCTGAGTGTGAACAGTGAAACTTGTAATGTAAAGTGAGCTTTAATCATTTAAAGATATTGATGCTTGGGAATTGGTGAGTGTTCCTCCTAGTGGCACCATTGTTCAATGTAAATGGTTTTTCAAAAGAAATTCGATAATAATAATAAAGTTATATACAGAGCTCGACTGGTAGCTAAGGGGTTCATGCAAAGACCAGGCATCGATTATAATGAAACTTTTTCTCCTGTTCTAAGACATTCAATGTTAAGATTATTATTTGCCTTAGCTGTTCAGCTTAATTTAGACATCTGTCATTTAGATATAACATACAGCTTTTATAAATGTTTATTTTAATGAAACTGTTTATATGATGAAACCAATAGGTTTAGAGTGTACTAAAGTTGATGAGAACAATTTTTTGAGGCTAAAACGTGCTATCTTAGGTTGTATTAAGAATTGTTTAGGAATGAGAGTTATTGTTAGCTAAAAGGGTTGTGTAAATCTAAACATTATAATTTTTGCAGATGTTTGTTTAATAACGTTAATGTAAAAGGTAGTTAAGTCTTTATTTTGATTAAGTGGGGCTGTTGAATTTTAACAAAATAAGACTTGTTTGATATAAACCTTTTTAGCTACTTTGTGTGTTCGGCTCTATTTAATAAAAGAAATATACGTCTGTCTGTGTCAAGCATCCCGTTGTTTTACTATAATCTAACATTGTTCCAAGAAGCTTAAAAAATATACTAAATTTCGCATTTTGATGAATTTGGTCTTCTAATCTCCCATGAGAAAAATGCAGCTGATAATATAAAAATACTACATATTTTTTCTTATTTTACAGATTCTTCAGCTGCAGATGAATAATGAAAACTACCACTACGTTTTCACATCTTTCGTGAGTAGCATTTTATAAATATCTTCGGTATCTTCCCAGGGAATCATAAGATACATTATATCTGTGTCAGCGCACACGCTTGTGTACTTTTTTTTATGGGACTAACCCACCGCACTATTCCCAAACCACTGCAACTCCTGAAAGCCAGAATCAACTGTGGCAACCACTAGAAAAGCGCCGAGACAATGAAGCTCGACGTGTCCCGGAGAATGAATTTACCTGTCTTAGATCCTGCACGAAATTAATCAGAAAAGAATAGTGGAGGAGTAGGAAAGGGCTTTAGGCTTGTGTACTATGAAATCTCCCTTGCAGATTGCTAATCACTTCTGAGTTGGCTGGGAGGAGTTTTTCATCATCATTATCAGCAGCCCGAAGATGTGTACTACTGAACAATGCCCTTCTTTTAGACAATCCCGCTGAACGATAGTCTGCCATAAAGATTCTGTTATTTTCAGGACTTCGAACTCTTCGATATGGAAGACTTCTACTACAACCGAGTGAACATGAGCGGCTGGAGACTGGTGGACCGTGACTCCGACAAGGTGAAGGAATCACTGCAGGTGATGGAGAAGTTCCATCCCATAGGAGCGTCCATCATCAGCGGGGGACATATTAAGGTAAGGAGATAGTAGTGAGGAGGCTGACTGGTGATAAACAGGAGATAGATAGAAGACAGAAAAGAGTTATAGAGAAGATAGGTGAAAGACAGGAACTGGATAGGGGAGAGCCAAGGGAGGAATAATGATAGACAGACGATAACATGACTGTGTAGATAGGAAATAGGATAGACTATGGCAGACAGATGGTAGGAGGTACACAAGGGATAGTAAAGGGAGAAATATAGACGGGTAAATTTGTGATAGACAGGATAGACTGTAGTAGACAGATGATGAGAAGGAGATAGGATATATGGTAGACAGAGGATAGTCAACAGAGTGATAGACGAAAAACTAAATAGAGTAAAATAAAAACCTTTTCAAAAAAAAATGTGACCTCCTTCAAAAACAACCACAAAAAAGGGTAAAATAACCTACAAAACTTTTCTTTCGGAAGTCGGTGACTTTTCTTATTAATTTCATTGTCTCTTTTGCCACCGACTTCCGAAAGAAAAGTTTAAGCTTTCGAATAAAAAAAGAATCATGAAAATCGGTTCACCCAGTCGCAAGTTATGAGGTAACAAACATAAAAAAAAAAAAAAAAAAACAGTCGAATTGATAACCTCCTCCTTTTTTTGAAGTCGGTTAAAAATAGAAGATACCAAATAAATAGAGAGGAGACACTGGATAAGACTTTACTGAGATGAAGGTCAAATGAAAGATGAAGGATTTGATAAGGAAAGAATATGAAAGGAAAATGAGAAAATATTAGCAATAGTTCACTAAATACAAAACTCGTTTGGTCGGAGGATCCAATTAACGGAGTGTTGACGAACTTTATTATCCTGTTCTTCATACCAATAAACCACCTTAAGCACCTTTATAATCTTCCTTTACAGACGGAACCAGCCCTCCTATACGACGCAGTACAGATCCTCTGCCAAGCTCTGGCCATCACTGAAGACTTTCGTCCGGGGAACGTGTCCTGTGACAAGGATGTCCCGTGGAACCATGGGAAGACTATCATTGATAATATTAATTCTGTAAGTATCTAGAGGCAACCTGATTTAGAATCACGTGCTGTTTATACGCATTTTATTTGGCACATATATCTTGGAATTCTTGATTGTAGGACATGCCAATTTCCTCAAGATGTTTTCCTTTCACTGTTTTGAGAGCAGTGGTGATGAAACAAATTACACAAAGCAATGGGCCTGGTTGAGTTTGAACCTACGTTCTACAACTTGTAAATCGGTGGACATGGTGTAAAATAATGAATTCTGTTGATTAAAGAAACGTCCATTTTATTCAGGATTTTGGGGTTTGTCAAGAGTGTTTATGTAATAGGTAAGCATGTTCCAGGCAAGATCATTGATCAATGATCGCTCCCACTCGGTTCAGGACAGGAGGTACTGTCAGATTTGTCTGACCAAAAAAAATCACGGTGTCCTTCAATAAATAGCCCTTAACGTTCCTTGGTCACGGTAATTCGTTAGTCCAGCGACCCCAACAGGTTTGGCTCTCTAAAAGGGTTCCGCTAATGGGGTCTGTCATTGAAAAGTTTTATAATACCTTCAATTTATCATCAACACCTATTTTCCCCACAGATCCAAGCCCACGGCCTCACAGGACCAATAGAGTTCAAGAACGGAATCAGAACGAACTTCCACCTCCAGCTGATGAGGCTGTCCGGTGGGGAGAAGGGTGGTATGGTGGTCTCTGGACATTGGACTCCAAGTGAAGGTCTGGCGATTACAGACCCTGCTGCTTATACCAGAGATCCTCCGCCAAATGTGACGCTAACTGTGGTTACAGTTGAGGTAAGTTTTTTTTATAAGGATTTTATCTGCCTCATCTAATATCTTTTTTGACGGAAAATCCGATAGCTTATGATCATTAGGCCCGTAATCCACCAAAGCCGAGACGAGAGGAGATGTGTTTGAATAAACAATCAGAAATCTACACATCTCCGCTTAGTTTCGGTGGTCTCCTCATTGGTGGAGTCCGGGCATTAGACCACTTTCTCGTAATTTAGCAAGACAACCAGAACCTCTCCCAGTTCTTTCTCCTAGATATTTTTTGTTACTCCTATTCTATTTACAAACATTTCGCGCGTCGTAGTTACAAAATGTACTCAAATCCAACTATAATAACTGCCAGAAATGCGAGTATAAAGCAAAAGTCACGTCATCGCATAATACAGACGATGTTTGGTTTTTTGGATGAACCGTGATTGTGGTGTCTGTGATCTGTGGTGTCTGCCTAAGTATGTGGTGGCTATCAGCAATATGACAGGACCCCCTTAGAGGGCCAAAACCTACTGGGGCCGCGGGACTATCAGGTAACCGTCAGTCGCTCCGGAACGTAAAGGTCTTTTTAAGGACACGCTGGATTGTAGTTACTTCGAGTCTGACAGTCCTTCCCGTCCTGCCCTGGGTGGGAGCACTCATTCGATGACTTTACAACTTAAAAAAAAATATTTGTGGCGGCATTTATCAGATCCCTGGCGATTTTTCTACCAAACCCCCAGGTTTCTCAGAACCTACTTAATGAATCGCTATTCTATTCTATCACCTCAACTTACTTTTTGGATGTCCCTAATTAATCATTTCTTTTTTGTTATCCTCAGGAAAAACCCTACGTAATGGTAAAAGAAGGCTGGAACTTACAAGGCAACGCACGTTTCGAAGGCTTCTGCATCGACCTGCTGGCACGCGTGGCGGCCCGGGCCGGCTTCCACTATCGGCTGAGACTCGTCCCGGACAACATGTACGGCGCACGGGACCCCCACACTGGACACTGGAACGGAATTGTTCGGGAGCTCATGGATAGAGTAAGTGGAAAAAAAATTAATTCAGTAAAAGCTATTTTGCCGAGAGAGATCTAGACTCGGCTCCAAACAATTTTTAATGAGTTCCAACGCTGCGCAGGAGTTCTAGTTCCTTCTGTTTGATCTCGCTCCATCCTAAGGGCTTCAAAAAGGGAAAGATGTAAAGAGATGTATCGTGCTATAATGTAAATCTTTACATTGTAGCTGCTGTGTGTGAAGCCCTTTAGTCCTCATCTTTGCTATTATTAGACTAGATTTTAGGCAAAGAGCAAAACCATTTAAAAAAAAATCACACTTGAGTAATTTGATATGTGATTTATTTTTAGAAAGCGGATATTGCAGTGGCCTCAATGACAATCAACTATGCGAGAGAAGCGGTCATAGACTTCACCAAGCCGTTTATGAATCTTGGCATCGGGATACTGTTTAAGGTATGCTTATGCTATTGAATTGAAATTGAATTGCTTTATAAACAGGTTACTATAAATTCTGAACAAATACGGTCGCATTTTTTTTTTAATTTTCTGTCAACCTCTTTCTCATTTTTTGTTCGGTTTTGTCAAGGCTATTACAATGAATAGTTCAAGCAAAACAATACACTACCGTACTCTTTTCTGTTGGTGTGGTTAATCATCAGATAAGTCCTCCCGCATCCGGTGGATCGGTAGAAATTGTCAGAATCTGACTAAAAGACCACCCTATGCTTTCAGTTGCTCTTTGCGCTCCAGAGGGGCAGTATTTTACGTTATTAGTCCTGCAAATATTACCATACCCTAAAACCCACTCTTTCAGCATCTCTAAGTTCTGCCTTTTTTTCTTAAAACGTTCAAACTGTTCGTGACAATTTAGTGTTTTGACACAGCAATCTTCTTCGTCTCTTCCAGGTGCCAACATCTCAACCGACCCGTCTCTTCAGCTTCCTGAACCCGCTAGCTATAGAGATCTGGCTGTACGTCCTAGCTGCCTACATACTGGTGTCCTTTACTCTATTCGTCATGGCGAGGTTCTCTCCTTATGAATGGTGAGTTAGCTAGCATGTTTAAAACTACTATATGCCATGAATTGAGGGCTCGGGATATACAAAAACATTATCGGCTAACAGAGTGCCATCTGGCATCATCCTTAGATACTTCTTTAAAATCTACAAGAGACTGGTCATCTCTTAGCTGCCATGGTTTATTTTAATTACGTCGTATTATCAACTTTGTTTTTGAATTATCTTTTTATATTATTACTATGGACATTAATAACTTGCCACATCGTTCTCACATAATGTAGGTACCATCTGATGATGAATGATTTAATAAAAGATCTGTAATTATTTTGGCGATTGAAAAAGAGTGTCCATGGAGTTTCTTGCTCATTCTTCTCCATAGAGATCTACGCTTTGGAATGAGCACCTACGGTACTTTCACAGTTTTTATGTCTTGTGACTGGGACTGTAGCACCATAACTATTTTCTAGTACTAGTTTTTTTTATGTCTCTTGACAATTCAAAAGTGCCTGTAATTGGCTTAGGGCTCATGTACACGACGCCGCCGCCGCGCCGCCGCCGCGCCGCTACCGCGCCTCTAAGCTGTGTACACGGTCGCTACCGCGCCGCCGCCGCGCCGCCGCCGCGCCGCCACCGCGCCGCCGCCGCGCCGCCACCGCGCCGCCGCCGCGCCGCCACCGCGCCGCCGCCGCGCCGCTGCCGCGCTGGCACCGCGAATCCAATTCGATAGTGTTTTATTTATCTGAAAAAGGAGGTTTCTCATTTCGGCCATAATGTTTTTTTTAATGTTTATTCGCGGATTACTTCTTTGTTCATGAACCGGTTTTGATGATTCTTTTTTTGTTGGAAAGCAGATATTTCTTACTATTTAGCTCCACTCGATTTCTCTGGTCTTCCATCATCAAACCCTAATCTCCATATCATGGAACCGCCTTTGAAATACCTTCTTTCCAACAAAAAAGAATCATCAAAACCGATTCATAAACGAAGAAGTTATCCTTGAATTATCAAAAAAAAAAACATTATATGGCCGCAATGAGACATCTCCTTTGTTAATACTAATAAATAAAACACTAGCGAATGGCATCGCGGTGCCAGCGCGGCGGCGGCGCGGCGGCGGCGCGGCGGCGGCGCGGCGGCGGCGCGGTAGCGACCGTGTACACAGCCTAGAGGCGCGGTAGCGGCGCGGCGGCGGCGCGGCGGCGGCGCGTCGGCGGCGCGGCGGCGGCGTCGTGTACATGAGCGCTTACTCGTAGTTGAAACAAATGTTGATTTGAATAAAAAAACAATAAAACTAATTCCGTCGTGAAACGTAGAATAAACCTAATAGTAGGTAATGTCATAGCATCGTTTTGGCGGAACGAGAATTGCGCAGTCGCTTCCAGGTTATCCTACATGACCTTTCATGTAATTAGTCATACACACACCCCTGTTTTAATACTACGCATCTCATCTTTCTATAAATCACCAATATCAGGACATGCCTGATAGAGTTCTTCCTAAGCGCTCATGTACACGACGCCGCCGCCGCGCCGCCGCCGCGCCGCTACCGCGCCTCTAGGCTGTGTACACGGTCGCTACCGCGCCGCCGCCGCGCCGCCGCCACGCCGCTACCGCGCCTCTAGGCTGTGTACACGGTCGCTACCGCGCCGCCGCCGCGCCGCCGCCGCGCCGCCGCCGCGCCGCTACCGCGCCTCTAGGCTGTGTACACGGTCGCTACCGCGCCGCCGCCGCGCCGCCGCCGCGCCGCCGCCGCGCCGCCGCCGCTCCGCCGCCGCTCCGCCGCTCCGCCGCCGCGCCGCCTCCGCGCCGCCACCGCGATGCCATTCGCTAGTGTTTTATTTATCTAATAAAGGAGATGTCTCATTGCGGCCATATAATGTTTTTTTTTTTGATAATTCAAGGATAACTTCTTCGTTTATGAATCGGTTTTGATGATTCTTTTTTTGTTGGAAAGAAGGTATTTCAAAGGCGGTTCCATGATATTATGGAGATTAGGGTTTGATGATGGAAGACCAGAGAAATCGAGTGGAGCTAAATAGTAAGAAATATCTGCTTCCCAACAAAAAAAGAATCATCAAAACCGGTTCATGAACAAAGAAGTAATCCGCGAATAAACATTAAAAAAAACATTATGGCCGAAATGAGAAACCTCCTTTTTCAGATAAATAAAACACTATCGAAGTGGATTCGCGGTGCCAGCGCGGCGGCGGCGCGGTGGCGGCGCGGCGGCGGCGCGGTAGCGACCGTGTACACAGCCTAGAGGCGCGGTAGCGGCGCGGCGGCGGCGCGGCGGCGGCGTCGTGTACATGAGCCCTAAAATAGAGATGCGAAACTGTTACAGTTTAAAAATGATATTGATTTTTCCAGGTCTACAAGCACTCACGTCTGTGGCCATGAGACCAAGCTCCTGACGAATCAGTTCAGCGTGTGCAACTCTTTCTGGTTCATCACGGGCACCTTCTTGAGGCAAGGCTCTGGCCTCAATCCAAAGGTAAGAAAATATTATGAACGAAATCGTTTCCAGAAAATGAGTACGGACTTTTTCTTCATCATTATCATCTCAGCCATAGGACGTCCACTGCTGAATATAGGCCTCCCCTTTCGATCTCCACATATACCTTTCTATGCTAAATGCTATGCTGACATCAACACCTGAGTTGGATTTGCTTGCGTCAAGATAGATGGAAGTTTGTCGTGGAGGTTTGAGCTTTTGTGAGAAGATGGATGTAAAATGACAATTGTTATAATATTATTATACTATTACTATTATTTAGTGTTTTTCTTTTTTCTTTTTCTCGATGTTTTGTTGCCTAGTGATAATTTTCTCTTTTTTATATACAATTTTTTAGACTTCTGTCTGTTATGTTGTGTATATTTTTATGTAATAAATAAATACCGGTTGGAAGCGACCTGCATCCAGCGTCTTCCGGCGACCTTTATAAGGTCGTCTGTCCATCTTGCTGGTTTACGTCCTACGACTTTTTGTTATTGGTTTTGATTCAATGATATTTCGTTTTCTATAATTCCTTACATATTTACGACTCATCTGAGACGATAATTATAATGTTTTTTTTTACAATCTTATCACAAAACATAATGATTTTTAGCTCGATAATATCATGGGCAGCGAAAATGCTGCACAATAAATACGTGAAGATAATTATGTTCTATTGACCTCAACTGATTGTCATTGTATTGAATCCTTTATAAGCGTTTTAAATTGTATTGAAATCTGACGGTACTCAGTACCCAAGAACGTTTGACCAGATAATATTTTCGAACTGAAAAATAATTTAAATGTTATAAAAAATATCTAGTTTAAATTCCGCGACAAAAATGCAGGCTTGTTGCATGTTTTTCCGTTTCTTGCACTTGTGCACATGCATGTTTTCCTTTGCTGCATGTGCATATACGATTGCATAGGATGGGATTGGATCCTGCAACAAGCCTGGATTTTTGTCGCGGAATTAAAACTAGATATTTTTCATAACATTTAAGGTCATGGATTTCCGTAAAGTAACGCCTGATTCCATAATTTTTGAAAAATAACTTCCAAAATTCCATTTTCAGGCAACTTCAACTCGCATAGTTGGCGGTATCTGGTGGTTCTTTACGCTGATCATCTTATCTTCATACACGGCGAACTTAGCAGCGTTCTTGACTGTTGAGCGTACCGTGCTGCCTATCCAAAGCGCGGCGGACTTAGCAGCGCAGAACGCTATACACTATGGCACCCTCAATGGCGGGTCTACCATGTCCTTCTTCAGGGTAAGTAACTTAAATGTGGTTCGCTAAAATGATCTATGATAGCTCACTAAAGACACCCATAATATCATCATCTGCCTGCCTTTTCCCAACTATATTGGGGTCGGCTTCCAGTCAAACCGGATGCAGCCGAATGTCAGTATTTTACATGGAGCGACTGACTATTGGACTTTCACAGCCCAGTCACTAGGCAATACGATACCCCATGGTAAGACTGGTTGTCAGACTTTTATAGCTTCCGACTATAGTAACGACAGTCAAAGATCTACAAAAGACAGCCGGACCAACGGCTTTACGTGCTTTTCGATTCGAGAGACGGAGGAAACTCGTTATGACAAATCAGCCTGTGCGGCTGTAATTATTTAGCCACGAGGTCCTCCACTCCTCTGACAGACATGATAACATTATTATCACGATAAAAAAAGAAGTTGTTACCTTCTTTGCTAAATGATTCTTTAAACCCTTCAGGACTCCAACATTGACATCTACCAGAAGATGTGGGTGCATATGTCTAGCGCATCGCCTCCGGCGTTGGTCTCCTCCTACGAAGAGGGCGTGAGGAGGGTCCTCGCGGGAAACTATGCGTTTCTGATGGAGTCTACCATGCTGGACCACAGAGTGCAGAGGGACTGTAATCTGACGCAGATTGGGGGACTGTTAGATTCTAAGGTAATTTGAAAGTTAAAATGGTTTTTAAAGCTTTCCTTTAGAAAGAAAAATTCGAATCACGAGTAGGATTTCAACCTGAAATCTCTGGATTCAGTACATCCAACGGTCTTTCCAACCGAGATATCGAATTTCACGCCTTCTACGTCGAAATCTTCAGTCCATTTCTAACGTCTCAAGGTGATTTTTTCTTTTCGAAGAAAAGCTTTGAACTTTTTTTTGACTTACGCTTTTGGTTTTTGCTCTGATTCTGGATGTGTGGCTGTTCGATGACAATAGGTACAGTGTCATTGGTTTCATTATCTCAGCGCTTTTGTGGTGGTCGCCACTGCAGATTCTGGATTTCAGGAGTTGCATTGGTTTGGAATAGTGCGGTGGGATTGTCAGTTCTTGTGACAAAGAAATTAGGCTTACCTAGCGTTCAGGGTTCAGGGTTCGCGGGGCTATCTTAAAAGAAACATGAACGCAAAATGCAAGTGGAGAAACAGGGTAGATGTTTTGGCTGTTAGCGGCTGACAGTCCTTATTCCTTCTCAGGGTCGAAGGACGTATTTGATATTTTACCACATCAAAAAGGGTCCTCGCGGGGACCTTTGCGTTTTAGAAAACCTCAAGGTACAGTCTACCCTATTCCCAATCGAACAAAGACCTTCTTTAATTATAAAGTTGAAAATAAATCAAAGAGATTTGACCGATGGAGTAGCTTATGAGGTGGCGTCTATACGTTTCCCTCCTTAAGTCCATCAGTGCATTGGCAATTATCTTATTTCCAGGGTTACGGCATAGCAACTTGGAAAGGCAGTCCCTGGCGAGACAAGATCTCCCTAGCTATCCTAGAGCTTCAAGAGAAGGGCGTCATACAGATCCTTTACGATAAGTGGTGGAAGAATACGGGAGACGTCTGCAATAGGGACGGGAAGGATAGCAAGGCGAATCCACTTGGAGTTCAGAATATTGGTGAGTTTCTTGAATTTATCACCAACGTTTATAAATGTGTCGAGGATCCCATCAATGTTTTGTGTTTCAAGAAGTCCCTCCCAGTATTTTTTTTTTGGAAAATATGTGTAATAATATAGTTTTAGATCGTGGCTTTGAACTCGGCTAAGTGCATTATATTTTTGTCTTTCCCCAAACTGCCCCGGTTCTGAGAAAGGGCTCTCCCATGTTTTTGCCAAGAATTCTTGCCTTGCCCCACCTCGAGTACATTTAGCTTCATTATTTTGTGTAATATTGACATTTCATCGCCACTGCTCTCAAAAAATCGGTAAATGAAAACATCGTGAGAAAACCGAGATGTCCTAGGACCTAAAACTCCAAGACATGTTACATCTACCAACTCGTACTGGGTCTGCGTGATGGATTGCAGCCCACTCCCACTTACAGAGAAGAACTTATTAAATGCTCGAAAAGCCGGTCACTGTTAGCCTTTGGGTCATCAACATCAGCCTTTAATGTTCCCATTGCTGGGCCACAAGCCTCTTCTCTGTGAGATCAGCCCTTGGTTGTAACAAACGTACTTTTGAGTTAGGCAATCATTAATTCTGTTAAAGAATCCCTAGAGAAGGATCTACAGGAATTGCCTTAATTATTAAATTTAAGACTGTAGACTCCATTAAGATTTAATTTTATATCGTACAGGCTCGCGTTTGACCGCGGTTTCTCCTGATGGTAAGTTATTGCGGTCAACGGTACCTATTCGCTTGCTTAAGGTGGAAACTCAGAACGTTTTATCCCAACTTCTTGACCCCCTTCACGTCCCGATCTTGGTGTGCTAGCACTATCAATTACTCAAGACTTCGTGTGACCACCCTTTTCAGTTATGAAAAACCCTAATGATTACTTTATGACAGGATTTTTCCTTTTTGTTTTTAACAGACGTCTAAGTTCATTGGCGTGTCCAGCGCGTTCATATTTATACGTGCTAGCCGTATGCAAAACTCTATAGCAGCGACCACAACGGACGCACAGGCTCGTGCGATAGTACCTCACAGCTCGCGAGGCTGAGACTTCAGAAGTTTTCAAGCATCCAAAATGGTCCACACACCTCTATTCACACCGAAGAAATTGCACCTTTGAGCACGTCCCGTTTACAGACCGCTAAAGACACGCTTGTCCTAAGCAATGTTTGCCAGAACGACCCCGAGACACGTCCATATCAACCGAGCATTAAATTTGGCTCGCGAGGATGCCGCGCGAGCCCATGTCCTCGATGTGAACGTTGTTATTGATCATACGGTTGTGGATCAGAATCTATTGCAATATATTTCTTTCTAGGTGGTGTTTTCGTGACTCTCCTCTGCGGGCTGGCTCTAGCGATAGTGGTCGCGATTTTGGAGTTCTGTTGGAATACTAGGAAGAATGCAACGCAAGGGAGGCAGTCACTATGCAGTGAAATGGGACAGGTAAGCAAAATCTTAAAGGTTCTAATTGCAGAACATCACATAAACTCACGTCTGCTTCCCATGGTGGTAGGCAGATTCACCTGCTATGATCCTTTCATACTCCATTCAGCTCATTCACATTCATATACCTGCCCCCCTAGACAAGTCGCAAACGATAATCGTTAACGCTCGGTTCTCCCCAATAGATTTTCAACCTTATTCCTTCGAGTCTTTAGTTGAAAATCTATTTAGGATTTCTAAGCGTTAGCGACTGGAACGAACGACAACGCCATGAAATCTTCAATAGATTTTCAACTAAAGACTCAAAGGAATAAGGTTGAAAATCTATTGGGGAGAACCGAGCGTTAACGATTATCGTTTGCGACTTGTCTAGGGGGGCTTGTCATACATGCACGCAGATAAAAAAAAATTACAGGTTCTAAATTCTCTTAAATATTTTGCCCTGCTGAGATCTGAAGATGATACATATAATATTGATAGGTTTAAAGAGTATTATTGTGGTCTAATCTTACACAATTTATCCAGGAGTTAAGAACAGCGATGCGAGGTGGTTCCTCAAGCAGGACAGTGCTAAGACCTGGATGTTCCAGGTGTTCGCCAGCCACACACGTGCCTCCAGCTACTTCTAGATACCCTGTGAGTAAGAAATGTCAAAAAGAGACCTTATGACTAGAATAAGTAAAACATATAACTTTGTTCTACATTTTCTAACAATAAATATTTACTTTATATTATTATTATTATTATTTTATATACTATTTAGCCGCATCTGGCTGTGTTCATTGTCAGAACTGGTCGCAGAAACGTGGACCAAGATTCAGTTGTGCAAACTAAAACATACAAAACCTGGGCAAAACTGGACAATCGGTCATTATTAGATGCCTGCAGATGCCTCGTAGAGATTCTGGCAGCGGTTGTAACCACGCAGTTAGTTTTTTTACTTGAAATAACTAAGTGTCTCACTTTATTTCGTCTTGAACAAAGCTTTTGACTCAATCCATCATGTTTCCTTCAGCATTCCCGCAGCAGCAGCGTTGAGTTGAAGGAGCTGCGCTGGTCGTAGCAGCGCGGCGGGCGCGGCCCCGCCTCCGCGCCCGCGTCTCCAGCGCGCCCTCCGCGTGCAATGCGTCCTCAGGCGCTACATAGTGAGTGTACCTCAAGGGTCTATTCTGGGACCCCTACTGTTTCATGATTTTAATAATCCTGGTTAATGACGAAGATCGTGTTTTCATGTTTTTCTGAACCTTATAATTATGTTGTTTAATTTATCAATAGTTAATTAGCCAGTACCTTTTGTTCGAATGAACCTTTGAAACCACAAGCAAGCATGAGAAAATATGCTTATTCTTTTACTGTTTGCTAAGAAATCCTTTGCCATGCACTACGTTCTGTATCTTGATATAACATACAGATTGATGATGATTTAATGATGTTTCAGATTCTGTCGGATCTCTAAGAAGAACCACATCTTACGTGTTAAAGGAACCACGGGAGAAGAAACACGTGCAAATAGTTGCGTAGCCTTTACTGAAAAGCACGTGGTTTTAACCACTGAAATGGCCTAGAAAAGTGACTTAAAACGATTTATTACTAAAGGTGCGAGTAAACAGCTGTGGACAGATTGTGAACTGGACTATGGTCTCCGGGACTTTGGTCTTCGAACAAAGCCTTAAATCTACAGTCCGAAGTCCAGTACTTCAGACTCTGGAGTTTTGACTTTTATAGAGTTTATTCAACGGACTTCTGACTCCGGATTTCATATTTTTAATCAGAGCTTTAGAATATGAACAACAAGATTCAAATTTCGAACTTCAGACTTCAAGTTTTGAATTTCGGAGTTCTTAAGTCGAACTCGGACATCAGTGATGAGCCAGTCCTCAACCTGTCTGTACAGCTTTGTCGACACTTAGAAGTGAAAATCAAAACTCAGTGAGTGGATTGTGACTTTCAACTTTAAGATTAAGATGTTATTAAATGGAGTGAAGTTTTTAAAGAGTTTTTGGTGTGTGGTTTTGCTTGTAAGACCGGTTACTTTTATGTTGTGTAATGTTGATAGTTTTTAGACTACCGTTTAGTTATTTAGTTCAATGATCAGCTAACAGGGCTCCCTGTGAGGGATCATTATCAGCCTCGATTATTTTGCGTCTAACCCGTTGTATCTGAAGATCAGTGGGTCTAAAACGCCTTCTTCAAGCAACATTTCTAATGATTCACTTCTTGAATTTCCAGCAATGTTAATGGCTATTAATTCACCTGCTTAATCTTTGGTATTTTTGTGAAGCGGCGGAACAGAAACATTCGTTTGTGAATGTGTACATTTAATTGTAAGTAATGGCCTATCTGAAAATGTATAAAAATGTATTTAAGACAATGTGTACTTTAATGACAGTGTGTACATTCATTTGTTTTGAATGGCTCCAATAATATTTAAGAGCGTATATTCCGAAAGTTGGCAACGTCGCAAATGGTTGTCAAATATTTACAAGTTTTAATTAATTTAGCATTTTTATTGAATGAAAATAAGAAATGTGGCTCTGTAGTGCACTAAAAAATGATAAGAGAATGCAATAATTAATATCATAACATCGAATATATAGTTTTAGATGTAAAAAAGCAATTCGGAAGCTTTCCAAATGCCTTTTATACACCTGAAACGGTTACAACATCAAATTCAGTGTTTTAATTGCTTTCCCTATCATTTTTTTAGTGCAGAGCGATATTTCTTGTTTTCATACAGAAAAATTGCCAAATTAATTAAAACTTGTAAATATTTGACAGTTTTTTGCGACGTTGCCAACTTTCAGAATAAGCAGCCTTAAAAAAAATAGCTAACCAGTATTTGAACCGGCAACGAATTTATATGAAAAAAATATACGACAGTAGTAAAAATAGTTATATTTTTAAGACAAAGTAAATACAAAATAAAACTGTGTTCTTATTTATTATTGATGTATATAGTTTACGTATGTGTTGTGATGATATTGTGTTACAAAATGGAAGCTGCAAATGATGTATGTAATGGTTTATTTATTAGTATTGATTTTAACTTGGCATCATCTGAACTTTCTAGAACAAATCTCTTTTCTATGTAAACTGTAATATGAGAACATCACACGAATGTCGAGGAACCAATTTCAATAATATGCTAAAAGAAAGTGCCAAATTTAAATTTTGTGTCAACACGATGTGCCAATCGATATACAAGATTTTTAAATATAAAATGTACGTCGTCATGTCATTTGCAGCTAAAAATTTATATGAAGACATTCCTCAATGCATGTTATTCAAAATATTGGTATTGTTACAGATTTTAGATTCGATACTCTACAACTAGTAAAACCATACCATGTTTTTGACTGAGACATAATGAAAAATGTTCGCTTTTTCTCTGGTGAAGCTTTACCATTTTCATACTGGTAATTGAAGAAAAGCATTAATTGATAGGATAACATGCAATTTGGAACTGTGAGAATTTTAAAATACTGCCAAACATTGTCATAATATTAAATGTATAGTATGACCTAAAAATGTACAAAGTGTCTTTTTTAACCGACTTCAAAAAAAGGAGGAGGTTATCAAATCGACTGTATTTTTTTTGTCTCACAACAAAAGTCTGCCATTTTTTTTTGAATGGTTTTGTGAATGACAACTCATCTTTGATGCCAGCAGTAGTTTTCCATCATCATCATCATCATCAGCCTGTATTCGTCCAATGCTGGACATAGGTCTCTCCCAACGTGGCCACTGAGCCCTGCCTTGATTTATCCAGTCTCTGCCGGCCTCCTTTCGTAGGTCGTCACTCCATCTGGCCGGCGGGCCTCCCACACTAGGTTTGCCGAGTCGTGCTCTCCACTCAAGGACACGTCTACCCCAGCGGTTGTCTGTCCTACGAGAGATATGGCCAGCCCACTGCCACTTCAGCTTACTAATTCTTCCTGTTATCCCAGCAACTTTGGTACTCTGACGGATTACTTCGTTCCGGATTTTTGACTGACCTGTTGGTCTAGTGGTTAGTGACCCTGACTGCTATGCCGGAGGTCGTAGGTTCGATTCCCACCCAGGACAAATGTTTGTGTGATGAGCAGGATCATTTGTTTTGTGTCTGGGTGTAATTTATCTATAAGATGTACCTATGTATTTAGAAATATATAAGTATGTTTATCAGTTGTCTAGTACCCATAACACAAGCTCTGCTTAGCTTGGGACTAGACGGCGTTGTGTGATAGTTGTGGAATATTATTATTTTATCCATCAAAGTTACTCCGACCATAGCTCGTTCCAAAGCTCGCTGAACGACTTTAAATTGGTGAACTAGTCTCACTGTGAGTGTCCACGACTTGGCACCGTAGGTCATTACTGGTAGGAGGGACACATTGAAGACTTTAGTCTTCAGGCACTGTGGTATGGACGACGAGAAAATCTAGTACGACGAGTAGTATATTAGAGGGCCCAAAACTAGCAATTGTCGTCATTCTGTTTCCACAACGATTTCGAACAGGTTTGGTAGCAGTCAATCAATTGGTCGTTACATCAATATTATAACTGATTAAATGTCCAAGGCTCTAGATATTCACAGGAGACACTGAATAATTTTATCAAAATAATAATGGCTTGATGAAAAACCATTAACAAAAAAAAAAAAAACTACACAAAAAGTCTACAATGTCAGTTTTACATTTTGTGTACATTGTACATTTATCATACTATACATTCAAAGTACGATTTAGATTGAAAAAATTAAATTAAGAAATATTATATTTTAAAAACTGTTAAAAGATCGCTAGATAAATATACTGTAGGTACATTTGAAATATTTTATACATAACTTTTAAGTATTTATGTAAAATGTAAAAGTATTGGAATGTCTGTACTTTGAAAAGTTGAAAGTTTTGCGTATATTGTGTTTGGAATAAAAGTGTTTTATGTACATTCAATGTATAGAAACGATTAAGTTTTTTAGTTTTAGGAAACTATGACGGTTCTAAATATATTTTACGACTTTTTGCCAAAGCCGTCATTTTAATGAAAGCAGTTTGTCTCAATGCATTGACTACATATTTTCGTTGAATATTTTGCTTTCAAGTTTAAAAACGATCAAAATGAAAGAAAGATGCCTAATATAATTAAGTTTGTATTTATGGTATCCAATAACAAGATCCTGATTCTGAAACATAACTCAGACAAACGTTTCTCCGCTTAACAATTCGCCGACACAACAATTCATTCCTGGACTGTTCGACGACAGAACCTTTCCTCGATGAACGTTTCGCCGACAGAAGAACGATTATGTCATAAGTATTGTGTTTCATGAAGTATTGTATAAATGAAGCCATTTAGACGAAATCCAGCTGCACTTGGCTTTTATTTCTGTTTAACTAATCGAACCTCGGGGTGCCCCTGATGTCGGATTAAGTTACTAGTATTATAATGTAAAACCATGCCTTTGTCGACGAATCGTTCTGCGGTGAAAGTTTTTGTCGTCGAACCTTCCAGGAATGAATCGTTGTGTCGGCGAATCGTTAAGCGAAGAAACGTTAGTCGGAGTTACATATGTTTCAGAGTGCAAGATCCTACATCTGTTTTATTTTATTTTACTGATAGACTTTGTAGACTTCGTCTTTGTCACTTGTGGTGGCCTGCCATGACGTAGTTCCAGTGAGTGGCTGTCTCTTTCCCACACTGAAACTATTCTGGATTTAAGACCCCTTGGTAGACCACCTGACCTAAACTATGTAGATTCAAGAGCAGTGCCGTATTATCCATAAGGCACTTTAGGCCAGTGCCTAGGGGCCCACTATGACCTGACACTATGATGATGATGATGATTGTGTGGCTATATGAAAGTAAAAGCCCCATTATTGACACTATAAGATTCGGGTGACGGTAAATGTCTGATTTTTTTTTGCTTGTATTGAATTTTTTTCTATTTCGTAATTTAGACAGTAAAAATTTCCAAATTGCGTTGTTGTGGTATAAAAAAGGGAGGGCCCGAAACGAGCTGTGCAAGCTCAATGGGGGCAGATGGGAATAAACCCTAGGAGGCGGGCCGTCTTCGGCGACAGTACCTTATAGATAACATCTATGGAGCCTGTTTTGATAATTTATTTAATATTTTTGAAATGTAACGAAAAGCAAAAAGGCTAGATATTAAAGACAGTTGAGTTGTGATTGTAAATAAAATAATGAAATGTTTAGTATTGCATTTTGATTTTATTATTATTAATAAAATGTATAACGATGTTGTTGTGGTTTTATTATGAAATTAAAATGAACAAAATGAGAAATTCCACTGCCATTAGGCGCGTCCACGCAGAGCGAGCAGGTCAAAATATGTTAGATTTCGGAAATTTTACCGATTTTGCACAGATCTTTGTGAGAGCGAATGGAACGAATGTTGATCATTCTTATATTTAAAGTTATACTTGTTATTGTCGCGAATCATATTTGAATCAAGTTACAACTTGTCACATTGATACGAAAATTGAAAAAACCCATGAATATTTGAATTTGGCTACTACAGAGGTTTCACCTTAAAGCGAACACTCGCAGGGAGTAAGCAATCGCAGAGTGTGTTACCAACGCATAAAACGTGGATTCCATACAGCTAATAATGCATAATCCTTCACAAACGTAATCATCATCATCATCTCAGCCGTAGGACGTCCACTGCTGAACATAGGCCTCCCCTTTAGATTTTCACATATACCGGTTGGAAGCGACCTGCATCCAGCGTCTTCCAGCGACCTTTATAGGTCGTCTGTCCACCTTGCTGGTGGACGTCATACGCTGCGCTTGGATAGTCCGTGAGGGATCTCCACTCTAATACTTTTCGACCCCATCGGCCATCTGCTCTGCGTGCAATACAACATGGCCTGCCCATTGAACTTCAAGCTACGCTATATCCGTTGGGCTATATCGGTGACTGTTAGTTACAGTCTAAATCTCCTCATTTCGGATTCGATCACATAGAGAAACACCGAGCATAGCCCTCTCCATAGCTCGTTGAGCGACTTTGAGCACACAAACGTAATAATAATGTTATTAATTGTAAGCTTTAGACTTATAATTATTAATATTGACACTGATAGGTACCTAGCCTACATCCCACTGTTGACTTCCAGTTTTTACTATCCAGGGTCAAAGGATCACTAGTCATTGGTATTGTCAAGCTCGTCCCGCCATCTTCTACGAGGTCTGCCGCGACGGCTTGTGGCTGTGTCAGGGCTCCACAAAATGGTTATTTTGGTCCACAGCTCATTGGGCATGCGGCAGACGTGGCCGGCCCAAGCCCATTTCAGTGACTTTTGATATTATATACACAAGTATAGAAAACTCCAAGCGGCGCAAATACATTGGCTTAGCTAGTAGCTATGTGTTTGAGCCGTTTGGGGTTGAAACTCTAGCTCTAGCCATGGGGTCCGAATGCCCACAACGTTTTTAAAGATATCGCCAGGCGTTTAGACGACTCTTCAGGTGACCAGAAGGCTGGCCTATTCCTAGGCCAACGAATTAGCAATGCCATACAACGTGGCATTGCTGCCAGCGTTCTGAGCACTGTTTCCGTTGACAGCGATGTGGACGTATTCTTTGACGCCCTATGATTTTTTTCTCTTTTATTTATTTAAATTTTTCCTGTACATATTGAAGTAAGTTTTTATTTATAGTTTGTACAAAGTAGTCAATAAAATTATTTCATTTGACAGTATAGATTTACGTATAGGTATTCTAGTCCAGTTATTCGATCAATCCGGTTGTTAAGCTTCTTCACATATCGAAATTATTTCTTTGCAGTCGATTCTTCATTCGTAGACGACGATACATTGACTTTTTAGGCAGCTTCTTGTATTTCAATAGATCTGGAGGTACGGTCTGAAAATAAGACACATCATCATAAATATATAAATAAATATTAAAAGTTGCTTTTGATGGCACAGTGGCTGAGCGATCGACTGTTAAGCAATGTGTCGCAGTTTCGATACCCGCACAAAACAAGTTGACCTGCGAGTAGGTAATCGTTCCGGATTTGGATGTTTGAGTATGTTAATTTTAAAACGCACCAAAGATAAAAGAGAAATGCTTTTTTTGCCAAAAAAAACATTTTTTTAAAGTTGCCCCTCGTCTAGAAAAAAATGCTGTTTTTTACAACAAAAATATGTAAAATTACATTAATTTAATATGAAGTTACGAATTGATGTTAATAAAAATAATATTACTTTGCCTCTCACTAAGAATTTCTTCTGTATCGGTGTGTATGTAAATTCATATCCACAAACAGAATCGAAACTGCGATACTCAACGCGGCAGCCAATCCTACGACCACTGCACTGATTATGCAACATCGACATAAAAAGTACAAATTGCGTTGCAAGTGAATAATTCGCTCTTAATTTTTTTTAATACAATTATGTTCGTCTATTGATAGAATTTTCTGAATATTATAATCTCAGATCAAAGAAATAGGCAGATAGAACGCTCAGAACACGCGAGTGTCTCCACCAAAGTTAATACAAAATCAAATCGAATATAATGTTTTCTTTGTTTTTGAGAACAATTTTTACGATGGTTAAAGACACGAGGCGGCGGCATATTTTGGCAAAAAACAACAACGACGCGCAGCTTGGTACGACACGTAGCTTGGAACTGTCGTGACTTTGTATTCGATTTTGATTTTGTATTAACTTTGGTGGACCCACTCGCGTGTTCTGAGCGCTCTATCTGCCTTTTTCTTTGATCTGAGATTATAATGACCATAAAATAACAAATACCCTACTGCTCTAAATACCCATCCGTTCCCCGACCTCGCTCCACTTGCTTAACCCAACTAACTACCCTTTAGCTTCATTAACTCAAAAAAAGGGGTTGAAAACCCATACATAATTTAATCGTTAAGGGGTGAAATGTTTTAAAAGTGGATATTTTCAACCCTTTCTGACCTATTTTTGAGCTTCTTGTACCCCTTGTGATTATTCGCATCGGTAGAGGGGAAGAATTGTGACGTTAAAAAGGGTTATTTTATTTTAAAAATATGTGGATGTACACTAATTTAAACTTGGTATGAACGAGAAACAGATCTGTAGACGAATCGAAATTGCCGACATAGCCCAACGACTTAGGAAGTTAAGACGATCGTCTACCGAGCGCTCGTCCATACAAAAAGAGAAAACGTTTTTCTCCCCCTAGATGTTATCTTATCTCAATGATTTTTTAGAATGCATCTGACACAGTATTTTAAAAAAACTAAGTTTATAGGTTTTCTTTTTTTCAAAATTTATAATAGTTAGAAAGTTACAGGCACCTAAAAGTTACTATTTTTATGACAAAATCTTCATTGAAGTAGGTACCTTTGTAAGAAACCTTTGTATTTAAAAAACAAAGAAGTTTAAGAAAAAAAGCAAAACCTACAAACCTAGAATATAATATGCTGAAACGATTGACACAGAATCTAAGAGATTGGTCGTGATTTATTATGTGAAAAACGTTTTCTCCCGAGAGACAAATTTCATATAAAAATTCTTACAGTCAGTCGCGAGCTGCAACGCTCCCTATCGCACGATCGGGGTTTTTCAAAGCGTGAGAGGGATAGTAGGAGTTTTTCTAAATACCTATTTTTTGAAATGGCAGCAGCTATTCTATCCTCTTAAAGTCGATGGGGCCGTAAGGTTCCTGAATTGAAGTCCACGCACCGGCAAGCGCAACGTGAGATGAGAAGTCCACCCACAAGGTGGACAGACGATCTGTTGTAGACTACAAGCAGTGGCGTAGCAAGACCGAAATTAGGACGAGGCAAGATGCATCTGCACTTGCTTCTGTTGCTCGCGCGTGGCCTTCTTGTAATGCGCCTGCCACACACTCGACGAGTGGCATGGGAAGTAACGAGGAAAGGGGACAGAGACATTGTGTGGCAACATTTCTCGTCATGCCACACGTCATGCTCCTCGTTGTGCCCACTGCTCCCTATTTTGTCGGTTTTTGCGCACGAGTCAAAGGACCGGCAATACGAGTGCGAGTGGCTTGAGAAATTATGTCGTCGCCAAGCGTGGAATGGTCTAATGAAAATATGTTAATTTTTATTGATTTGTTGTCCACGGACGACGACGACGATGTATATTTCTTTTTACCTATACTAAAAATGCATAGCGAGCACGCTGCTATAGTTTCAACGTCCAGTGTCTCACCAAGGTAAATGACAAGTGAGGAGCGTCGAGATTAATTGCGCAAGTAGAGCAGTGTGTGGGCAGAGAGGGCAAATCACGGCAGGTAGCGGGAGGAGCATAGCGATGAGCAGCGTAAGTAGCATAGTCTTTTTTTTTTGTTTTAGGTGGTAAAATCATTAAATGAGTCCTCCCGCCCTGGGTGGGACGGAAGGGACTGTCAGACTCTTACTGACTAAAATCCACCCGTGTTCCTTTGGATGCCGTTTACGTTCCGGGGCCACGGTACCCTGGGTAAAGAAAAAATCCGCGACCCCAGCAGGCATTTGGCGCGAAACACTACGCGCCACCGACCCGGGCTTGGTCCCTGGTCGGACGGCGAGCTACCCATCACTCACCGTCAGCAAGCCCGCTCCGCCGCTGTGCCCTCTACTGATCAGAAGGGACACGCGTTGGAGCGTCTACATGACAGGCTATTCGCATACGGGCAAAGACCCCGTAGGCACACAGCCTAAGGAAGAGTTTTGCCCGCATCCCAGGGTGCACCGGCCCGAAAAACTGGTCTTCCCCCCGGACGTAACCGGGAGGGAAAAAAAAATTGCTGACATAGCCCAACGACTTAGGAAGTTAAAGTCGATGCGGGCCGTAAGGTTCCTGAATTGAAGTCCACGCACCGGCAAGCGCAACGTGAGATAAGAAGTCCACCCTCAAGGTGGACAGACGATCTGTTGTAGACT
The DNA here is from genome assembly GCA_036375495.1 of Agrotis segetum. Classification (NCBI taxonomy): domain Eukaryota; kingdom Metazoa; phylum Arthropoda; class Insecta; order Lepidoptera; family Noctuidae; genus Agrotis; species Agrotis segetum. The sequence goes on along the minus strand of JAQSVV010000673.1, from coordinate 88,931 downwards.
ACAAGCAGTGGCGTAGCAAGACCGAATCTAGGACGAGGCAAGATGCATCTGCATTTGACTCTGTTGCTCGCGCGTGGCCTTCTTGTAATTCGCCTGCCACACGCTCGACGAGTGGCAGCTCGGGAAGTAACGAGGAAAGGGGGCAGAGACATTGTGTGGCAACATTTTTCGTCATGCCACACGTCATGCTCCTCGTCCTGCCCACCCTATTTTGTCGGTTTTTGCGCACGAGTCAAAGGACCGGCAATACGAATGCGAGTGGCTTGAGAAATTATGTCGTCGTCAAGCGTGGAATGGTCAAATGAAAAAGTGTTAATGTTTATTGATTTGTTGTCCACAGACGACGACGACGATGTATATTTCTTTTTACCTATACTAAAAATGCATAGCGAGCACGCTGCTATAGTTTCAACGTTCAGTGTCTCACCAAGGTAAATGACAAGTGAGGAGCGTCGAGATTAATTGCGCTAGTAGAGCAGTGTGTGGGCAGAGAGGGCAACATCGCGGCAAATCACGGCAGGTAGCGGGAGGAGCATAGCGATGAGCAGCGCAAATAGCATAGTCTGGCAGGCGCATAAGAAGACTTAGCTCCCCCAGGTCATCTATTCCAAATGGATTGCCAGCTGTTTTAACCACTTCCCTGTCCGATGAATCACATGTGATCCACGACTATTGTTTAGGTATTGTGTCTGCTGCGCGGACAGTGAAAGTGTTAAGTTACCTTCCAACGTGAACAGATGGAGGTGTAGGACTACAAGTAATTAGAGCAATTTATTAATGTTGTCAAATTGCCTATTCTATTACCTCAACTTCATTCTTCCTGTTCAATCCAGGGTATTTATCATCTCTCAGTCGATCAGGTACCGGTGCCTTGGGCTGTGGTTGCTCGTAATCCTCATCATCAGAACCCTCGTTACTGTCTGCTTTACCTCCTGTCTGCTTTTGTATTACTATGCATCTGTGAAAAAGGTTTTAATTTTATTTAAACATAACCTACCCCAATCTGTGAAGAAAATTTTGAAATTTTCAAGTTTATCACATAGCAGAATGAAGTTTTGAATGAAGAGAATGATGTTAGGGCCCTATCAGAATACCCGCGCTGTGATTTTTTAGGTCACAGGATATGCTGAGAGAGTGGCCTTTTGGCCTCGTACAGGAGCATCTTTGCATTGCATACTGTGTTTTTTTCTATATGAAAGAAAAAAGAGTAAATGATACTGTTTTTTTTTTTAATAAGTCTTCATTTTATGTTGTTGTTCTGTCAATGGAGTCCAATAAAAACTTTTTCTTTCTTTCCACAAAGAAACTTTATTTGGATAAGACAGTAAGGGACAGGTGGATGGTGCCGTCTGGACATTATTCCAGGTTTAAATCATGAATAACTAGAATGTGACGTAATCTTTGAAAATAATAAATCTAGCGAGTTTATTTGGATGAACGCGTGGCGCTCTGTATCGGAAAATATTACTCTCTGTAAAAGAAAATCTATTTGTGTATGTCATTTATGAGGCAGGTAATCTATATAACACTCAAAGGTTACTGACATAGATCTATCAACGCACAGAAAACTTTGATTTGGCATGCAGGTAGATGTTATGACGTAGGCAAGCTAAGAAATTTTGATAAATTCTAGCCCCAAATTACAATTGAAATTTTGTATGAAACTTTGTCAATTTGATACAAAAATACATTGTTAAGTTCCAACATCCACGCGAACGAAGTGGCGGGCATAGCTAGTACGCTATATAACATCACGCTAATACTAATAGGAACCGAGCAGTGGAACAACTAGTTTTATAAATCTACAAGTTTTTAATAACTTACCTTTTCTGTCTTGAAACCTTTTCCACTGCAAACACTTCTGAAAGAAAATAATGGTGTTATAAAATAGCAGCGTGATTTTGTGCTATTATCACCAACACTAATCAGCCTATAGTATCCCCACTGCTGGGACTCAAGCGTCATCTTTGTGAGAGGGAGCGAGCTGTATATGTCTACCACGAGGCCCCAGTACAGGTTGGTAGATGTCACATGTCTCCGAATTTCTGGCTCTAAGACATGAAGTTTGATAACAATGTTTTCCTACACAGTTTTGAGAGGAATGGTGATGGAATTAATTAAATAGATAGAATACTATTTGTTATGAAAAAGGTACATACAAATTACAGATATACCAAGATACAACTAGACTGACCAACATTGTGAACCAGGCAGGCTTTGCCAACTCAAAGGAGGCGTTTTTATCTTCAATGTTGAGGCATGTGTGAGGATAATGACGCCCGATACTTTTAACTACTACTGCAACCTTCCACTAAAATATAAACTATTTTAATTAAATTTAAGTTACATGTAATTAAAATAATTTTTATTTTTGTTTTTACAGTTGGTGATGAAAGTAGAAAAGAGTCGGGCTTTATCGGAACATGCAACATTGAAGATTGACCCGCCCCCGCCAGATTGCTGACAGCTTTTTGAGGCGCGCGTGCCATCGACCCGGGCATGATCCAAGGGTCTATGATCGGACGGCAACTCGGCAAGTCACCCACTACTCGCTCTCCTCATGCCCACGTCTATGGTCGCCGAAAATCGCTTCTCAACGTCCTTTGCCGTTGGGCGTCTCCCGCGGTTTTTCCCTTGATAGGGAGGATATATTTAATGATTTTATCAGCAAATAAAAATTGTTGAATAAGTTGGGTATATTTGAAACTTACCATTATCCAATAAGATAGTTATAACAAAGAGGACCACAATGAATCTACACATTGTGTGCAACAAAATGTATGATAACCGCAGGAAATAGCGTTATTTATAAGAATTAGTTGCAAAAACGCACTACTTAGTATAATGTTGGTAGATTTTTCCATTATTACACAAAACTGTATGTTGGTTTGTTTATTTAATCAACTGTTTAAGCGAATAGCTTTCAATTATCTTCAATATCCAAAATACATCAAAATTGGTTTAGAAATCTTGACGTGAAACTGAAATAAACATGCAAATATACTTATCTTCACCACATCCTTTATTGTGGTTTAAAAACTTGAGAGGTGTCAAGGGACACCCGGATGGAACGAAGTTAACAAAAATAATCTTCGCAACACCACACTGTTCAATGCGAAATAGAAAGACGAAACGTAAAATATCTGGCTTGCTTTCTATTAGAGAGAGAGAGAGAGAGAGACAGAGAAACATGCACTCCGCAATATGACACGAGTCGGGAGTACGGGGCGCGGGGTGCAGGCGCGAGGTACGGGGCGAGGCAAAAAAGTGTCGTGTCAACTTTTCGTAAGATTTTTTTCCGTCTAGCCCCCTTTCACAACGCGCGATAAGGAACTTCGTTCCAAAAATCGTTAATTGAGACCTTCCACCCTGTCACCTGGTTACCAAAGTCGTAAGACTTGCGTGGCCTAATGTACGAAGGAGTTTACACATATCCAGATGTCAAGCATGATGCTCCACCGTGTCCTCCGCTAACAACTCATCATCATCAGCCGGAAGACGTCCACTGCTGAACATAGGCCTCCCTCTTAGACCGCCACGCCGAACGACAATCCTCCACTTGCATCCATCGGCTGCCCGCGATCCTCACGATGTCGTCGGTCCACCTAGTGGGAGGCCTGCCTACGCTTCGTCTTTCGGTCCGTGGTCGCCACTCGAGAACTTTTCTTCCCCATCGGTTGTCATTTCTACGAGCGATGTGGCCTGCCCATTGCCACTTCAACTTGCAAATTTTATGAGCTATGTCGGTGACTCTGGTTCTTCGCCGAATATCCATGTTCCGGATTTTATCCCGCGAAGAAACTCCGCTAACAACTAGCCTAACCCAATTAAATTAGGGGTGCTATGACAGGAAACCTCCACGTGCGCCTATGGACTGGAGTTCCCTCTCGGATACGTTCCGGGGGGAAGACCAGTTTTTCGGGCCTGTGCACCCTGGGATGCGGGCAAAAACTCTTCCTTAGGCACTGTGTGCCTAAGTGGTCTCTTTGCCCGTATGCGAATAGCCTGTCGTGTGGACGCTCCAACGCGTGTCCCTCTGATTAGCAGAGGGCACAGCGGCGGAGCGGGCTTGCGGACGGTGAGTGATGGGTAGCTCGCCGTCCGACCTAGGACCAAGCCCGGGTCAGTGGCGCGTGGTGTTTCGCGCCAAATGCCTGCTGGGGTCACGGGTTTTTCTTAACCCACGATACCGTGGCCCCGGAACGTAAAGGGTATAGGAAGGAACACGGGTGGATTTTAATCAGTAAGAGTCTGACAATCCCTTCCAGCCCACCCCGGGACTCATTTGATGATTTTACCAGCTAAAAAAAAAAAAAAACAAAACCCAATTAAATTATAAATGCGAAAGTAAGTGGAAGTTGTTGTGCATGAATATTGACGTGGAGGCGAGCGAAGTCGTTGTCAATACCTAGTCAAAATAAAACATAATGTATGCGGGTTGAAAATAATACTCTTTACTAGACAAACCCATATTGTTTTTAGACAAACATTACGTTACTAAAGTGTTACATAACAGTTATTTATTTTAAATTGTTGAATGGTAAATAACTATGTTGCCAAATTAATAGCATTATGTAAGCGGTGTTCACACAATCTGTCTTTTTTCATTGCCGACTGCGCGACGCAAAGGAGGGTAATGTGTGTCAGTCTATGCCAACCTCCGTATACAGTATGTATGTCATGTTCCTGTTTCTATGTGGCGTTCTAGAGATCAAGCACTTTAGGCCGATTTTGATATTTTCTAAACAGTCAATCGATTCGTCTTAACCTAACCTTAATGCAAAATTCACCACAGCGACAACCAGACGCCATATAGTTTTTAATTTGAAAAGAAAACCAGCAATGTCTGATGAACTATGTCATGTGGGGTATCGTTGAATAGGTATTTTAAAATCAATCAATCTTTAGGTTCACAACCTCTAATCATTGAAACCATTTTAAATAATTGTTTAGGATTTATAACGATTTAAAGTTGTTTAGCAAAACAATAATTAATGAATAGTACTACAATTAAGTATGACTAATACCAAAAAAATATTTAATGAAAAAATTCAAAAAACACGCGTCTTCGCACTGCGTTAAAAAAAAAATCTAAAAAGTAAAGAATACTTAGCCCAGTACTTACAGAATTCACTCATTCACACTCATAAACGGGGCCCGTTGGGAAGATTTGATTGGTATTGCACACCACTTGAAAACTGGGCCCCGACTGTGAGTGCATCCAATGAGTGAATTCTTAACTACTGGGCTTGTTTCTTTCTTTTTAGTTTTTTTTTTAACGCAGTCGGGCTTTTTTTTAATAGATTCAACCTTATCACAGTAGTGGAAGGTTTATGTTCGATTGGTAAAATTTGAGAGATTCTATTCGGTTAGGTTGACTTGCTGGCGTCATACAAAAGATATAATACAATTCTGACGGCAGAATTGGCGTAGTGGCTGAGTTATTGTCAAGTTCATTCCGAGTCGCGTGTTCGATATCCACACTTAAGAGCCCATACTACCTCAAATAGCTTAGCAAAATCCTGTGATACGTCGACAGCTTAAAAATAAATAAATATATATAGAAATAAATATATGGTAAAGTTGAGGATTAATGTTAGGTCTTGTTTGGCGAAAACATGATTCCATAAAATTTTCTCGATAGAAAAAAAACCCAAAGTTACCTCTAAATTGAACAATAAACCGCTGGCAGTCATTAAAAACCTTAAATTAGATCATGAAACTTTTTTTAATAACTGAACTAACTATAAAGCAGGTCTTAAGTTATTTATTTTTTACCGTAAAATAAATAGATTTGCGTGTAGAAAGTGCTAAAAGAAAGAGCAAGCAATAGTGCGTGGTACGTGTAAGTGCGAGCGAGTAAGATTATATTGAAGTACTATGGAGCCTTAACAAATATTCTATGTCTAATAGGCACTATAAGTGCCTATTAGACAGTTCTGCGCCCCAATAACCTTTTTCTATACTGGTAAAATCATCAAATGAGTCCTCCTACCCTGGGCGGGGCTCGTGTCAGACTTGAACAGACTAAAATCAACTGTGATCCTTTAATAGCCCTTTACGTTCCAGGGTCACGGTTAACTTATGAGACAGTACCGCGACCCCGGCAGGCATTGGCCTTTTAAGGGGGCTACGTCATATTGCTGACAGCTCTTTAAGGCGCACGTGGAACACGACGTGTCGTCGACCCGGGTATGGTCCATAATCAGCCGGCGAGTCACTTATTACTCGCCATCTCACACTCCATTCCTACAGTAGACCCCAATAACCTACCTGGGTTCAAACCCATGAACTACTACTAAGTACTACTCGTAATTTACGACCATAACTGAGCCACTAGAGCAGTCAGTGGTGGCTCAGTGGTATCGGTTCCGACTTACGATTTGTTGGTCGTTGGTTCGAACCCCGCCAAGCGCATTACTTTGTGGAATTTATTTCATCACCACTGCTCTCAAAACGGTGAAGGAAAACATCGTGAGGAAACCGGCATGTCCTAGAACCAAAAATTCAAAGAAATGTGACATCTACCAACCCGCACTGGGCCCACGTGAATAATGGCCCACTCCCTCTCCCAGAGAGGAGGCCTGTGTCCCAGCAGTGGGAACATTATAGGCTGATGATGATGATGATAACTATACTGCTCTTTTAAAAACATCTTTTTTTACGTTTTTTTTTTCTTTAAAAGCGGCCTTGCATAGATCGTCAAGAAATTGTACTGACGCCTAGCCCAAAATTTCTTGAGCTCTCCCCCTTCTCTCGTTCAAAGAAATTAGTTCGAGATCGAGGTTAAAGTATGAGATGTGAGGGGTCTGGTTATATTGGCGAGTTCTTAATGAGTCTCTTATTATAACAGGGTAGAGGTCAACTGGCTTATCAGCGCACTTTGATAAGGGAATCAGTGGGGAAGTGTCGTAAGTGTGGAATTGAGAATTATGGTAATTTAATTTTGGATGGTATTTATTTACTTCAATTTATTTAAAAGTACTTCTATTTATTCCCATTTCATTTACCTAATTTTCTGTTCGTTGTTTCTGTCGGTTGTCTGGAAGAAATCGCTCTTAGCGATAAGACCGCCATTGTAACCATAGTTTAAGCAATATTGTAAGCAGTAGTTTTAAAATTTTGGTGTACAATAAAGTATATTCTATTCTATTCTATTCTAATTTTGCCTGTGTTCCACCAAATATACTGAATGTGCACCAAAATATGTTCATTAAAATATGTCATAACGAGGTGTTATAAAAAAAAATCTACCTAAGCAGGCTCGTTCGTTCTATTTCTGTGTAGGTACAAGGTTTAAAGGAACCTAACCAAACCGAACTTCGGGGTGTCCCTGAAATCTTGCTAAAGCGAGTTTTAGATTTGGTGCACATTCAGTATAATTATTTGGTATACAAAAAGAATTATTGATGCGCTTTAAATTTTATCCTTCAATTTTCGATTTGAGCTGCGATCTTAAGCGCAGGCCACACAGAAGAGACGACACAGACAACAAAGCGTCGCAGACAAGCGCAGATGGACAAGCGTTACGCCCGCGACCCGTCTATTCTGTATGTTTGGCGTCGCGACGCTATACCTTTTGTATGAAGGGTGACATTATCACTGAGTGATAGAACCCAAAAATAAAGATAAAAAACACATTACCTATGCATGCTGTAATGCGAAATGACGTGTCACTACATCTTGTTCACTTTAGTGGTAAACTAGTTGCATTATTTCGCATTACATCATGCATAGGTAACGTTTTGAGACTGAGTTGCCTGTCTCACCAAATCTCCCTTTACCCTACTCGTACCGTTATGTATAATATATCAAACAAAATGCTATACGATCATCCTATAGCATTTTTTTTTCACATTTATAATATTATGATCAGCACAATATTAGGTATCATGCTAACTTTTTAATTATAATTACGGAAAGTAAGTTTGTTTTTTTGTTAAGTTTTCACGCAGAAATCGCTTAACTGTTTTGATGAATTTGGGTTCAGAGATAGAAGGATTTTGTTAGATTTTTTCTCATTTTAAAAGTATGGAGTTTCTTGACCAGTCTTCTCCATATTTATCTATCTTTTGGCATTGGTACAGAATTAGAAGAAATGGGTTCTTCTAATTTTAATATGCCACATTCAAAAGTACCTCTTAAAGACCTAGTTGAAATAAAGGACTTGAATTTGACAGTCAATCGCAATACCAAAAAATTAAAGAGACAAAATCTCAAATTCATACTTATGCCATTTCCCCACCACAGTCAAGTCAGAGTCATTTAAGCGGCGATGTCCGACCACATTACACAGTACACTGTGATATAATAACAGTAATTATTAATAATAATATTGATTATTATTAATAATAATACCTAATAATCGTGGCTCCCATAGTGAGAGTGTTAGAATCATTGGTGAAAGTGAATTTGAAGTAAGTGTACTACATTTTAGTGCTAAAGTTTCGATTACCTATAGAGCTGGAATTAGGCGTTGCCCAAAATAAGATGTGACGATGTACATAGGGTCGGTGACCGGCGTTGTATTGTGTTTTTTTCATATATAAGGTAATATCGTCATTCTTAACCCATTTCTCCAAATGCCAGTTATGGGATATACGAGTTGTCGTCGCTATAGACAATCAAGGGTTGTGCCGGACTGATTGGAATGGCTACGGCGTCCTTACCTTCCACCTGACGCAGGTCCATTGTTATTTCGGAAAGTACGTGTGTCGGATTGGAAGGGAGGAAACGCCCGGATGTTAGCACTGTGTGAATCGCCCGGAGGACACGGTGGAGCATACTGTTACCATTGTTCGTACCGCCCAGAAGACACGGTGGAGTATACAGACACTACTGTTCGTACCGCCCAGAGAACACGGTGGAGCATACAAATACCACTGTTCGCACCGCCCAGAGGACCAGCCTAGAGGACTCGGTGGAGTATACAGTCACCACTGTTCGTACCGCCCAGAGGACATGGTAGAGCATACAGACACCACTGTTTGTGCCGCCCAGAGGACACGGTGGAGCATACAGTCACTACGGTTTGTACCGCCCAGAGGACACGGTGGAGCATATCAGTCACTACGGTTTGTACCGCCCAGAGGACACGGTGGAGCTGACAGTCACCACTGTTCGTAACAAAAAATATGAAAACTGTGACGAACTTTTAACGTTGATGTGACGAATTTACTTCGAAGGACTTACAAAGAGTGACCAATTGACTTTGTGATGAAAGAACAACCACCACACAATGATTTGAGGATAAATTGATTCAAATTTCAATTTCGTTAGACATATAATAATTTCGTTCAAATATATTGACTTGTGGCGTACCTAACTTACTGATTATAGTAGTAGTTCGGGTAATATTTTGGGTTGGGAGGATTTACTTTTTAGTTATTTTCTACTTCATGGGCTTGTATATAAAGTGGAAAGTTGCAAATATATTAAAGACTACTGAACTTTTACAAAGCAAGACGAATATTGTCTGATTGTGTTTTTCGGTCTGCGTTTTCCATACATCAATTAGTTCTTGATTTACGTCATAGATACATAAATGAATCTACAATCATTATGAATCATGCATTGTTGATCAAACTCGATTATTAAAATTATCATTTGTTGGATGCGGTTTCTCTAAGAATCTGTTTTTTTGCTACACCTATTGAAAATTATGTTTTATTTTGCAGGAAATCGCCGAAATGTGTTTGAGAATCTTTTTAATATTTGTTGGTAAGTAAACTTTTTTAAGTCTATTTTATTTTGTTTTATAGCAGTGCGAAGGCTTCTCGGATATTTTTTTTTAAAAGTTGTATGCTATGACAGATCAAAACGTTTATAAGCTCACGCCACAAGTGCATACAATAGCCTCCTACTTATATCCTACTTCCTACTACTACGAGTATTATAAAGGCGAAAGTTTGTGAGGATGTATGTATGTTTGTTACTATTTCACGCAAAAACCACTGAACGGATTTGGCTGAAATTTAGTAAACAGATAGTTTATAACTTGGATTAACATATACGATAGATTTTATCACGATTTTATGTTCCCGTGGGATAATTTTCGAATTGTAGCGGGTGAAGCCGCTGGCCACAGCTAGTAAAAATATTAAACAAAAAATTCTAAAGCTAGTTTTTATTTTTTTAATTTTCTACTTCCCAGCATCAATAACCCTCTCTAACTCCCAAAACACGGGCCTGAAGCTCCTTTTCCCCGAAGAACATAAAGAGTACATCTTCGTCCTCAAGAGTAATGTGTCCACGGGGACCTGGAACCCTCGCAAGAGCACCACGTACTGGCAGCTGGAGGGAGACCTGCACATCCAGGTGTACGACAACTTTACTAAGGCGAGGCTGTCGCTGGACGAGTTAGAGGTAAGCGTTTTGCGTGCAGAAATGGCCACCCTTTGGGTCTTTTCCTTGCCTTGAAAAAATCGTTGCGACTCCACTCCACTCCACTCTTTGAGCTCTAGCACCCTTTCGCAACGCGCGATAAGGAACTTCGTTCCAAAAAGTGTCATGACAACTTTTCGTAAGAATTTTTTCCGTCTAGCCCCCTTTCACAACGCTTTAGAGTCTAGGTGCGGAAAAGGGAGCCTTCAACAATACAATACAGTGGCCGGCACGTAAGTTGGCAAGAGTCGTTAGATGCGCAGAAGTCATTTTGTAGATCTCTTTGGTGGTCATGCGGTTCGCGGGGTATGAGGTAGTGCCGATCCGAGCACGTGATTGGTGCGTCACTCGTCTTTGCCCCTCACACCCAGTATATGCGCTCTCGCTTACACTTACGTGCCGCTAAATGCGATGCGCAAACTTACTCCCCCTACACCATAATCTTGCCAACTTACTTGTCGGGTACAGTAAAATGCACTTTCTGTTTGCAGAAAACCGTATGCTGTACTAACTACGGGTCAGTGCGTGATCTGGAAACCGCTGATGATAAAGTGTTGCAAGAACCTTGGGAATTGGAGTATCAGGTATTTCAACTGTCACTTCTTTATGAAGTCCATCCTTCAAAATCTTTATTTAAGTAGAATGAAATCTTAAAATGGGCAATCACATTTTGAGATTGCATTCTACATGCCAAATAAAGAAAATGTATGGAATGGCCGCTTGGCAAAAGTCTCCTTACAATTGATGCCAGAAGATGGACGCAGCCGACGGGGCCGGTCCAAAAAAAGGACGGAGACGACCTGAACCAGAAGCAACCAGAAGCTCCTATCCTGCGTTATGAACTCCTGGAAAGAATTTAGGGAGGCTTTTGGATGTTACAGGAGAAAACTAAAAATGTAGAATGCAATAAATTGTGATTCAAACTATCACCAATGTTTACATGTTTTTCAGGAAAACGGCTACATAAAATCGATATACGTGGGTCATCAAGAACCTGCCTGGTCTGTTAACATAAAGAGAGCTATTTCCATCAACTTTCAACTGACCAAGGACACGGGAACTTATTCAATTAATGAGGTGAGAATCTTTGACCTCTGACGTTTGACGTACGGCAATGCGCCATCGGTACATGGTGGACATCCCATCTTTAATACCACCCAAGGTGGACATGCCTATATTCTTATTGTACGCAAAGCTTAGGATTTATGTAGATCAGGCTATCGAGGACCTTGCAGGTTAGTGTCTGAAATGGTCTTTTGAAGAAAGAACCAAGCAAATTCACGTGAACCTGACCAGTCGGTTCAAGTATTTGTCAGTTATCGTGTAGCTCGACTCATAACTCAAGGAGCTCAACGAAACGACGTACAATACCAAAGAAAGGACACTTGTGTAGGCCATTTAAGTTACTCAAACTGTTAAGCACTCAAAAAAAATTATAAAAAACATAATATATTTTCACTCTTTTAATCACTCATGACTTGAAGACGTAGAAGGTCGAAGCCATCAGAAAGCACACCTTAAAAGGCTAAGTAGATGACAATGATCTAGGTTTCTATACCAATACATGCTATCTATCCATGCATTTCCAGCCATGCCTCGACGATATCTGCGCAATGATCTACCTCTCGAAAGGCAACCTGATCAAGAAGTACACCAGCTTCAAGGTCCCGACCGCCAGGAGTCGGAACAGCTGGGCTTCCGTACCCTGGGCAGGAGCATACACTGGGAGAGCTGTGGTGAGTCTTCTCCATAGATCTTCTTATTCTACTATAATTGGCGTCGTTGCAACACGTTTTCTTCTTTCAATACCATTCCGCGTTGGTAAGATTCTCGAATGGAGATTAGAAGCAAGACGTCCACCCACAAAGTGGACAGACGATCTTGAGACCAAACGATCACGTTGAATGTAAGCCGGTTCCAACCGGGATAGGTTGAAATCGGCTTATAGGAAGTGCAATGAAGCCTATGTTCAGCAGTGGACGTCTTACGGCTGATATGATAATGATAATAATGACTCTTTCCGCGACGTACGACGCTCTGGGTGTCTCCTGCAGGGGCTGGGAGGTGGGGTGGAGAATGTCCTTTCTCTCACCCTTTTCCAGGTGACTGCTTCCCATTCCCTCTTACTCCGTAACATGGCCAGAACCAGTGCGCGACACGAGAGATCCCCGATGATCGTCTATTGCCTCCGCGAGAACACAGCGGTGCTTCTAAGCGGGGCAGAACGCCACCGTATGTTCCACCGTGTCCTTCAAGCGTTCCACACGAAGGTGACACCCGGTCGTTTCTTGCCGCTCATTACGAAACAGGAACCTCCCGAAACTACCGTGTCTGGTGATGACCTGCGTCAGGCTGAAGGTGTAGACTCTACAGCCACTCCTTAAGGAGAGGTATTACCGCTGCAATTGCGGTGTACCCGAATCTCAATACCCTGATAACAGAGTATTAAGCCGCTTTCACATTAGGACGTTAGCAGCGCGATAGTAGCGCGGCAGAAGCACATTTCTTCACATTTTATATGAACAGCCGCGCATAAGCAGCGTTTGTCGCGCAACTGTCGCCCAATTGTGAAGGCAGCGTCAATCGTTACAAAAATTGTAAATGTGATTTTACTTTTTCCAGATAGATTCAGTATCTTCAGCAGAGAGAACATATGAAATCGACGATTACAAGGGACTGAGCTCTGTTGAATTGAGAGGAAGTTACCAGTATAAGACCCATGACCATATCTTAGCTGTGAATACTGAGTAAGTTGGTTTTCTTTATACGCAATGTTTAAAAATAACTCGCCAAAAGTTTAGCTATCCCAGTGATATGAATTATGTATGACGGCGCGCGATGATTTAGTTGATTTATTGTAACATTTTTTATAAGTTTTAATCAATTATTTTTACTCTGTGGTGTAAGAATTGTTTCTTTATTGGTACTTTTAATTTGGAGCGGGTAACACCGAATGGAGTTGTAAGTGGGGTATATTATTATCATGGCAGCGGTGACGAGCACTTTTTGAGGCGACCGTCAGCCGAGCGACATGCACAAACCCATTGGCTCTAGAGTAAAGTTTATTAATTCTCCATCCGTTATTTAATCAGTAATTATTATTGTAATCATAAGTTATTTTGGTGAAGTTTTGTTGAAATATTAAAAGTTAAATTACGTGAGATATTTTGTGAATATTATTTTTCAACTACCTGCAACAACACGCCCATAATGAAGGACGAACTGATGACGGAGAAACAGCGACACGTGGTGTCTCAGCCGCTCGAAACTCCGTTATATAGAATTAGATTTTGTTCGTACATTTTCTTTGAAAATATCAAAACAGAAAGCTTATTTATTTGAGTCAAGTTTTTTACTGAGATAGATTAGGTATTGTTGAGAAATATGCACTAAACAAAAGCACATCGATTAGAGTCCTCGTGACTGAAATTTAGCCTTTGGAAATACGCTGCCGGGGTCGTGGGACTAATTTCCTTACCGTGACCCCGAAACATAAAGGGCTATTGAAGGACACCCTGGATTTTAGTCAGTACAAGTCTGACAGTACGGGGTGGGAGGACTCATTTGATGATTTTACCACGGAAAAAAAAACTAGTACCATTTTACTCAACTATTTTCTCTTACTTCCAGTCTCTCCCTTGCCTACGACCACGATCTACCAGCCAAGAGCGTGGAAAAGATCAACCTCCGTCAGACTACCATACAGTACGTCGCTAGCGACTTTCGAGACCCCTCCAACGGTATCAGGAATGTTACTCAAGCGTTCTTGAAGAATACCACTTATGAGGTTAGTACGAGTAGTAACAAGTGCTTTTTTATAGAAAGTGCAACTTTACTGGGATTTTTAGAGTTTACAAAACCAATAAGGAAGTCTTATGGTTTCACCATGTCAATAGAAAGCTGTTTGGTATGAATTTATAAAGATAAAGGGCTTCACACACAGCAGCTATAATGTAAAGATGGACATTATAGCACGATACAATCATCTCGTTACATATTTCCATAGATTAAAATAGATTCGAAGATGTTAAAATATACATTATAGCTGCAGTGTGTGGTCTCCTGACGATTTCTACGAAAAGATGTAATGAGATGTATCGTGCTATAATGTACATCTTTACATTATAGCTGCTGTGTGTGAAGTCCTTTATGGTTTCACCATGTCAATGGAAAGCTGTTTGGCATAAATTTATAAAGATAAGTTACGCCGACAGAGTAGTAAAATTAAATCTCGTAAAAATTCAATGTCATTTTTCATCTGGGAAGTGTACTGCCAATTAAAAGCCGGTTCTTTTAAATCGCTTTGAAAATTCGAGGATGCCTCCTCCCAGACCTCGCACTTGGCAGTCCAATGCATGTATAATTTCTTGGGCTATAGGAAGTAACAACGACAACGAGAAAGGAGGTGTGTTGGGCTGTAGTAACATTATGAACGAGGTGTGTTGGGCTGTAGTAACAATAATAAGGAGGTGTGTTGGGCTGTAGTAACAATAGGAAGGAGGTGTGTTGGGCTGTAGTAACAATAGGAAGGAGGTGTGTTGGGCTGTAGTAACAATAGGAAGGAGGTGTGTTGGGCTGTAGTAACAATAGGAAGGAGGTGTGTTGGGCTGTAGCAACGATGATATAATACTAGACTCGTAATAACAGGCGACCGATGTCTGCCAACACATTAGGCAAAAAAGTCTTATATTCGTCTCATTTCGACCAATCCTGTGAGCCGTAAACATACGTTGAGACAGAACAGACCTTGAGTTAGCCAATCACAACGCAGTACCCCGTCCCCCTCGCTTACGTAGTACCTCAGCGAGTTGGCACAATAATTTTCGTTCCTTAGATCGTGCATGCGTAGTCTAGTGTTATATCGTCGTTGGGCTGTAGTAACAATAGGAAGGAGGTGTGTTGGGCTGTAGTAACAATAGGAAGGAGGTGTGTTGGGCTGTAGTATCAATAGGAAGGAGGTGTGTGGGGCTATAGTAACAATAAGAATGAGATATTTTAGATGCATGGCTAATAAAGTAATGGTGTGTTTTCAGATATTATTGAAAATTGCCAGAAAGGGAATTGACGCTGACAATATAGTGAGGAATGCATCACTGATCCACAGTTTGGATTTTATTGATCTACTAAAGTGAGTATTTGCTAATACTAGGTACTTCTCCTCTGCTAATTGCAAAATAAAACTGTGTTTATTGACTTTAAAACTTAAATGTAATCTAATTTAAATATATTAATAAACTAATATTTTAATGTCTGCCGCATGCCGAGCGAGATGTGGGCGCGCAAAGTTCATGATTGGTACCCTGAAACAGCGACGCGAGGCCGCGGTAGACCGCGAAGGAGATGGCGGGACGAGCTGGATGTCTTCCTTGAGAATTGGAAAGAGGTGGCGCAAAATCGCGACCATTGGAAAGAATGGAGGGAGGCCTTTGCCCAGCAGTGGGACAGTTCAGGCTAATATAATCATAATAATAATATTTTAATGCCTCAGGTCAGCATAATGCCAGATGACAACACAAAGTTTGTCACCTGACGCCGATTTTCAGCTTCAGCCCACGAGTAACATACCGAATCAAATACAAAGCTACACTTTCCAAAACTTTCATAATGCAGCAAAAAGAAACGTATAACAATACTCCTAAAAGCTATTTTCATTTGCAGCACTATTTCACGTCTTAACTACGAGACCCTGATCCATCTGTTCAATGACCTAGTCTTGGGTACCAGCTATGAGCTGGAAACAGCCAGGAATATCTTCATTGAGGTCCTGCCTCATGCCAGAAGCGATGCCTGTGTCAGATTCATCAAGTATTTAGTGCTAGAAGAAAAGGTTGGTACTCCATTTTTTTTCGTTTTATATTTTGCCTCGAACCCCTGGTGGACCGATGACATCGTAAAGGGTTGCGGGCAACCGATGGATGCAAGTGGTGAATTGTCGGTTTGCGTGGCGGTGTAAGGGGGAGACCTTTGTTCAGCAGTGGACGTCTTCCGGCTAATGATGATGATGATGATGTGTTGTCTCGTCATTTCGTGAAAATAGGTGGAGTGAAAGGAACAGTCGGACTTGTACTGAGTAAAATCTACCGTGTACGTTGAATTGACTTTGAGGAGCTCGTGGCTAAATAATTACAGCCGCCCAGGCTGATCTGCCGAGGTTGGTCTGTGCATGGGACCATCTGTCATAGCGAGTTTCCTCCGTGCCTCGGAAAGCACGTAAAGCCGTTGGTCCCGGCTGTCATTTGTAGATCTTTGACAGTCGTTACTGTTAGTCAGAAGCTCTAAAGTCTGACAACCAGTCTTATCATGGGGTATCGTATTACCCAGTTGCTGGGTTGTGGAGGTCCGATAGGTGGATTATGATTCACTCTCTCACAGAGAACAGACCGTGTGTCCTAGCAGTGGAAAGATTATAGGCAGGCCATGATTTTATTAAAAAAGCCAAAGGTCTTTTTCTTCACTGACTGACCCCTGTATCTATTTCACACACCTCAGTCTAATATCGTAATTAAATTCATCATTAATTAGAAAATCAGTTTCAGAGTTGAGCAAAATGATAAATTCATAAAATGGATCGTCAGATTCAGATCTTAATTATCGCAATAGTGTTAATTTAACTTGATACCTCTAATAAATTAAATTTAGTTTTGATGAAGAGGCGTTACTTAGATTTTGATTGAAGTTATACAAATCTACAATTTAACAGAATAGTTTTATTTAAATTCAAAGTCAGATTTATAGTGTCCCGCCTGAGTGGCTAGCGGTACTGTCTTAAAAGGGATACCGCGGCCCTGGTACGGAAAGGACCATCGAAGGAACAGGGAGGATTTATAGCCAGTACGAGTATAAGAGTCCGTTCCTTTACATCCAGGTAGGGCAAACTCATTAGATGATTATAAACAACAAAAAGGAAAGGTTTATGGTGTCTTTAAGCCTTAACGTAGTCGTTACGTAGCTGTAATGTAAACGTCGCGTAGAGGTAGCGTAAACATTACGTAGATGTAGCGTATGGTACTTAACGTAGACATAGCGTAGTTGTAACGTTGAAGTAACGTAAACCTAACGTAATCCTAACGTAGACAATGCCAATAAAACTTTTTTTTTAACTTTGGCCCACTCTGGAATCTTTCCTGTTTCGTGGGTGAGTTTACAATCATAGAAACTCACATACACAAACACCCAGACCCGGAACAACTACTTGCAGATTATACAAATATTTGTTCCGTGTTGGGACCGAACCCTTGTGTGCTGTGCAGCAGTCGATGGATTCAAACTAGTTTTGAATGCGATTCATTTTCAGACACACCTTTTTACCTGTTTTTAAACCTCACCCCTTTATCTCAGGAAAAAGTTGCAGGTGCAGCGTTCCTCTCTTATAAGACTCCCGTTCGACGTTAACATAACGTAGACGTTGCGTAGCTGTTACGTAGACGTTACGTCACTGTAATGTAAACGTCGCGTAGATGTTGCGTAAACGTAACGTAAATATAAAGTATACTAAGCGTAGAAGAAGCGTAGACCTAACGTAGACGAAACCTAAATAAAACTTCCTTTTCCAGGAGAAAGTAGAAGACGCAGCGCTCCTTTCCCTCATCAGAAAACTCCCATTCAACGTGGCTGCCCCCAACCAAGCTTTGCTTGAAGAGTTGGAGGTGCTCAGTAAACTGGGGTTGGACTTCCCCCATGATATCCGGCATGCTGGTATTTTGAGCTTCGCAACCCTGCTGCATAAAACCATGGAGACTTCGCAAGTCAAGCAGGATTATTTTGATAATATTGTCGTGAAATATTTTAGAATGTATAGTGGTAAGTGGGAGTATTTGTCATTTTATTTTTTAGTTTTTAATTTTTCTTTGCTACCTGCACGAGTAGTATTACCAACTCAAATTCTAGTCTATCAACAAGAAAATACAAAGTTCTATATAGTTTGACATTTTAAAGTTAATATTTTTATTTACAACTAAAGAATAGAGACACTTATATTTATTCATCCGTCGTCAAACCCGTTTCTACTGTTTCTTTCTATGCGAGCTGACACTTGACAGGCTGAATTGAAGATGGCACAAGACAAGACAAGACATTTTGTTGAGCACGATGAGTTGTTACCACTTCATGAAGGATTGAGCCTCGAATGGACCTCTGCCGACGTGGATCCCGGACCTTATCCTAGAAATTACAAACATTATTTTAGTTATTTAGGAGCCTAGGGTAAAGAACGCAATCAGGAAACGTATGGAATGTTGGACATCAGCCTTGCGGGCGGCGAGTACTCGGTAGCTCGCCGTCTGAAGTACCAGGATGAATCAGGTCCGAGTATACGACATATTGTTCCACACGCAGTACAAGGAGATATCAGCAAACTAACGGGGCCCTCATAATAATATGGCGAAACGGCTCCCAGGTTCGCGGGAACATTTGTACAAGATACCAACTGAAGGAACAGTGGTTTAGTCAGTAAGATTCTGTCCAACCCAGAGCGGGAGGACTCATTTGTTGATTTTACTACCCAAAACAGGGAAATCCACATTAAATAAAATAAAACTTTTCGATAAAGAGGGAACCGACTTCAAAACCAAACACAAAAAAAAACTGTAAAATAACTTTTCTTTCGGAAGTTGGTGGCCTTGTTTATTATTTCATTGACTATACCGCACCGACTTCCGAAAGAAATATTTTACCGTCTCCAGAATGTAATGAACACTTTCCTGAAAATCGCATCAAAATCCATTAAGCCAAACGCCAGATAATCGCGGAGAAACATACATACAAAAAGGTCATACTGAAAACTAACCTTTTTTTTGAAGTCGGTTAAAAATGGCAAAAATAACTAGGTACACTTTTCTTCCAGATTGTCCACAATACTTAGACCGTATGATCTGGCTCCAAGGTCTGTGCAACATAGGATATTCAGCTGAGTCTTATACAAGAATCATACACACTGATGCGACCAGGGATAAACACGAGAGGCTTTGGGCAGCCTTGGCTGGGAGTACGGTATGTCTATCCATACTTTTTCTCTTCACAAATAATTAGCTGGACTCTATGATGTTCTCGTCGATGAGGTCGCTTTGAGAACGTCCAATCGTATGTACAGCACGAGCGGTGAGCGGTTGTTTCACTGTCAGTAGCTTAGTGAATGGTTGCGTCCACATAGAGCGAGCAGCCGCACCAAGCAGCTCAGTTAATGTGGATGTGGCTCGGCCGAGGCAAGCGCGAGCAATGCCGCGGACGAGTGACAGAGAGTCCGAGCCATCCAGTGTCGGCTTTTTGTATCGCTTGCGTTTTTGCCTCGGTCGAGAAACAATAGTGGCGATGGCGTCCTCACAGAGCCAACAGCCTCGCGAGGCAATTTCCTCGCGCGACAAATGCTTCGCGAGGCTGCTTGCTCTGTGTGGACTCACCTAATGAATTTGCGAATGCATACAACCCGAATTTTAGTGAACAAGCTTCTGAGTAAGGATGCTCCATTGTAGACTTTTTCTCTGTCACCTCTGAGTTCTTACCTAGATTATAATTTATTATAATATTATTAACGTTGTGTGAGAGAAACAATAGGCACGTCCACACAGAGTAAGCAGCCTCGCGAGGCAGTTTCCTCGCGCGGCAAATGCCTCGCGAGCTTGCTCGCTCTGTATGGATGCACCTACTAGCAAATTGTCGTATCACTACAGTCAGTCTGTCACAAGACTTTGTTTGTAGAAAATGACATTGCAGTAATGGACATCCTACGGCTGATGATGGTAATGATGATAAAACAGATTGATGATATTAACTGTCTATCATTCCAGATACTAGAAACAACGCTACCAATAATAACGAATGACACAGAAAGCATACAGCTGCGCATCATAGCGCTCCACACGTTCCTGAGCTCGTCGAATGTTCGAGAATCTGATTTCATGTTTATACACAACTATATAAGGAACTGTGATAACAGCCAGCTGAAGCGGTTCTGGTTTGCCACGATGAAGAACTTGGAGGCCAATAAGTATTTTTCGGGGTATAGAATCACGTGAGTATTATTTTTTGGCGATAGACTTACTTTTAGCGATAGTTGAAAACCAGCGTCGAGTACTAGCTGCTCGACTATTTGCTGAACTCGACCCATTTGCCTTGCCGTGGGACACACAATGATATATTTTGCTATATTTGGTTGTATGTACCAAATTTTTTACTATCTTGTTTTTTTTTTCTTTTTCTTCATTTATTCGTTTATATTGTGTGTACCGCCGCGGTTACCCAAATAAACGTTTTTTCTTTTTTTCTTCTTTCTTTCTTTTGACCATTATCTCGCGTGATGGTAAGCGAAGATGTGTGTGAAGTAACATACGTATGTATATTATTCACTTTTGACTTGAAGCCGAGTTCATTAAAAAGTCATTTCGGCAGAAAATTCCTATTCTCAAGTCTATTGTAATTTGATGTTAGTTACCTTTTCACTCTTGACTTGAACACCTAAGGTTGCGGTGGTAAGACCCTTCTTTGAGTAGTGGCTAGATAGGCGTCACGGCGTTCTCATCTACCGCGTGACGCAGGTCCTCATCGGATACGGAAGTTTCGAGAGGTATCTGTGTTTGATGAGGAAGGATTTTACATAAGAGAGGAGTTCCTCAATACGGTTGTATTTTTTTAAATGTTAGTTCTCAGAACTTTGTTACTTATTAATCGATTTGGAAGGTTCTGTTTTCGATAGGGACACCAAAAAATAACCGACTTCCAAAACAAAAACACAAAAAAAACCAAAACAATAAGACTTCATCGAAAGGTACGTTTGACTTTTTTGCGATAAATTCAGAGTCTACATCTTTGAAAAAAAAAACACGTAAAGCTGTAATGTAGGTGTAAACATTTCTAGTTGCTAACATGGTAAAGTTGGCAAAAGAGTTAAGTATACAGGCAGCAAGTTGAAATGATTTTCCAATGTTTTGTTATATGTTTCAATACGTTTGCCAACTAGCTGTGCCCGCGACATCGTTCGCGTGGATGTCGGAACTTACGAGTAACAATGTATTATTTATAAAATTGACAAAGTTTCATCCAATCTTTCATCCCCTTTTTTATCCCCTTGGGGCTATCCCCTAGAAAGGATTTTGATCAATTCTATAATTGATCAAAATCCTTTCTTAGCGAATACCTACGTCATAAGATCTACCTGCATGCCAATTTTCAGCCCGATCCGTCCAGTGGTTTGGGCTGTGCGTTGACAGATCACTATGTCAGTCAGTCACCTGTGTATATTTAGATTAGTGTATACATACAGTAGTATGCACGCATGTATACTACATGCATGCATACAGGACAGCCGTTGGTCCCGACTGTCATTTGTAGATCTTTAACAGTCGTTACTGCTAGTCAGAAGCTCATAAGTCTGACAACCAGTCGCACTATGAGGTTTAGTATAGTCACTGGGTTGCGGAGGTCCGATCATAGGCAGTCACTCCATGTAAAATACTGATATTCAGCTGCATCTGTTTCGATTGGAAGCCGACCCCAATATAGTTGGTGAAAGTCTAGGCAAATGGGAAACATCGTTCTCACATAATGTACAATCTCAAAATGAATGATGTAACAAAGGTTTTGTAATAATTTTGGCAATCTAAAAAGAGTGTCCATGGGTTTTCTTGCCTTGGAATGGGCATCTACGGTACTTTCACAGTCATTATGTCTTGTGTCTGGGACTGTAGCACCATAATTTTGCAGTGTTGAATTATATTTTTATTTGTCTTTGACAATTCAAAAGCCTGTAACTGGCCTATTTAACCCCCGACGGAAAAAGAGGGGCGTTATAAGTTTGACGTGTCTGTCTGTCTGTCTGTGGCACCATAGAGCCCGAACGAATCGAGGTACTTCAATTTTTTTTTTTTTGTATTATAGGTGCCTAACGGACGACTGTTCTTAGACATTTTTGACGAAAATCGGTAAAAGTGGGGAAGGGTAACCGAAGTTTGGAAATAAACTCGAGTGAGGTCTTAAGGCGCATCCACACATGCCGCCGGCTTATGCCGCCGGGTTTCAGACCGCCTTGAAAACATAAACAAACTAAACATGAGATATTGTTTCATTGCCGGCGGCACGGCCGCCGGCCATGCCCGCCGGCCGTGCCGCCGGGCATGTGTGGATGCGCCTTTAAATGAAAGCGCACTGAAAGGGAATATTGATGACTTAATCGAGAGTGTTCTTAAAATGATATATAATGAGTGTGTACCTATAGAAAGTATCAAAAAAAATTAAAAATTTAAAAAACCCCCAACACAAAAAAACCAAGATTCCTTTAAAAGTAATAAATAATAAAAATAACTCAATCTTAAAGTACCTAATTATGTATTAATAATTATAAAAAAAATACGTCACGTTGGGGGACCGAGAAAAATCGTAGATAATAAATAATTTGGAGCGAAATAAATGATTTGATTTTGATAGTATACAGGAAAGATGTATAAAACATGCTGCCTGCTTACAAAATTCTTTTGTGTATTGTACCAAGAGCACAAAATTGCGTTCGCAATGGATTTATAAACACATCAAACGTACATACACCTCGGAGTTTCACGACTTGCGAGAAACTAATTTTGAGCTCACCACGTCATGTTGGCAAGTTTTATCTTTCTGCTGAGAATGCATGAAAGTTTTGGTAAAAGAAAATGTTTATAAAGCGTTTTTGTTCTCGTTTATTTATTTTGGTTCATTTTCTGAATATATTGTTTTCGATTTTATTAGTAAAAGTTGTCTCCCATTCTTAACATTCAACTGCCGAAATTATGTGATACATAAAACCCCTTGTACACATCCGTTTTTTTCACCGGAAAACGGACCGTTCTTTTGACAAACCGAACAATTTACAAATGATATACAATATAAAAAACGGTCCGTTGTCCTGTGAAAAAAACGCACGTATACAAGTGGCCTTAGGCCGCTTGTTTACAAACGTCAGTTTTTTTCACCGGACATCGGCCCGTTTTTATCGCCGGATTCGCGGTGGTATGTGACTTATAAAGAAAAAAACGGAAGTATACAAGCGGCCTAATACATGTTTTTATCTCCATGTGAACTGTGAACTCCATATGGTCTGTCTAAACACGATACCGAGGCCCTGGAACGCACATAGCAGGGTCAGTTTCAGTTGGTCCTTCTTTTTTGCAAACTCAATAAATATAAGCAAGAATGTCTTGTAAAACAGTTTTGTACTTAATAAAGTATAAACTTTTGTTATAATTATGTTAAACTTAAGTAACCTTTTTTCAAATACTATAAAAAAATTACTAAACAATTTTTCAATTCCCTACCCTATATTTTTTTCCAGCTCCTTCTACGTTCCCTTCGTCGTGAATCAGGTATCGAACCCGGACCCTCTGTACTGGGCTACGAACAACTACATCATCAGCGCCCAAGAGGAGGAGAGTGCTGCGTCCCTCCAGGTCTTCAGTGTAGGAGACTCGGAGGGAGTCCTCCCTAATTTTATTGGAGCTCGGCTTAGTACTGGTGGGAGGAGGCCTTTTAAGGCTGATGTGAGTGTTTTAAACTTTTGGTAGAAATAAAAAATAATCTATCTATTTGCTTACATCATGAAGGTCATCATCATCAGCCTATAATGTTCCCACTGCTGGGACACAGGCCTCCTCTCTGTGAGAGGGAGTGGGCCATAATCCACCACGCGGGCCCCTTGGTGGATATGACATGTCAACAAATTTTTGGTTCTAAGACATGCCGGTTTCCTCACGATGTTTTCCTTCACCGTTTTGAGAGCAGTGGTGTTGAAATAAATTACACAAAGTAATGCGCCTGGCGGGGTTCGGACCCCGACCGTAAGTCGGGACTGATACCAATGGGCCACCACCGCTTTATCTCTTTTCACCACCGCTTCCACCACCGTTCATCATGAAAGACACACACGTTTAATTATTAGATGATTTGCACGAATTTAACACAATACCGGCTTTCGGGTGATGATGATGATTATTATCCATATAACTTTTCCATGTTCTTCCGTTCCAGATCTACGTAGTTATGCAAGGAGTAGCCACCAGCCTATTTAAGAAGTTCAACCACTTCAATGAGAAGAATCTGAAGGTGGAAGACCTGATCCAAGTCTTGAAGAAGATGAAGGCTTGGGCTGTGAAAGTGCCGGAAAAGGTATAGTTATTATTTGAGCTATTAAAACCGCCATTGCAGATTATGTAGGATATACAACTATCCTTTTTTATCGTTGTAAAATCGTCACATGAGTTCTCCCACCCAGGGTAGAGCGGGAGGGACTGTCAGGCTCGTACTGACTAAAATCCACGGTGTCCTGAACCCTTTACGTTCCAGGGTCACGGTAAATCCCTCTAAATGGGGGGGGGGACCCGTCATAATGCTAACACTTGAGGTGCTCGTGGAACACAAGGCACCGTCGACCCATACGATCCTTGAAAGAAATTACCTACCGTCAAATGAAAAGTTTAAAAGACTGAACTCCTCTGGAAGATCAGTATGGTTTACAATGCTGGTTGGAATCGTCAATACTACGCATGGGTGGGATCCACCTTCCAGCACTTCATCTACTGTGACGGCTGAGCGATCCCACTGACTCTGGTACGCCTGACTAGTTCGCGATTACCATCTTGCCGAAGTCTGGCGGTAAATGCTTTGTCTGTGTGCAGGAGTTCTATTTTCTTTGGGGTGTGTTCGTTCCACCTTAGGTGTCAACTTTGATTTTGGGCACAGAATACTTAATAGTAGTATAGTACTTAACGTACAGAAGTGACACTTCCCAAAAACAAACAAATTTTAAAACCTATGCTAGGGAGAATAAAGTACATTTTAACATAAAACATACGGAGCGCGTGCGAAACGGGCGGCGAGCGGCAGCCAGGTGTGAAACCCATCCACGGTGCGCTTGCGTGTTCCTGATGTTTCATAAAGACACCGCAGAGTGCACCAGGCCTGTTTTGGGCTAGGTTTGAGGCCAGAGCAAACCTGTTTATAAAAACATTGCCGTAACTTAACAGCTCTTTCTGGATATCATGAAAATTACCAAAAGTCTAGAAGACGAATCTATCGCAATTTTCTAGTATTCTACCTAGAAAAGAGCACTTGGTTTCTGTTATTGTGTATTTAAGTGGTATCCATCTAGATCTGTATTGAATAACCCGTGCAGCTAAAGGTTCTTCATAATGTTGTCTTTCCATCAGGTTCATATCGATGTGGTGATCAAAATCCATGATAAGACAGTCTTCGCGACGCACATGAATCAATCCCGATTTGAAACTGGCAGCGGAGAAGACTGTGAGTGACTTGGATTATTACTTTTCTACCTTGAGTCTGCCCACACATGGGCAGCTTTTTTTTTTGTTTTTTTAGCGTGTAAAATCATCAAATGAATCCTCCCACCCCGAGCAGGGCGGGAGGGATTGTCAGACCCGTACTGACTAAAATCCACGGTGTCCTTCAATAGCCCTTCATTTGTTATGTTCCGGGGTCACGGGGGTAATAAGATAAGTCCCGCGACACTGGCAGGCTTTGGCCCTCTAGAGGGTTCCCCGTCAACATGTAGACTGCTTGAAGCAGTGCAACTGCATGGCAAAGTACAGTCTTCTACATACATTCACCGAACCGCACGAGCCCTGGAACCCTTTAGGTTGGTGAGCTAGTTACTTCAAGCAGTTGCCAGGCATATGCTGACTGTTCGAGCAGTCTGTGTATGTTTGCCGTGGTTTAGAAACACAGTCCATCATTTTTTGGATTGCCTACTTGCTAGCCAAAGGAACTTTATAACTTTATATTTTTTACTTTGAGTAGTTTTCTCCGGTATAACGTGCATCCTTTAGGTAGTATAATATGATAAATATTTGTAAAACTGAATCGTTCGAAAATGTGTTTTTTTTGTTTCAGTGGCCTACATAGAAGACTTCCTTCGTTTCGGAAGTCATATCAACCAGCAAATAGTGTACTATCCCTTCCAAACAGATGTCAACATACCAAGCGAAATGGGTAAGTCTCTAGGTTATAAGGAAATAAAACCCTTACCCACGATAGAGGAGAAATTTCTAGTGTGGAGAATTCATCATCATCATCATCAGCCAGAAGACGTCCACTGCTGAACATAGGCCTCCCCCTTAGACCGCCACGCCGAACGACAATTCGCCACTTGCATCCATCGGTTGCCCGCGACCCTCACGATGTCGTCGGTCCACCTAGTGGGAGGCCTGCCTACGCTGCGTCTTCCTGTCCGTGGTCGCCCCTCGAGAACTTTTCTTCCCCATTGGTTGTCAGTTCTACGAGCGATGTAGCCTGCCCATTGCCACTTCAACTTGCAAATTTTATGAGCTATGTCGGTGACTCTGGTTCTGGTGTGGAGAATTGGCAAAGTTAAAAAAAAATGGTTTCGAACTATTCACCAGCACCTAATCGTCGCAGCATAGTAGCGTGATCAACCTAAAATATTCAAACTGTTGGAAAACAGACCTCATCTCTCGGTATGATCCCAAATGGGACCTTAAATACTAGGTGGGACCAGACAAGATGCTCGGGAGTCACCTTCGGGGTCGCGGAATGATTTCCAGCCATCTTGGGCGCGGGTTTGTGGGTAACGGATCGCTCACCGTCCGGAAAGACCATGTCAGAGTCAACGGCGTGTTTTGTTTTTTACTCAAAGCGCTGCCATCATGATGTAGCTCACTTTTGGTTCAATGTTCCGTGTTCACGATGTTTTCCGTTTTTGTTTTGAGAGCATTGCTGCATTGGTGTAAATGTGGTATTGGTGTAAATTGGTATAGCCACCGGTTGACCACAGCTATTATAGTCATCATCATCAGCCAATAATGTTCCCACTACTGGGACACAGGCCTCCTCTCTGTAAGATGGAGTGGGCCATAATCCACCACGCGGGC
Source organism: Agrotis segetum (assembly GCA_036375495.1). Taxonomy (NCBI): domain Eukaryota; kingdom Metazoa; phylum Arthropoda; class Insecta; order Lepidoptera; family Noctuidae; genus Agrotis; species Agrotis segetum. The sequence goes on along the minus strand of JAQSVV010000673.1, from coordinate 61,686 downwards.
CCAGTGCGGATTGGTGGATATTATAGTGATACTAGAAAATAAGTAAATATTTCTGTTTGTAGGAACACCAATAAGACTCCAGTCAACGATACTCTCGTTCACGTCAATTCGAGGTAATTTGACGGCGCCATCTTCCCAGGATAAGACTTGGAAGAATGATCTTCATATCAGGTAATTAACATCTTCTTTCCGACTCCCGACTGGAGATGGGTTTGTGCTCTGGACCATATACGGTGCATTAAATATTTATGCCCAATAAATTCCCGTCAATGCCGAAATAATTCCTTTTGCTTGGGATTTTCACCCAGTTAGTTTTCAGGTCAAAATCCGAGTTTGAGGACGACTAGAGATGGGTAACTCGCGGTCTGACTAAGAACTAGGCTAAGGTCGACTGGGCGTGGTATTCCACGTGCATTTAGGACTGTCAGCGAATAGACAAGCGGCTTTAGGGCCAAAAATTTGCTGAGGTTGCGTAACTCTAAGTGGGATACCATGGACTTGAAATGGAAAGCGCAAATGAGATACCGGGTAGACTTTAATCCAGCTAGAGTCTGACAGTCAGTTTTGTTTCATCAAGGGCAGGAGAATCTGATGATTTTAACTCCTGGACTTTAAGCCAGCAAGAGCCTGACAATTAGTTTTGTTTCATCACGGGTGGGATGATTCACCTGATGATTAGAACATCCAAAAAAGGCACTAATGCAATATCTCTCTTCAACCAGATACCAAGGCACATCAGTAACAACCCTATCAACGTTTGGACCATTGGTACAGTCTCTGCACTCCGCTCGCATACAACAGTCCTTGGTCGCGCATTTACCGATGAAGTTCAACGTGTCGTTCTCTAATACTGACCAGTCTTTGGAGTAAGTATGGATATTCAAATACTTTTTTGACCCAGACTTCTTAAAATTTTTCTTACTGCTTTGTTGGTCTAATGGTCGCCAGGGCTGCTACTGATCTGAGATCTCAGGTTTCTTTCCTAGGTCGACTAACATGTTATTGATTTACCATTACTTATTTTCTTTAGCCCATCTTGGTTTCGATCCCATAACCTCAAGCTCAACATCATCTATAAAAGCCAAACTGTTTTTTCTTTGCATTCCGCGACCGATGAAATGCCGATGTGGGAGAAAAAGCTGCCAAGCTGAAATGGGACTGGGCTGGCCACGTATGTCGAATGCCAAACAATCGCTGGGCAAAACATACATCCGATTGGGTGCCAGAAGGGAAAACTCGACGTCGTGGCAGGCCCAAGAGAAGATGGCGAGATGACTTGGACCGCTTCATGAAGGACTGGACCACGGTTGCAGAAACCCATGAGAATTGGAAAGAGTGGAGGGAGGCCTTGCCCAGCAGTGGGACACTATGGGCTGATTGATTGATTATTCCGCGACCAGTATGTGTGTGTAAATATCTTGCATATTTTTCAGGTTAACATGGCCGAACCCTGGCGCTCAACAAGGTGGAGTAGCAATGCACTCTCGCGCACAGATTTCAGTGGAAACCTCCGCTTTGAAGACCACAACCACAGTTACTGCAGGCGACAATGGTTTAGCGGTAAGTTCAAATCTTTGTAGTTTATTGTTTTTGAGAGAAGCTGGATTAAAATGGCCACTACAAAAATATTCATATTCACTTCCTTCATTTCAAGCAACGTCATTGGCTATTTTTTTAATATTCATTCACGAAGTGAATCATCGTCTACATTGCTAAGTGACCGTTTTAGAGAGGAATTTACAAAGTGTATTGCACTCATCTTGCTTTTTCTTACAGAATATTGACAGTAAGAGTGTGTTTTTCGACTGCGAGAGACCGATGACCGGAGCTGAAGTCTTGGACAAGCTGTTTACTTCGCAAAATAATCATTATGAGTAAGTCAAAATCATTCGATCTAAAGTACAAACGAAAAAAATTGTAATAATATATGGCTATCGTTGTGTCGACTGATACTTTCGTGATGGAATCTAAACCTTTATTGAAATACCTCTTCTTATTTTATTTTTTGTTTGGTAAAAATATTTAATGTATCTTTCCATCCTGACTGAAGCGAAGGGACTGTCCGACTCTTACTAGCTAAAAATTCACCCTATGGCCTTCCAGGGCCACATTATCCTGCTTAGTTAGCAACTGTGAGCCCGGTAGATAAACAGTGCCATTTTGCAAGGTTTACCGCTTCTAGCTCTTAGCTATTGTGATAAAGCCGTTTAGTCTGTTGTCACAAAATTTCATTTACTCTGTTCCGTATCTTATCCTATTGCTTACTTCTGAGGCGGTGTACCCTAGAACATAACGAATCTCACGTGCCCCAAGTTGGGCGCCATTAGGCCTAATGGCGCCCAACCTGGGACACAAATAAAGCGTTGTTTCTCAAACAGCATATTAATTTATTAAACACATGTGCAATATATTAACTTTCTTTACAGCTTCCTAACCTCAATCCAGCCCTCCTTAATAATCCTGAACAGCATCCTCCTATTCACCTCCCCTCCCTCAGGATCCTGTGGCCTCATCTTACCTCCACAGCATCTGATGAAGACGGAGAATGATGTGCTGCAGGTCAAAGTTCAGCTGCAAAGGATGAGTGTCAACGAGGATACCACTAAGCTGGATTTGTCTGTGGGGGTTAATTATTTTAGGTGAGTTCATTTTTTTATTGATCTGTTGACTTATTTCAGATTCGCTAACCTTCTGGCTTCATATAGGTTCAATTTGTTAATAAAATTTAGGTAGCATATTTCACTCAAGGAAATGTAGCGAAGTTCCAGAGACTATAACCTATAAACGCTCTTGGTGGAACGAAAGGTACTGAATAAAATCACCAGTGGGACTATAAAGGGCCGCAGTACATGTATACAGTCCCCCAATGGTCAAATTAGTCATGACAAAATAGTGATAAAAAAATCAAACAGCTTATTTAATGATCTACATTTTTTATTGAACAATGAATCATTTGAACGTGAATAACGTTTTGAGCTCACATGGAATCGACGCAGTCTAGAATTGACATTTCGCAAAAAAAAAAACCCATAGACTCTCCCAACTATTTTTAACAGGCGCTTTCTTATTGTTAAATAATACAACAAGAAGAAAGGATAACAATGCCAATATAGATAAAAGGTAGACGAAGAAAAAAAAAATTGTTTCTTATTATACAGAATCTCAAACATCTAGAAACGAATACATGCCGCAACTTTTTACTGGCATGTTCGCAATAAAAAGTACGAAAATCAAATATTAGATTTCGTTTTCATTTTTCTTAGTTCTAGTTAGGTACGAGAAAAGCCGACGAAACTGTCGCTTTTTTTTGAAAAAAAAATATACCTAATATAAAATTTCAATTATGTGAGAAAACGCAGACAAAAAATATGTTTTAGCGCCTTAACTAAAACTGAAAATGAAAGTTATATTTTTAAACGCAATAACGGCTGCGTCGCGTCTTCTCAAAGATATGTTTTTTTTTTTTATTAAAAAAAAAAAATTCGTTTCTTTAAAAAAAAAAATATATATATATATCTCTGAAAATGAAAGTTTTCTAAACCTTTGCCATTTTTAAAGTATAGTGGGCGCAGTGATTGGACGATTGACTGCTGTGTTACGCATTGTGGGGTCAAATTCCAAAAGAAACAAATATTATTATGTATGTCCTTCAAGAAATTGTTCCGAATCTAACAATTTGTTTAAGTAAATTTTAATATTTGAAAACACACCCATGACTCAGTAAAAAAATCTAGTATGAGAAACGTTCTACCTTAACTGATAGGCTTGTTTTATCTATACAGATCGCCAAGTACATAACAGAACAAACACTGAATAAAGAAGTGAGGGACAACTTCTTCTTTTAAATGACACCAAGTACGAAAGAAAATAAAAAAGAAAGTTTTTATTACAGCCAAGAAGATCCCAAGAAAGTATTTTTCGAGATGGAAGCTATCACTAAAGTGGAGACTACGGGAGGCAACGCTAACCTGCAACTGACTGTACATGGTCTGCAACCCAGTTCTGATAATGTTACTCGGAGAGAATGGACGGTAAGTTTCTCAAACATCTTTTTATACAAAAGTCATGTCAATTTCCAGTACGTGCCTCGCTAATAACAAAATGATCCGCCATTTTATTGAATTAATTTGTTACAAAAAATGTGATAAATGTAGAACCGATTTTACGCAAACTTCTCATAAACCATTTACTACATAGTCCAAACAAAGCCTAAACATTTGGCTTGGATAGATGAGTCCGTTCTTGAGTTATATAATTACAACGAAAAGTAGGCATTGATTTTTATACCTATACGTAATTATATATTGATATTGATTATAATTACGCAAAACCCGATACACCTGTCTAATATTTTTGTTTGAAGAAGCTATGCACAAAATTTCAGCTTGTTATGCTGGTTCTCCGTTCTAAAATAATGCTCATTTCTGTATACAGTGTATATACAGGGTGGAATTTTGTAATGCCACCTGGAGGGAAAGTACTCTTAATACTGCAGATAGAAAATTTTACTCAAAGAAAACATTCCTTTATTTTTGATTAGAAAGCAAACTGCATTCGAAGATTTTCGAAAATTCTCTTCTCCCACCCGGGAATCGAATCGGCTAAAATCTGAAAAAATTATATCCTGTACTTTTATTGCACCGATCGTTAGGGTCAATTATAACGATAAAATCTCTCTAATAAACATGATAAATCAAATGAAAGGAAAACCAAGAAATCTTAAATTAAAGCTCTCGTAACATGTAATATGGTTTCATGGTCCATATCGGTGGAATTTTGTAATGCCACCTGGAGGGAAAGTACTCTTAATACTGCAGATAGAAAATTTTACTCAAAGGAAACATTCCTTTATTTTTGAAAAGAAAGCAAATTGCATTCAAAGATTTTCGAAAATTCTCTTCTCCCGCACCCGGGAATTGAACCAAGAAACCATATTACATGTTACGAGAGCTTTAATTTAAGATTTCCTGGTTTTCCTTTCATTTAATTTATCATGTTTGTTAGAGAGATATCATCGTTATAATTGACCCTAACGATCGGTGCAATAAAAGTACGGGTATAATTTTTTCAGATTTTAGCCGGTTCGATTCCTGGGTGGGAGAAGAGAATTTTCTAAAATCTTTGAATGCAGTTTACTTTCTATTCAAAAATAAAGGAATGTTTCCTTTGAGTAAAATTTTCTATCTGCAGTATTAAAGGTACTTTCCCTCCAGGTGGCATTACAAAATTCCACCCTGTATAGTACGAAACTATAATATGATCTGCAAGTGGTTGTTTCGGGTCTAGGTGTTTGTGTATATGAGTTTCTATGTTTGTAAACGAACCAACGATACAGAAAGAAATTCCTAGTGTGGGTCCACGTATAAAAAAAAAACATACACCTAGTTTACCTACCCTTTTTTTTTTTTTTTTAGCGTGGTAAAATCATCAAATGAGTCCTCCAACCCCGGGCAGGGCGGGAGGGATTGTCAGACTTCTACTGACTAAAATCCAAGGTGTTCTTCATAGCCTGTTACGTTCCGGGGTTACGGTAAGGGAATAATCCCGCGACCCCGGCAGGCTTTGGCCCTCTGAGAGGGCGTCATTATGCTGACGCTCTTTGAGGCGCGCGTGGGACACAACGCGCCGTCGACCCGGGCATGGTCCTTGGTCGGGCAGCGAGTTGCCCTTTACTCGCTGCCCGCATGCCCGCGCCTACGGTGGCCGGAGATCATCTAGCGACGTCCGTCGCCGTGGGCGCCTACCACTGCGGCTGGGGCGGAGGGAGGACGCTGTCCTCTCTCGCTCGCGGCCTGCCTCCTCCTTAACGAGCATTACTGCCTCGCAGAAGGAGCTGACCGCTTCCCACTCCGTTACCTACCCTTTGCCAAAATATTTTCACGCGTGCACAAACTACGCACGCTTTACTTCACTTTATAAATCTCCAAGTAAAAGGTAAATGATGTAAAAACAGGTTTATCATAATATGAACGACTGGTACATGGAGTTCCTTTTACCCTGCACTCACGGCATATTCCCTTGAGGGATAGGCAGAACCGTACGTGTGAACGAGATTCGAGCGGTAGTTGAACTACGCACTTTTGAAATAAATAGGTCAGAATTCAGACTTTTTGAATCTTTCTGAACTTTTTACTTCATACGATCATACCGGTTAATTGGCCACATTTTTGTAAAGTCCATACATTGAAAGTAAATTCGCCACATGCATAAAAATCATATTCGTCATTTTGCCACAATTCCACATTTGACATGTATGATTTCTGATAAATTGGAATGTATTAAATGAAAAACAAAGTCACCGAATTTCGAAACAAAAGTAATTTAAAACTTTTTTGTGTTTGTTTTAGAAGTTTGTTAATTTTCTTTTAAAATAAATTTTTGTTTAATCCTTTTTTGTGCACTTGCCTCAAAATGGTGAAGGGAAACATCGTGAAGAAACCGTTGTTCTAAAATTCGAAGATATAATTCGTCATCTGACTAACCCGCAATGGACACGCGTAGTTGAATATGGCCCACTGAGAGGGGTCTCACAGAGAGGGGGCTTTTATGACAGCTGTGGGAATATTATAGGCTGATAATGATGATGGTAAACATTATATTGTCTATTTTTCCGTCGTGAAAACCAGTTTCTGTGGTGTCAGCGCAAGCACCAATAGTATACTACAACAAAGTATGTATATAAACAAGTACAGTTAACTCAAGTAACTAACATAGACCACTAGCTAAGTAACTACTTTACTACTTACTTATTAAGTTAATTAATTATTTGTTACTTAAGTTATTTTTTTCGTTTTGTTGTTACTTAGTTGTATTTAGGTATATACAAGAATGGTATACTTAAATATACAACATGTAACATAATTAACGCACATCCTGAAATTAGTTTGTTCAGAATCGTTTACTGAATCGATTTCTATCATTTTTAATATAGGTAATTTTTTTTTTTCAAAAATAATTTAAACTACGGAAATTCTCCCTAAACGTCTGTACAGTCAAAACAAACTAAGATAGACCGTAAATCAAGGCAACAAGACTTAAAAGTGCAATTTTATTTGTATAAATGCAAATTCCGTCATTCATTCACAAAATAAAGAAAAATAAACCTTACTGCAAAATAACTAATTTAGTTAATAACAAATGCATTTACATGTTAAATTAAAAATTCAATATATGTATGATGATTATAACATAATATTCTAATTGGGGTGTCTGAGGGTGTGCGTTAATTATGTTACATGTTGTATATGAGGGTTTGTTCCGCGTTCAACCCCTAAGATTTTCTACCCTTTTCCGCGATCGACCCCTAAACGTTTCCACATTCAACCCCTGAGGGTTGAACGTGGAACTCAGTACATTGGTAAACTTTTCTTTGTCCAGATTCAACCCCTAGTTTTTATGTCAATCAAAATGACATTAAAGTAATAGTGAAAAGTAAAGTGTTTAGCCATTTATTTTCTTTATTATGCTCAATATCTAGGCATTGCTCAAAAAATATTTTCTCTCCAGATCTGCCTCCGAGAACAAGACATCAGTCATGCAGCTTCAGACCAGGACATTTCCATCCACCCAGCGTCCTACGAGGGTCATCTGACCTTGACCTATTCCGGCAACAAGTCTGACTGCTTCGAATCAGGACCTGCTTCCGAGTTGACCTTGAAGTACAAAGGGGTGCCGCAGAATCTTTATGGGAAGCTCGAGAGATATTTCGAGGTCAAAATTTTTGGAAGCAATGTAAGTATGCATTTTTGAAATATGTTTTGTGAATAGGAACACAAAACTACTGGCAGAAAGTAGTTATATATCGTGGGTTGGCAGACGAGACGGTGAGTAATGGTAAGCGTCCACAGGTCCGCATCGCACGTATCGGACGTATCGTGCGTAACGGATTTTAGTTTGCTTCGTATAAAAACTCAAACACTGATCCGCATCGTACGGTCGGCTCATCGGCAATGCCTTCATGCGATGCGTACCGATGACGTCATACGGAATGCCGATCAGTGGGCGCTCTCCGCACGCTTACTGAATCATTTGTTCTTTTTCTTTCTTGCATTCCTTTTCTGCTAAAAAACAAGCAATAACATTTTTAGCGTGGTAATGTATTCTTCCAAAATCACGTGGTTACCGTGATCTTGGAACGCAAAGGGCAACTGAAAAACGGTCACAGGTAACTTGTGGTGTCATTGCCTGGAGTGACCCGATAGGAAGCGTATCCCACTCGCTTCAAAAAACTTCCCAGTAAGATTGAAGTCTATTTCCAAGTAATAAGTGTTGATGTATTGTTCCAGCTATCAGAAATGGGCATCTTAGAGTCAGACATAGTGACGCAGACAGCTCTCGGACAACTGGTGAGGAGTTACAGCAAGGAGCCACTGAACATGACTGCTGTTATAAAGGTAAGCAATACAAGTACCCAACTCTTAGTTGTCGACATCGCGTAATGGCATGATAGAATATCTTTGTGACGGCTGAGAGATCCTACTTGCAGTGGTAGGAAGTTTTTTTACAGCAGTAAACATAATTATTCGTTAGCTTTTGTAAGCTTTTATCATATTAAAAACATCTAAATTATTATCTTTTTAGCTTTTGAAATGAAAGAAGTCGTATCAGAATTATTTACCGTTTTATTTATTACCTACTACCTAATTTCTTTTTGGCAAGTTATGCCAAAGAAAAAACATTATTAAAACATTGTCGAAATCATTGAAAATAAATAATAAAATAAATAAAAAGTTTATTGTTTCTTTGTACATAGACGTGCAGCACAAAAATTGAGGCATCCCCGTTAAGTTAAATAATACTTGTGATGGGATTGCCTCGCCCTACACCTTAGCTTCAAAGACAATAATTTTAAACCTTAGTAAAATAAAAATAAAAAGTTATAAGATTAAAAACAAATCAAAATACATTTTAAAAGTCATAGAGAGTTACATTGAAGTTCTTTTTTATGTTCTTCTAGGAAAGGAACGGCTTAGCATCTGTAAGCGTGAACAAGGGAGCTGACATGCAGTTCAAGTCGGATAACTTCGCCTGGCTATTGGACAGCTGGACCGACATGCAGATTATGAAGACGTTAGGATTATACCGTACGTACTTTGGTCTATAAGATACCTTTTTTATCGTCGTAAAATCATGAAATGAGTCCTCACACCCAGAGCAGGATGGGAGGCCCTGTCAGACTTGTACTGACTAAAATTTAAGGTGTTCCTTCAATAGTCCTTTACGTTCCAGAGTCACGATTGCCTGACGAGACAGTTCGGCGACCCCGGCAGGCTTTGGCTCTCTAAGGAGGCTCCATCAGTTGCTTACAGCTCTTTCAGGTGCGCGTAAAAAAAGACACGCCGCCGCCGTCGACCCGGGCATGGTCCATGGTCGAACAGCGAGACACCCATTACTCGCATATACCTACTGTTTCTTCTTTAACCATATAGATACTGCTAGAAGATAAAGCAGAAAATAAAATGGTGGCACAATGATAACGGCCATAATATTGACGACTTGTAGGTAGAGTGTTCAAATACTACTCAAATACTTGGTGTAATTTATTTCATCACCACTGCTCTCAAAACGGTGAAGGAAAACATCGTGAGGAAACCGGCATGTCCTAGAACCAAAAATTCGAAGACATGTGACATTCACCAATCCGCACTGGGCCCGCGTGGTGGATTATGGCCCACCCCCTCTCACAGAGAGGAGGCCTGTGTCCCAGCAGTGGGAACATTAATAGGCTGATGATGATGATGATTATATTATGCTGGTGCTTTTCCATTTATTGAAGATTGGTCGTGATGGGGAGAGACGATCTGAAAGAAAAGTCAGGTGCGTAGTCGCAACCTTCGTGCTTGTATGACAAGATGTATGACAGAGCTGCTAGTCACAAAACAATAACCTCAAAAAAACATTGGGATTTTCTCTTGATGTCTCTATTTTTTTTAATGAGTTATATTTATTTGTAGGAGAATGCCGCGTCCAAGAGAACTTGGTACAGATGCTGTTTGGAGGCGCAGAGCATATCATGACAACTGACTGCATCGAAAACGTGGTGCTGGCTGATTGTACTGAATCACCGAAGTATGTATAATTATAAAGGCGCTCCCTTCCCGCGAGCATTCATCTGTAATGTAACATAAAAGTGCGCAATTTGATGCTCTATTGCCTTCGAATGTTCGAATCTGAACGTTGCATTACAGGTGAATGCTCGCGGTGAGGGAGTGCCCTAATATGAGTCTGTATTTCTTCCCTGTTGAGTAAAAAAAACTCTTCTTAAACAGAAAAAGAACGAGCATGAATGAACTCGCACTTTTGATGACTTTATTTATTTCCTACATTTTTTTTTCGCTATAGAATCTTGGACATTTTCTATGAAACTTATGAATTTTTCCTGTATCCGGAACAACTATTTGCAGAAAGAAAGAATATTTTTAAAAGTAAATAAAGTTACTTACTTTTTTTTTAAACTTACATTATATTATATTTTCGTCAAGTTCGTCCCGCCATCTTCCATGAGGTCTGCCGCGACGCCTTCTGGCTGTGTCAGGGCTCCACAAAGTGGTTATTTTGGCCCACAGCTCATTGGGCGAGCTTGACAAAACCGATGATCAGTGGTCCACTTTGGCCCTGGATCGTGAAAATTGGAAGTCATGGGGAGAGGCCTTTGTCCAGCAGTGGGATGATGTAGGCTAGTAGTATCAGTATATTTTCGTAATCTTCCTTAGGAATGCACTTGTTTTTTCATTTGGTTAAGATACAGCTTCTAAAAATCACTAAACTTTTTTTTCACATTCAGATTCGCTGTAATCAAAGTTAAAGACGGTGTCAAAGTGTACACTGGAGGCTTCTTCGTACTGGTCAAGTCACAAGATGACCCAAAACCGGTGGTGGACACAAGCCATGCTGGAAACCACTTCTGGTGAGCATCTTCTTTTTTATTTAATTAAAATGATTTTTTTTAACCAGTTTCCTCTTAACCAGTGCAGGACGGAAGGTACTGTCAGACTTTATACGGACTAAAATCCATGGTGTCTTTTTGTACACTCTGACTGTTCATACTGCCGGCGACGATTCGCTTTACTAGTTTTGTCATTGAGCGACGAGCTTTCAAAAATAAACTCAGCGATACTCGATCGGCGATGCTCGCTCGGCTCGCTTGATCAGGTTTGCACAGGACTAAACGACCGCGGGGGAGTGGCGCGAGTAATCGCTCGTTGCACTTGCACACTTGCTTATAGCCCGGCGACAAAACTATCGAACTACACTCGCTTCCCGGTGATCCCCAACTCTTTTATAGTTTCTAGTTCTACTCGTTACTCGTCGGCGGTCGGACCTCTGCATAACTGACGACGCTAAACGATTGTCGAGTTCACAAGACCATCTTAAAAGGGCACCGCAGTCCTAGAACACAAAGGGTATATGAAAGAACACAGAATGGTTTAAAGTCAGTCCATTCAGGGCGAGATGAATCAATCGAAAGCTGTGATTTTACATTGTCCTATTTTTTTACAGGATTACCCACATACGGAACACAGTGAAAATAGTTTCCAGATTTACAGATCTGCAAGTTTATTATAATAAGGACGAGTTAGTTATATTGGTACCCCATGTCTACCTAGATACCGTTTGTGGGATGTGTACTAACAGGCGCATTTATAATGAATGCTAAGCTTTACATTGTAAAAGATTTATTATACCCTGTTCCTACGTTTGATTAAGGGAACAGTGTATAAGACGAGGACGCGGGGTGCGATGGGAACTATCGTAGCGCAAGCTATAGGTGGGTGTAACTAGCCGAAATTTCAATAGCTTAGCTAACCAACTATTTGTGGTGTAAAAGCCGGCTAGCTAGCCAGCTATTTGGCTACTTGGCTATTGAACAATAGCGTTCAGTAACTAGCGGCGCGGCGGCGGCGACGCGGCGCCGATGGGTGTAGCTAGGTAGGACTTAAATAACGCAACATCAACTGCACGATCTGAATTCGATCCTCGTCACGCCAACAATAACCAAAATACTAACTATCAAATGTTTATTTATTTTAACCCTGTCGGTAACTAACCACCTTTTTAAACATCGCATTTCAGAAGTTCGTTTATTAAACGAACGAAATTACTAAGTGTAATGCTCTCTCTTTGTCTAATCTATTTTGTGAATATTGTGAGAAAAACATGGGCGATGCAAATAAAGATCGCACACGCGTAGCGCAGTGAGCGCGCACATAGCTATCGGCTATGTTGCCTACTCTCGCCACCCGGCTACCGAATACCGGGACGGCTACAAACTGTAGCAGTTAGCTATACTCTGGCGGCTACGTGGCTACGAGTGGCTACGCAGCTACGAGCGGCTACGCGGCTGCCAACGGCTACAAGCTATGTCAGATATCTAGCCAACCAGTAGCCGATAGCTAGCTATCGTGTAGACGGATTTCATAGCCGTGGCTATTTTGCTCATAGCCGGTATTTGGCTAGTTAAGGCTACCCATCGCTAGCGCAAGCGCCAAGAGGACGCCATTTTGTTAATAGCCGCTTGCAAATGACGTCCTGATGGCGCTTGCGCTACGTTAGTGTTATGTTAAGTATGCCTAAAGTGTGTGTGTCCACATTATACCTCGCGTCCCCGTCATATACACTGTTCCCCTATCAAGAAATCGTTTGTAAAAACGCCGGCACATCAACCTACGACAATCTGTCTTTCTTTAATAGATTTTCATCCTTATTACAATAGTGGAAGGTTAATGATCGATTGGTAAAATTTTAGAGATTCGGGTAAGTTGATTTGCTGGCGCCAATTGGAAAGACGATTGAAAAAATTGAATTAATCCGTCAAAAAATATTTGGCATGTATTTTTTCTTTTCTTACGTTAGCCAAGATTGACGAAGATGAAATATGAAGCTTTTAAAATAATTTGTGTGAATTATACGAAAAAAAATCGTAAAACTTGTAACAAATAGATTGTTTAAATAATTTCAAAATTGGTCGGATTTTCCGGCACGATTTGCGCAGTTGCTAACCGATTCACTGATCTGCATCGTGTAGGGGGTTCGATTCCCGACCGGCAAAAATATTTGCAAGATCTTCAAGTAGTTGTGTTTAAATTGATAATGAGTGAAAAGGTTATAAAAAAAAAAAATGAGGATTTTACTCGAAGAGTCGTTTAAGGCAAAAAATACTGGGAATTGGGTGTAACGAATAAATAAGAATTAACTTAATAAATAAATAAATGCTTTAAAATAAAAGCTCTTCTGACACGAAATACATAGTTCTTAAAACCATGATTGTTTTTTTATTTGAGACTCATTTGTTTTATTAAATAATTTGATTGATAGCATTTATATTTTTCGGTATTATTTTACTGCTCGCTTTTATAAATAAGTTTAATATTAGGTTTTATATTAATATTTTTTTGTTTTCGTTTATATTTCAATTTTCTTCAGAGAAATTAATTGTTTACCAAATTGACAGTATGTCATTTTAAAATATCAAATATTTATATTTATAATTTGAACTAGTTTATATCAGTAGCGTTGCCCGCGAATATCACACCGGGATGGACTGCCAAATTTCATCTAAATAATTATTATATGTTCAGTAGTTTTTTAAGTGAAATGAAAGAGTAAACATCCATCCCCAAAATTTTCAATTAATAAAATTTTTAAGAAAGAAAATATGTTATGGTCTAATTCAGTAAACAATAATTTTCCCTGATTTACAATTTGGTGCTCTGAAACACAAAATATTGTAGAACTTATTTACAATTTTCTGTATAATATAGACTTAGGATGTAATTTTAACAATAATTTAATAATTAAATTATATTTTTGAATTATGTGTTTTTCTTTCTTCTAAATTATAAAACCATACTTTACAACGTGGTCGCGGGACTTACGAATTACCGTGACCCTGCTGCGGCTATTGACGGACACCGTGGATTTTAGTCAGTACGAGTCTGACAGTCCCTTCCACCCTGCCCAGAGGTGGGAGGACTCATTTGACTGATTTTTCACGCTCAAAAAAGAAACTTTACAACATGGGACTCTTTAAAAATCCGTGACAAAACTTCTGATAAAAAAAAAACTACCTACTTTTGAAGCAGTCTTGGAAAAAATAACCTGCCCACTCTATAAAAATAAAAGGGAACAACAATTTTTTTGAACCGTGAAAAAAATAACAACATAACAAGGCAACTAGGTCGGAAATTCAACATGAATAAACAAAGCTAATAATTATTTATAAACTCCCCTTCACATATTTTTTAATAGAGCGAGAAAATTTCTAAGCCTTTGATCAAGGCGTGTGCACTCAATGGCATACAAGCATCGACTGGACAACACCGTATGTTAATTTTAAATAACGAACATTCAAGCTCGACTAGTGATTGGTCAGCCGGGCGACCATAGACTAATCGGCTTATACTTTCAATCAGGCATAGACTAAGGGAGTCTTTGATCGTGTTTACGCTTGAATAAGTTTTTAATTTTACAAAGGAGGGACGAACAAGTTTTGTTAGTGTTTGTGGTTACGTTCTACGGTTAGTTTAGTAATTAGTAAAGGGGTTGTTTTACTTAGTAGTGGCCTAGGTTAGGTATCTACTAAGGTGTGTCGAATAATTCATTAGTTGGATACAGAGAGTTGAGAATGTGGGATGGCAATGTAACGTAAATTAGAACGATGGTATAAAATAAATAAATATACATACAATATTATTTTTTGTAGAAATTTGCTTATTTATAGTTGTTAGTAACTTTTAAACCAACCTCGAGAAATTTATATTAATTCATCAGAATTTCTTTTTTTTATGACTGTTCCCCGATTTCACGATGACGCCTGGATTTATTTAAAAAATCTTCTTTCTTTTGATGGCGAATACTGAAAAAATGAAAAAGTGTAATATCGTTTTAAATTAAAAAGTCATAATAGGAAGTCTGTGGCAGTGGTAAAAAAGTCCCGTAGTCACTATTAAAATCTCAGTTCAATGTAACCTTAATAAAAAGAACCTCCTTTTTTGAAGTCGGTTCAAAATGTTCTCCTAGTCCGTGTTACTTCTTGTCACATACCTTCGAATTTCCAAGTTTCAGCAGATTTATTATTTATCTACGAAACCCTCTTAGATTATTGCTTTCCCGGTGCCTTTCAGCATCCCCTAGGATTACCTACTGAGCACTATTTTGATGAAAAAAGCTCGCAATGAGAATGGAGGTACTATCCATCATAAACAATCTAGTTACAGTAAGTTGTGTGACAGGAATATGATGCAACGGTTCTTTAGTTTATTATTTTTATATAATGTTTGTATGTTTCCGTGTACATGAGGTAACCATAATATACCTATGATTACCTCATTTTAGAAAATAGATCTTTATTATACAATTATTATTTTTTGTTTATGCGAAACCCGATACACCTGTCCAATATTTAAGTGTAAAGTATCTATGTACAAAATTTTAAAACCGTATCATAAAAAAATCACAAAGTTATAAGTTTGTGTATTATTTGGTTGCCCGTTCAAAAACATGCTCATTTTAGCGGTACACCCGCGTGATATAAGTTTGGCAATAGGTACCTAACCGTACGGTGATTGTATTGTAATTAAAAAAAAATTGTTTAAAAATTATTGGAATCGAATCAGTTACTGATTCTGAACAAACTATATTTAGGTTTCGCATATAATGAAAATGATGTTGTATAATGTTTCCCAAAAAAGCTTTATTTTGCCCTAAAAATGTAATGCAGATATTTGCGATAAAATTTGCTGTTTATTTGGCATTATTTATAATAATAATAATATTCCACAACTATCACACAACGCCATCTAGTCCCAAGCTAAGCAGAGCTTGTGTTATGGGTACTAGACAACTGATAAACATACTTATATATTTTTAAATACATACATATTATAGATAAATTACACTCAGACACAGAACAAATGATCGTGCTCATCACACAAACATTTGTCCTAGGTGGGAATCGAACCCACGACCTCCGGCATAGCAGTCAGGGTCACTAACCACTAGACCAACAGGCCAGTCGTTATTGAAAAGTTGCCTCGATTTCTCCAGGCTCCCATCATCAGATCCTGATCTGAGGATCATGGAACCAACAGGTAAGTATACTCTTTCAAACAAAAAAGAAAAACAAATGATTTTTTAAGGTAAATTTTCATGTTCGATAACTGACAACATAATTTAACTTAAATATAATTTACAAAATTACACGTTTTCTATAGATTTCTGCTGAAGACTAGAGACGTTATGTTATAAATAATATAACATAAGAATACATAAAATTATATGTACATAAAACCATAATGTAAGTTGAAAACTTTGTTCTAAAGTAGTTCGTAGCAATATGCTACGGCGTAGCACACACCTGAGCCTACGCCGTAGACATGGCTACGAGATTATGACTGTTTCAGATTTATTTTGCTATACTTGTGTATGTAATTCAAGTCTAAAAGTGGAATTTCTTACAAACTAGTTTATTATTAGTATGTTATTATTTATTATTAGTTTGTTATTAGTTACCATTGGTCTACTATCTTTTTAATGTTTTGATTTATTTTTGATCGACTAAAAGAGAATGGATGGATAAGTGGCGAATTGTCGTTCGGCGTGGTGGTCTAAGGGGGAGTCCTATGTTCAGCATTGGGCGTCTTCCGGCTGATGATGATGATGAAAAGAAGAGATTCCAAATTTTCCGAATCTTTCAAATCATCTGTTCAAATGTTTTGTTGTGTTTTTTTTTAATGATGCCGTTTTTAGTAGTTTTCCGATTCCATATCAAAAACGGGTCACAGCCCTGTGTTCGTCCTGTCAACTAATTCAATTGTATAATCATCATTATCAGCCTATAATGTTCCCACTGCTGGGATACAAACCTCTTCTCTGTGAGAGGGAGTGGGACATAAGTGCGGGTTGGCAGATGTAATAATATTCCACAACTATCACACAACGCAATCCCAAGTCACAAGTCCCAAGCTAAGTAGAACTAGACAACTGATAAACATACTTATATATGTATTTCTAAATACATACATATTATAGATAAATTACACCCAGACACAGAACAAATGATCGTGCTCATCACACAAACATTTGTCCTGGGTGGGAATCGAACCCACGATCTCCGGTATAGCAGTCAGGGTCACTAACCACTAGACCAACAGGCCAGCCACTGTCACATGTGTTCGAATTTTTGGACATGCCGGTTTCCTCACGATGTTTCACCGTTTTGAGAGCAGTGGTGATGAAATAAACTACACAAAGTAAGGTACATGGATGAGTTCAAACTGACGTAATTCGGGGTCGATTTCACTGAGCCACCTCGGGTCTCAATTCAATTTATTGATGAGAAATTTTGTATATAAAATATGTCTCACTTTTTCCTTTTGTTACTAAACACATTGTAGCGTAAACTGAACTTATTGTATGTGTGTTAAAGTTGCATTTTACAAAACTGAATTGACTAAAATAGGGCAAATAACTAGCTTTGGACATCTCGATAACAAGCTGAAATACTTTTAACAAGCGTAAACCTAGTTTTCCTCATGTTGTAGATTTTTATTAAAACCAGATTTTTGACAGCATAGTTGTGCATCTAAAAGGATTATTCTGCAACATGAATTTTGAATTCTCCTGTATATTGTACGAGTAACATTTTTATTAATATCACAGGCGTGAATTTTTTTATATTCTCTCTTTTCGTAAACAGAAGTTTCATAGAATTTAGTTTCACAGAAAATGTTTCATGTAATATTTTGTTTTTGTCGGATTGATGTTTAATGTGAATGTTCTATTAAATTGTATAACATTTTGGTTCTTCTAACCGTACAGACAGATGTTTTGCTCCCGATTTTGTTCCGCCACTTCTTCTTCCCAGACAAAACACTAGGAAGTGTCGAAGGGGGGCGCTTTGGGGGACTGTCTTATGTAAAAATTGACCTTCAAAAAGTGCTGATAAATCAGCCTAATTTGAATAAATGACTTTTTGATTTGATTTTGATTCCCGTTTTTTTATTTCGAATTTCATTGTTGTCTTTCCTTGAACTAAACATATTTCATAGAAACACAACACACACACGTTAGGCACAGTGGCTGAGCGATAGAACTGCTGCACTGTGTGTGGCGGGTTCGATCCCCGTACGGAACAAATATTTGTATGATCTGCAAGTAGGTAGTTCCTCCGGGTCTGGGTTTTTTTTTATAATGAGGGGCAAAATTTATACTACTTCTATCAAATCCAAAGATAATCTGCAAGATATCGTCTTTCGTTATATGAATGCCATTGTAACCAAAGAATAAATAATATAAAGAAAGAAAAAAACATTTATTTGGCGCAAAGGGACCACGACACACAAAAAAAAAACAGAAAAGAAAAAAAAACCTATATATTATACAAGAAAAAAATAAAAGAATATTTTTGTGTGTCTCACGGCTGCGCATAAAAGGACCAGCGTAATATAAAAATATAACAGCGTGATATATTATTTGTCAAAGAGTTATGTCTAGGTCAATAAATAAGTAGATTACAATTGAAATACCTTGTAAGTCACGTCCATTTCTGAACGTGTCCTGTCTCAGTATTGTATTCGTCATCCAATAAAAGAGTGAGAGGATCTATACTATTCCTTCGTACAACTACAAGATACCAAAACGTGGGACATGAATAACGTAATTGTTAAAAGTCTTTTTTAGTTAGCCATAAGAAAAAAAAACCCATCACTTACACATAATTTTCCAATTCACTTAACCCTACAAACTTCCAATCAATTCCCACACAAATTCACACGAGTAGACACGCAACAACATGCTGTATACACAACAAAACACACCCTGTATACAACATAACCCTCCTATGTTCACTGCACAGGACAAACCAGTGATCAAAGACTTCAAAAGACATATTCATTGAACATGATCCGTGGAGATTTTACGGTCTTCTGACCACTTTGGGCACCGCAGCGTATAGAGGGTTAAGGCTTGCGTAGATTATGGCGTAATGTGGTTAACGGTTGTTACGTTTATAGGTTAGAGTGGGGAGAGGGTTAAAACTGTGTTGGAATTGATTTATTTTTAGGTTAGCAGTGGAGCGTCGTGATTGGCTACTTTTGTTTCTATGTACTTAAATGTTGTAGTTTGGTTGAACGATAATCTCAGGAACGAATTGAAATACTATTTTTGTGTGGGACAGTCCGTTTAATGAGAAAGCCAAAAAAGGTCTTTGAGGTATCTCTAAGCCTTTAAAATTTTGACATACTTAACCACTTCCTTGTCCGATGAATCACATGTGATCCACGACTATTGTTTAGGTATTGTGTTTGCTGCGCGGACAGTTAAAGTGTTAAAATTGGAAAAAATCAACAAACCAGATAATTTTTCAACAAGTCGGGAGTGCATAAAACGTAAACATATTTTTTAAAATTAAAAATTATAAGATGATTATCATATTGTAGGTACTTGCCTAACCAGTCTATCAAGCGTAGGGCAAAACAATACTCGTACAACTGCTACATTAGCGATCAAATGGCATGGAATCACTTACTGCGATTCCGCGCGATCTTAAACTAGACTAGTTGAAAATAATAAAAATGACCGTTTTAAAGGTCTAACTGTTAACTTTTAATTTATCCCAAATTCATTCAAATTACTGAATTCAAAGTGATTCCATACTTTAACGTTCACGCAATGTTACATGCCGATCACCTCAAACTCCCCACATGTTACGCCTCAGTGGCAAATAACCCTTACTGATACATTTGCACGCTAATCCACAAACGTGTGTATTTTGATACGGTTTGATTTAATTTACTTTTCCGTATCAACCTTTCATATTTCAAATGAATCAGTAGATAAATTGTTTAAGTAAACATATTACTGTTGAGTTCTTTGATTTGTGTAAAAAGAGGTATCGTCGGATTTTATGGCAATATTTACTTTAAATTGGATAGCGAATTGAATTTTTATAACGTTTTTAATACATTTTCAAGGTTTAGCCGCGTTTGCTGAGGTTGGTTTAGAGATGGGTGAATGGCAATCTAAAAAGCATGTCCATGAAGATTCTTGCCCGTTCTTCTCCATAGAGATCTACTTCTTGGAACGGGCATCTACGGTACTTTCACAGGTTTTATCTCTTGTGACTGGGACTGTAGCACCATAACTTTTTATTGTGAATTTACATTTTTATTTGTCTATGACAAATCAAAAGTGCGTGTAACTGGCTTACTTGAAATAATTGCTTTGATTTTGTTCTTTAACCAAATCAAAATCATCATCATCTGCCTGCCGTTTCCCAACTATATTGTGGTCGGCTTCTAGTCGAACCAGATGCAGCTGAATATCAGTATTTTACATGGAGCGACCGTCTATCGGACCTCCACAATTCAGTAACTGGGTAATATGATACCCCATGGAAATACTAGCTGTCAGACTTGCCGAGTTTTGACTGTGATTAACGACTGTCAAAGATCTACAAATGACAGCCAGGGCCAACGGCTTTAAGTGCTTTCCGAGGCACGGAGGAATCTCGTTATAACAGACGGTCACCCATCTACAGACCAACCTCAGCAAGCGCGGCTTAACCTGGAAGATCGGCCTGTGTGGCTGTAATTATTTAGCAACGAGCTCCTTCTTTTACCAAATCATAATCCTACGCTGCGCTTGCCGGTGCGTGGTCTCCATTCGAGAACCTTACGGCCATCAGTTCTGCGAGCTATAATGGCCTGTCCACTGCCATTTCAACTTGCTAATTCGTTGGGCTGTTTGTCTACGAATCTTCCCATTTCTGAGTCGATCCCCTTTATCATTATCATCATCATCATCAGCCTATAATGTTCCCACTGCTGGGACACTGGCCTCGTCGTTGTGAGAGGGAATGGACCATAATCCACCACGTGGCCCCAGTGCGGGTTGGTAGTGTCGCATGTCTTCGAATTTTTGGTTCTAGGACATGCCGGTTTCCTCACGATGTTTTCCTTCACCGTTTTGAGAGCAGTGGTGATGAACTAAATTACACAAAGTAATGCGCCTGGCGGGGTTCGAACCCACGATCTACAACTCGTAAGTCGGGACCGATACCACTGGGCCACCACTGCTCGATCCCCTTTATGCCTATCATAAAAAAGTTCAACTACCTTTGATATCTGGGGGATATTTAGACCCCCTTTCACCCCACCCCTTTACCTG
Source organism: Agrotis segetum (assembly GCA_036375495.1). Classification (NCBI taxonomy): domain Eukaryota; kingdom Metazoa; phylum Arthropoda; class Insecta; order Lepidoptera; family Noctuidae; genus Agrotis; species Agrotis segetum. Next base: position 40,521 of record JAQSVV010000673.1, on the reverse strand, counting down.
TCACATTTAACCCCCATCTTTACAGCAACTAACCCAAATGTTTACGAAAATCTTTGTTTTAGTAATTCTTTTATAAATATAATACGCTGTACTAGGGATAGACAAGAGCCTAATTTAACGCGTGGGAGACGGCGATGTTGGGCCACGAAAACAGCGGACTTCTTTTGTTTTATATATGAAAGGGTATGCTGTGCTTTACTCAGCTACTTTTAAGGGCAATGATGACAGCTCAGAAAAGGCCAAGTTCCAAACCAACGTCAGGCACCTAGTGGCTTGGCTTTTCTGCTGAACTGTGTCTATTTTACACGAGATACATACGTAAGATCAACAGCCGTGAGACACACAGTCCTTTTTGTGTTCCCCCTCAACTTTTTGTAAGAACATTTTGTGCCTTGCCTGTGTCGAACAAACTTATTTTCCTTCTTTTTTTTGTTACAGCTAGTGTGCCTCTGAATGCAACAGTACTATGACTGTCAGAGACTGAGTTGTCATGGGTTCGGATCCAGAGGAAGTCAACAGGGTGGTTTTAGTCAGTCAAGCCTACCAGCCCTTAAGCTCTTTTCTCCGAGAGGGAGAGAACTCATTGGATGATTGTCCATCACTAAAAAATGATACATAAATAATGCACATTTTTATACTGCTCTGTCAAATGAAAAATCTCTCATGTCAGAATATCGGGAATGTCGAAATATCGGGAATTCAAAAAAATATATAATCACGGATGATATCCCGTAAGTGACATTTTAAATCTCTCAATACGAGTGTAATTTTTTCTCTACATTCCTGAAGAATTTTTCGTAGGAAAACCCAATAAAACAATAATATAATAAAAAACAAGTTTCACGCAGTTGTCAAAAAAAAAAAAAAAAACAAATCATATTATAATTATTATTGTAGATCGTGTTTTTTAAGGCCCCAATTCACAAGTCTGTCAAATATTTGCTCCCGGATAGAAAAAAATAAAAGAATGTTTCTTCAGAGATATTTAATTAAATTTTTATAAACGAAGGCCTATGTCCCCGGGTGATGCGTCCACCAGGGATGGGGATAGTTCACAAGCATATTATTTACGTTATGTTTTGTATTTGACTAGGTGAAACGAAAGGAGTGTCAGCATAACGACGGGCCCCCCCTTCAGGGTGCCTTACCACCAGAGATGTGCTATGTAGCTGTGCTGAAAGGATGTAAAAGTTGAGCTACAAAACTTTGTAACCGTTTCCATTGATGCTACGCTGTATAGCATTGCGAGTAAGGTGTGCTACGAAGATGCGTAGCTGCGCTACGAAGATGCGTAGACTCGCTACGAAGTGGTGTAGCTGGGCTACGAAATGCGTAGCTGCGCTACGAATATTCGTAGATGCGCTACGAAGATGCGCAACTCGAGCTTTACGAGTATCGATAGTAGCAGACGACCCATTGCACGCATCCATAGCACGCATCCTTCCATATAAAAAACACATCTTAGTTGAATCCGTTTCCACCAGCGTTGTGCTATGTAAACCAATGAATGAATTGATTGGTGGTTATCAAACGCATCCGCAGCAACGTAGCATAGCGCATCCCTGGTGGAAAAGCAGCCTAAGAGGGCCAAAGCCTGCCGGGGTCCCCGGAACGTAAAGGGCTATTGAAGGACACTGTGGATTTTAGTACGAGTCTGACAGTCCCTCCCACTCTGCTCAGATTTTACCAGGCTAAAAAAAACATTTTACATTGTATAATCCTGAAAGATGTTACAAAAGTGAGATGCTAATTTAAAAAAAAAAAACATTGACATGTTTTATTGTAATACAATTTTTTGGTTTAAAAGAGTGTATAAGAAGTTTCGCACTTACCCAATCTTCTCCATAGAGATGTACGCCTTGGGATTGATAAAACCTCAAAATTACATTCCTTTTTAAGGTACTCACAAGCACTGAAGCCACATGAATAATTACAATGTTCTCATTTATAATTTTACGCATATTTTTCAGTATATTTGAGCTAATAAATCTTCTCGCACAGACTGATTAGTATTTCTGGTGCCGTATAAACATTTTTAACGAGGTCTTAGAGACTCACTGTTGACCCAAAAACTGCGGAGTGGTGGCGCGTTTAGATACGACAGTGAATTGGTTTAGTAACTGGATACGAGTTCTCAACGACGAGTGATTTGTTTTTCGGTTTTCTAGGTTATTTTGGCTGGGGAGGGAATATATGTTTGGTGTTGCGTTTAGATGGGATAGTAATGATTTAGTTTTTAGAATTTTAAAGGCAGTAGGAATTTTGTAAGAAATTCGGTTTGAAATGTCACAAATGACTAAGAACTGAATTTTGATTCACACACACACACATACTCATTCACACATTCACTTATACATACATGCTCCAGTTTTTCAGTTTGTTTTCCAATTATCCAAACATGTTCGATTTCTTTTTAATAATTCTTTTACTTTTTTATTTTTATTTTACTAAGGTTTAATTTTTAACTGATGTTTTACTATATTGTTTAATTTCCCAATATTGTTGTCTTAGAAACTAAGGGTAGGGCGAGGCAATCCCACCACAACTTCTGTTTATCTTAACGGAGATGCCTCAATTTTTTTACTGCACGTTAATGTATGTACAAAGAAACAATAAACTATTTTTTTTTCTCAATATGCCAAAATTATAATCTAAATTGAGTCAGCCCAGAACTGGGTCTTGCATTGGCGCCCTCAAAAGCGTCTATCAGCTTCTATAACGAATTATTGATAATTTCTTTCAACAGAAAAAGTTCCAGTTTAGTTTACGTCAAATACTGAAAACTCGTGCTAAGCGTACAGTTCACACGTGCCACAAAAGTGAACAAAAAGGAAGCATCAACTGAAAGCCACCTATTTTATTCTTATCAGCTTAGGCAAGCCGACTCGCCCATCTAAACGCTCCTCTCCACTGGGTCGCTGTAAAGGCGGTATTTTAAAGGTAATTTTCACCGCACATTCTCGTTTGCTTTACTTTACTTGACAAGTTTACTCCCTCGTTTAAACGAGGCTTTCCAGTGTAGTGGCTTCTTCATATGAAAGTTTGAAGGACTTTCAAACTGCAGAACATAAGTTTATAGTATGGCAAAGATTTGGTGCAAGCTCAAATTCTTATATACATTATTTATAATGATGTGAGATATCTAATTATGCAGTGCGATACATAGATGCTTTTACATTTTTTTTTGCGTGTTAAAATCATCAAATAAATCCTCCCTAAAATCAACGAAGTCCATTAAAAGTTCTAAAGTCCTTTACGTTCTGGGGTCACAGTAATTCGTCGACTCCGGTAGTCCCTCGACTCCGGTAGGCTTTGGCCCTCTATAGAGGGGCCCCGTCATAATTTGTATTATGCAATTGAACTCGGAATGTCCAGACCAGACTGTTCCAGAGATATACTTTTATATTATTTCATTTCTGTTATAAACATAATGGTAAACTCAAAATGCAATCTATGTTTATTTTTAAGTTTGATCTTTATAAAATACTAAGCAGTTATTATTATTGTGAACCCCACTTCTTTGTTCCAAATTTCCCTTTTAACAATTTTAAATAAGCCAGAATCAACTTTGGTCACCACCACAAAAGCCCCGAAACAATAAAGCTCGACCAGCTCTTATGAAATTATTCATATTTATTGAAACTTGCACTATAAAGATAGTAGGCAAGTCGACTCGCTCGTTCAAACGCTCCACCTCAGTGGCACGCGGTAACAGCGGTATTTTATAGGTAATTTTCACCGCTGCTACTACCGGTACTGATACCTATATCGATACCTGTATACCGGTACCGACAAAGTATATCTTTCGTAATTAGATTCCGATCCTACTCTGTTAGAAAATGTTCAAGTTTTTTTAGTAATTGAGAACGAAATTTGTGTAAGGTTGAGGTACTAGTTGTTGGGGTTTTTGACGTGATAACGTCTTATAATTCGATAGCCGGCTGCACACACGAAAAAAGATGGCGTGATGCGGCGTTACCTCGCTCTGTAGCGATCCTATTGGCATGCCGTTGTTATGGAAAACAACGGCATGCCAATAGGGTAGTTTCCAGGGTCAAATTAATTACATTCTATTTAGTCCGTATTTTAAATTATAAAAAAATATTGGGCACATATTTTTTCTTTTTTCGATTAAGCAAAAAATAACAAAGATATAGCCTATTAAAGTTACGTGTAACGTCGCCCCGTGCGAAAAAATGCCACGCGCATGAACATTGACCGCTGGGCGAAGACCGCCACACAGTGGCAAAGGCCGGTTCAAAGTGGTGCTGGACAAGAAAACTTGGAAATACTTGGGGAGGCATTTCCCCAGCAAAAAACTATCAGGTGGCCCACTGGCCAAGGGTTTGTACCCAGGCAACCGCGTTGCTATGATTATTTACTCAAAACGGAAAGAAAAACATTGTGAGGAAACCGGCATGTCCTAGAACCAAAAAATCAGAGAAATGTGGCACCTACCAGTCTACACTGAGACCCTAGATTATGACCCACGCAGAGAGAGAAAACCTGTGTGCCAAAAGTGGGAATATTAAAGACTGATTTTGATTAAGCTTACGTTCCAATCATGTCAATGTCAAAGTCAATGGGCGTTTTTCCATTAGACGGCACGGCACCGGCGACGGCGCCGGCGCCGTGCCGGTGCCGGGGAAGCAAGAATATATGAAAATGTATGGCTCGCTTTTCCACTTACCGGCGCCGGCACCGCCACCGGCTCGGCGCCGGCCCGGCGATGAGTCCTGCCGGCGCCGTCGACGGCGCCGGGGTAATAAGCTTCCTAGTCGGTGCTGGCCTGGCGTTTTTCAATTAGCCGGCGCCGGCACCGGCGCCGGTGCCGGGGAAGCAAGAATATATGAAAATGTATGGCTCGCTTTTCCACTTACCGGCGCCGGCGTTGAGTCCTGCCGGCGCCGTCGCCGTCGCCGGGGTAGCAAGCTTCCCAGTCGGTGCCGGACGGCAAATGTGCATAATGTGTGTATGAATTGTAGCCGTGTGCGTGTGTGAGTGCGCAGGCGTGTAGGAGGACGCGGGGCGGAGGGCGTGAGACTCGGTTTGTGGCTCGTAATAAGGTTAATTTAGCCTCTTTACTTCTGAAAGTCTAATGATCATGTTATTTTGTTTTTTAGAAGAAATATATGTTCTTGTGTGTCATTCAATGAATTACATAAATGAAACATAGCATTTTTATTTATTATTTATATCAACATAATATTTTTTTATTTCTTTAATTCATTTTTCATTCATTACTCTTATCCAGTAGCAATTGAATGGTACTGCCTTTGAACAACGGAGGGCGATCAAACGCATCAAATATTCTTGAATTGTTATTCAAATATATTGAAAAACGTGGCGAGAATTAGTCGTTTCGCACTAAAAAATACATTGTTAAATTCCGACATCCGCGCGAACGAAGTCGCGGGCACAGCTAGTAAGAAATAAAACCATGCTGAGGAACCGGCGCCGGTGTAGGAACCGGTGCAGTGGAAAAACGAAGTCCCGGCGCCGGTGCCGGTGCACGGCCATGCCGGTGCCGTGCCGGTGCCGTGCCGTCTAATGGAAAAACGCCCATTGGGCAGGCCACATCCCTCGTAGTACTGATAACTGATGGGGAAGAAAAGTTCTCGAGTGACGACCGCGGACTGCAAGACGCAGCGTAGGCTAGTGGAACTAGGTGGACCGACGACATCGTGAGAGTCACGGGTAACTGATGGATGCAAGTGGCGAATTGTCGTTCGACGTGGTGGTCTAAGAGGGTGGTCTTCACCTTAAAGAGTATTAGCTAACAATGACGACCCCCTTCCCCTTTTAAAGGGCCAATGCCTGTCAGGGTCACGGGTGACACGTATACCGCGGTTCCGGTACATAAAGGACTACTGAAGGACACCATGTATTTTAGACAGTAGGTACGAGTCTGACAGTCTCTCCCGCCCTGGCCTGGATGGGAGCACTCATTTGATGATTTTAACACGATAAAGAAATAAAAATACAAAAAGGGGATGGTGTTTGTTCAGCAGTGGACGTCTTCCGGCTGGTGATGATTATGCTACTCGTGCTATGGCCCTTTTTACCAGTTTAGTCAGTCCTGCGACAGACCGAGTCGTGCTAGAACCTCAGTTTAGGTTGTAAGTTGTACAGATACTTATCCGTACGAGATCCGTCTCAAAGTACTTGAATACTTTTAAAACCTTTTACCATATGACACCAAGGTTGTGTTCCGTAGTCAAGATATTAAAAAAAGAAGATTAATAAGCTCATCTTACACGTAACGTCCAATATATGTACAAGTAGGTACTGGCCATAAAGAATGCCCATCGATCTTTATAAAGAGAATCGCTGATCCGTCAAACTTCGTACCGCCTCAGAATCAGTTTTTTCGTGACTATTAGAAGAAAGCTCTAAAACTCTGAAAGCCAGTCTTACCATGAAACATCGTTTTACCCATTTACTAGGCTGTGGAGGTCCTCGCAGTCGCTGCTTGTAAAATATACGCTAGATGATATTCAGCTGCATCTATTATAGTGTGACTGGACGCTGACCCCGATATAGTTGGATAAGGCAGGCAGATGTTAACAAGTTTGACAGTATCTCCTGAACCACCCTGGGTGGGAAGACTCTTGATGATTTTACCACTTGTCAGGTCTATAGGATATAGGTCTATCAAAAGATAAAAATCTCATCATCTGCCTAGCCTTTTTCCGAACTATATTGGGGTCGGCTTCCAGTCGAACCAGATTCAGCTAGAAATCAGTATTTTGCATAGAGCGACTGCCTGTTGGACTACCACAACCCAGTAACTGGGTAATATGATACCCCATGGTAAGACTTGTTGTCAGACTTTTATAGAGCTTCTGACTAACAATAACGACTGTCAAAGATCTACAAATGACAACCGGGACCAACGGTTTTACGTGCTTTCCGAGGAACGGAGGAAACTCGCTATGACAGATGGTCACCCATCCAGAGACCAACCTCGGCAAACGCGGCTTAATCCGGAAGATCGGCCTGTGCGGCTGTGATTATTTAGCCAGGAGCTCCTCAAATATGTCAAAAGATAAAACTCTAAAACACTGGAACTGATCAATCTTTTCGAAGGTCGCTCTGCATACTTTATGGCCGGTACCTTTAGTATCCCGGCTCGCAATTTAATTATCGCGCAATATCCGAACGAACACGAGGTATAACATAAGCCTGTTTGGTATCGCTTTGTTTTACAGTGAAGGTTTTAATCTTCAGTCAATTAGCGATTGTTTCTGAATTATTATAATTATTATTATTGAGATACGAATAGGGACTTTTTTTTAACGTGGTTATATCGGCAAATGTCGTCCGCCCCGGGCAGGACGGGACGCACTATGACTTGTACTGACTAAAATCCACGGTGTCCTTCAATAACTCTTTACGTTCTGGGGTCACGGCAATTCGCTAGTCCCATGATCTCAGGCTTTGGCCTTCTAAGGGAGGCTCAGTCTTATGACAGTCTGAGGCGCGCGTGGTACACAACGCGTCGTCGACCTGGATTGGTTCATGTTCGGACACCGAGTCGCCCATTACTCATGATAAAATTGCAATAATGTCAAAATTAACAATATCGGTGTCAATGTTCAGCCATTACGGCACAAATTAATTAGCGAGCTTGGAAGCTTTAAGGTAAACGTCCACAGGTCCGCATCGCACGTATCGAACGTATCGTACGTAACGGATTTTAGTTTGCCTCGTATTAAAACTCATAGTACAACTTCGACCACTGATCCGCATCGTACGGACGGCTCATCGGTAATGCCTAATGCGATGCGTAACAATGATGTCATACGGAATGCCGATCAGTGGACGCGTCCCGCACGCTTACCTACTGAACCATTTGTTCCATTTTTTTTCATAAATTCTTCTTCTGCTAATAAACAAGCAATAACAACTTCTGCATCGCTTTTACTTTCTCACAAACACTTTCTGAACGTACGATCACTAAAAAAATCCAAATGAAGGTGGTATCGGTAATCCGATTGCTGATACTCGCGTCGGCAATCCGATCGCTGCTGATACAAAAATCCGTTTGATGCGATGCGTCCGATACGTACGATGCGGACCTGTGGACGCTTACCTTTATACAACATAAAAATAAAAGCTGTTTACCCCTTTTTCGATTATCGAGTATTAATGAATATAAAATTGAAACAGCGATAAAATGCCACCATATCCTTTTAACAGTGTGATTTTACTCTCTACTTCGTGTCTTTAAATCGCTGAAGTGTTAAATATTCGATAAAAATCTTCACGATTATGGTGTCGTAAAATTCACGTTGAATTCTGTTTTTTTCTTGTGATTGTAGGCTGCACGGTTTTCATTTCGATCTCAGTACCCTTAGCACGAGTTTTCACTCTTTTACTTTACAGCGTCTTTCCAGTATTTACAGCGTTTCTTGTATGAAAAAACGAACAGCGCCTCTGGTGTGCGAAGAAGGAACTAATTTTTTCCTTGAAAATTGACAATTTGAAATTGTCAAAGTTTCAGTTTACTTTACTTCTCAAATACTGAAAACTCGTGCTAAGGGTACAGGTTGGGCAAAGTAAAAAACTCCTGAAACGTAAAGGGCTATTGAAGGACATCGTGGATTTTAGTCAGTACAAATCTGACAGTCCCTCCCGTGACACCCTGTAGCGATTTTTAAAAAGCTGTTTTAAAATCAGTCTCTTCCTTTTACTACTCAACGCTAAATAAGCCAAGTCCAACCTACCTACGGGTTGTATTAACCAAGCGTAAGTTAACAGACGGTTAAAGTATAACAAACGGTTGTATATCTAGATATAGATGTAGGGGACGCGTTAGCTCCGTAGGAAAAATGGCGTTAGTTTGATTTTGAAGTTTTTGGGTTACCCGATTGTGGTGAAGGGGGTGGTTATTTATTTATACAACGTGTAACGCCAAAAGCGCAAAACCTCTCGTAGAGTAACCCAGCCCCATGTTACTGAACAATTTTTGTTCTAAGACTTTTGGAAAAACAAAATTTGGTTTTCATGCAAAATGAGAAATTTGTGCGCACATCTGTATGAAAAAACCCATATTTTTTGTTTTTGCGAATTTCCAAAAGTCTAAGAACAAAAATTGTTCAATAACATGGGGCTGAGTTACCCCATGAGAGGTTTTGCGCTTTTGGCATTTAATACTTCTCGAGCATGACATGTATAAAACAGTACAGAGGCGGATTTATTGCCTTTGACATTTTCTTTCATTTTACCTTAGGGAGATGCAGAGAACCAAACAAAGTGGGTGCAAAATACTTTAAGAAAATAGTGAGATTGTTGTAGTTGGTGAATTTTATTAGTTCAAAAAACAACCATGTTGGTTTTGTAATATTTTATATGCAGTAACGCCTGCGTCGTGAATTGTAAAGCTTTTTTGATAAAAGAAAATCTGACTTCTGATCTCAAACATGCATTCTTCTGGATAAACACTTCAGAACGCTTTACCAATTAGGCTACTGCGGCTCCGCTCTTCGAGTTTGAATCTCTTTTATTTCCGTTTTTGAATATCTTGCGGTGACTTCGCGCCATCTATTGTAGCAGCGTCAAACTACTAGGTACATCAACACGTTGCTGCGGGTCGAGACGGAGTGGGAAGCGGTCGCCTCCTTCTGCGAAGCAGTAATGCTCGCGAAGGAGGAGGCACGCCGCGCGCGACCTCCCTCCGCCCCAACCGCGGTGTTGGACGCCCACGGCGACGGACGTCGCGAGACGATCTCCGGCCACCGTAGGCGCGGGCATGCGGGCAGCGAGTAAAGGGCAACTCGCTGCCCGACCAAGGACCATGCCCGGGTCAACGGCGCGTTGTGTCCCACGCGCGCCTCAAAGAGCGTCAGTTTACTGACGGGGCCCCCCTCTCAGAGGGCCAAAGCCTGCCGGGGTCGCGGGATTATTCCCTCACCGTGACCCCGGAACATAACAGGCTATTGAAGGACACCGTGGATTTTAGTCAGTAGAAGTCTGACAGTCCCTCCCGCCCTGCCCGGGGTTGGAGGACTCATTTGATTTTACCACGCTAAAAAAAAAAAAAGGTACATCAACACGTTGACAATACAATGAAATCAATGTTCATGACATCAGCATTATTCGAATGCTGACAGCATTTTCCAACTTCACATGTTTTCATAAAAACGAATTCAAACGTCAGGTGTCGTAACCTGGATCAAAAAAGTATTCGATGTGTTCATCCAGGTAAAAAAACCAAAAGTGTACCTAACATCCAAAACCGTTCAAAAGTTATTTTTTTTATGAACTAGCTGTGCCCGCAACTTCGTACGCGTGGATGTCGGAATTTAACAATGTATTTTTTAGTGCGAAGCGCTTAATTCTCGCCACGTTTTTTATAAATCATATCGTTTTCATATAAACCCTATATTTAGAATTTATTTAGATTTTTCAAGAATATTTGACGTGTTTGTAATAAACGCTCTCTGTCGTTCAAAGGCAGTAATACTATTCAATTGCCACTGGATTAGAGCACCCATTCCATCTCATTCCATCCCACTCCATCCGACTTCATCCGACTCCATCCCACTCTATCCCACTCCATCCTACTCCATCCCTCTCCATCCCATTTCATCCCACTCCATGCCGCTCCATCCCTCTCCATCCCAGTCTATCCCACTCCATCCTACTCCATCCCATTTCATCCCACTCCATCCCGCTCCATCCCTCTCCATCCCAGTCTTTCCCACTCTATCCCACTCCATCCTACTCCATTCCTCTCCATCCCATTTCATCCCACTCCATCCCGCTCCATCCCTCTCCATCCCAGTCTATCCCACTCTATCCCGCTCCACCCAATTTCATCCCACTCCATCACGCTCCATCCCTCTCCATCCCACTCTATCCCACTCTATCCCACTCCATCTTACTCCATCCCTCTCCATCCCATTTCATCCCACTCCATCCCGCTCCATCCCTCTACATCCCAGTCTATCCCACTCCATCCTACTCCATCCCTCTCCATCCCATTTCATCCCACTCCATCCCGCTCCATCCCTCTCCATCCCACTCCATCCCACTCCATCCCACTCCACCCCGCTCCATCTCATTCCATCCCACTCCATCCCTTTTCATCCCACTTCATCCCACTCCATCCCACTCCATCTCACTCCATCCCACACCATCCCACTCCATCCCACAACATCCCACTCCATCCCACACCAACCCACTCCATACCACTCCATCCCACTCCGTCCCTCTCCATCCCACTCCATCCCACTCCATCCTACTCCATCTCACTCCATCCCGCTTCATCCTACTCCATCTCACTCCATCCCGCTTCATCCTACTCCATCTCACTCCATCCCGCTTCATTCTACTCCATCCTCTTCCATAACATTCCATCCCATTAATTTGAGTCTAATCTAATAAAAACCTTTTCTTTCTTTCTTTCATTCCATTCCATTATATTCTATTCCATTCCACTCTACTCTACTCTACTCCACTCCACTCCAAGCCACTCCACTCCAGTCCACACCATATTTGAATAGGTTTGTAGTTTTTCAATTCCAAGCTAGATCGCGCTACTGAACTGCGCGTCTCAGTGTGAACTGACCGTAATTTTACTTCTGGATCACTTTAAATTCAAATATCTTTTGATAGACTGATCCGATTTCAATGAAACAAAAACTAAATGTTACTTCAAGTTACGGTCAGTCGTTGTGTATTAAAGTTATCTACATAGCTTTCGTACATTTAACGTGATGCCCGAACAAATAAACATACAAACAGACAAACAGACATACAGACAAAAATTCTAAAAATGCTAGAAATGGGTTCTATTGGTTGTCCTTTAACACGCTCGCTATATTTTTTGAGTTTTTTTTTAATGTACAAAAATTATTTTTCTACAGTTTTATTATATGTATAGATATAGATAGATTATATTATATGTATAGATAAGTAACGAACATTAATTATTAATCCTCACAAACTTTTGCATTTATAACGTTAGTAAGATTATGGTTGTCATTAAATCGTATATTATTTTATTATGACGTAAATAAATCGCATTATAATAAATAAAATCCATACTAATAACATTCCTTATTAACCTTAAACACTTAATAGAATCATACCTCAACATCTCAACAACCCTTCACAAAAAAAAACAACCCCTTCAATTCTAAAAACCCCAGTTTCCCTCTTAACCCTCTTTCACACCCCGCAGTTCAAAACATACCTACACTCCCTGAGTATACATAAAGTCCACGAGCCCTTATAGCTTCAGTCGATTCTCAGCTCGCGTTGAGAGTGGTCGCATCCCTCTCCGCTAGAAAAATCATAAATAATAAAAAAAGAAACAAAATACAAAACGTACCACGGACTTAATAAAAAAAAGTATAATAAAGACTTACACCTCGTTCGTGAGTGAGTGTTCTAGTGTGTGTTTTTTTTTTAAAGTTACGAGGCTAAGGTAAGCGTATTCAAGGTCGTTGAGCTTTTGTTCGTCGTATCTATGGTATTTTCCGTTTTTGTTTTTTTTAGATAAAAGGTGTATGGTGATCCGGTTTTTCTTACTACGGTGAAATAAATATTTTTTCTAACAATTACGGAAGGAATATAAACTGAGAAAAATATTTTTGTATGTTGTTTTTCTATGTAAGGTAAAAGAAAATGTATTTTCGGGAAAATTGATTGGTTTTATGCCTATTTGATTATGATTTATTTATTTATTTCTTTAAATTATTGGGTAAATATTCTAATTATTTTTAGTAAAAATGTAGGTATTACTTAAAAGACACAGAATTTTTATCAAATTTTTAAAAGCAATCTCTCTTAAAAGACTATCTGAATAATTCTATTCAGCAATTTTTAGAGCAGTCACTTTCAATACGAAAAAAATACTTATTGCTTTTTTTATTTATTTGAAAATAACATTATTTTTTATTAAAGTTATACAAATATAAATAATTATTTTCAAAGCACAGAAAAGAGAAATAAAGATAGTATGAAAAGGTTTCAATATTTTTTATAATACTTGTCAACTATTATAATTATTTACATTACTTTAAAAAATATTATAAAATGAAAGTCACTTATCGTGTGGACGCGTTATTTTAACACACGCAGCGTTTTATTTATGATGCGGTTATCACAAAGAAAATTAATTTCTAAAAGTTTTAGCAAGTAATAGTAAAATTGGAAATTATTATTGGAAATGGGATTTATAAGGGGAAGTTTGAAAGTGGCGCCTGTTACAGAAAAACATAAAGGGAATCGTCTATCTTGGTATGAACGAACATAATTATGATGAGGAGGGATGACACTCATGTGACTAAGAGAGTGATGAGTATGAATGAATTTTGAAGGATGGAGAGGAAGAGGAAGGCCAAAGAAAAGATGGATGGATTGTCTAAGGAATGATATGAAAGAAAAAGGAGTAAATGATACTGTGACGTCTGATAGGGGAGAATGGAAAAAAGACGTGTTGCGAGGACCACAAGTAAAATTGACAGGCCTGTTGGTCTAGTGGTTAGTGACCCTAACTGCTATGCCGGAGGTCGTGGGTTCGATTCCCACCCAGGACAAATGTTTGTGTGTTGAGCACAATCATTTGTTCTGTGTCTGGGTGTAATTTATCTATAAGATGTATGTATTTAGAAAATATAAAAGTATGTTTATCAGTTGTCTAGTACCCATAACACAAGCTCTGCTTAGCTTGGGACTGGGGAGATGGCGTTGTGTGATAGTTGTGGAATATTATGAAAAAAAAAATGGGACAACTCTTTGACCAGCGATGGGACAGAACAGGACTGACTTAAAAAGAAGCTGATTCATATTATAGACAAAGTTAAACCATTTATTTCAATTCCGCCATTAAAAAGCACTTAGGAAACCAAACTTTAAACATAAAGGCAGTTGAATTCACTCTACACGTATTCGCGAGGGAAGTTTTGTTAATTCTTAAGAGGATAGAATAGCTGCTGCCATTTCAAAAAATAGGTATTTAGAAAAACTTGTACTGTCCCTCTCACGCGTTGAAAAAACCCCGATCGTGCGATAGAGAGCGTTGCAGCTTGCGACTGACTGTAAGTATTTTTATATGAAATTAGTCTCTCGGGAGAAAACGTTTTTCACATACTAAATCACGACCAATCTCTTAGATTTTGGTGTCAATCGTTTCAGCATATTATATTCTAGGTTTGTAGGTTTTGTTTTTTGTCTTAAACTTTTTTGTTTTTTAAATACAAAGGTATTACTTTAATGAAAATTTTGTCATAAAAATAGTAACTTTTAGGCGCCTGTAACTTTCAAACTATTAAAAATTTTGAAAAAAAAATAAAACCTGTAAACCTAGTTTTGTACTGTGTCAGATGCATTCTAAAAAATCATTGAGATAGGATAACATCTAGGGGGAGGAAAACGTTTTCTCTTTTTGTATGGACGAGCGCTCGGTAGACGATCCTCTTAAAAAAATACGAAGACGTGTGGCATCTAGCAATACGCACTGGGACCGCCTGGTGGAATATGACCCACTCTGCCTCACAGAGAGGTATGTGTCCCAGCAGTGGGAACATTTTAGGTTGATGATGATTCTTTTAAAATACTTAGGTAATGATGTTTTGTGTACGTTATAGTTAATTTTAAAAAGATGTACACAGAAAAATCTAAACGCATTTTTATTTAAGTGTGGTGTATTCAGTATCTCCTTTTTTTTTACTCTTGTCCCGATTGTCGTTATGTCCAACGCGTTCCTCATGCACGGGGTTGTGAGTTCAAATCCAGGCAAGTACCAATGTGTTTTTTCTAACGTATTTTATATTTTTTTAAACTTCATCTTGCACATCAATGACATTAGTGAATTCCATGAGGAAATCTAGACTAAGGAATCCTACCCATGGCACGATGCGACGCGATTCGAAAGATTGCGATTCAAGTGAAAGTCAACCTTGCCACTAAGAGAATAATGATGCGATTCGATTGACTTGCGGCGTTTTACCCAGGTCGGCGTGTTACCCTACTAGAAGGGGGCGCAAAGGCACAGCATGACGGGTTATGGGACATCTCGCCCACGAAAAAACTGGCCCACAGGCCAGATGTCCCCTTTTTAAAATGTACATGGGTATATTGGCCCGGACCAATTTAGTATAACGGGTCAGATGTCTTCTATTAAATAGTGTAGGGATAATTTGGCAACATTGTACATATTTAATTAAATATTTGTTCATTATTAATCAGCAAAAGTACTAGGCAAGCATAAGCTCAAAGTGGTATGTACTTAAATAATCCTGACTAGAATTATTATTTAAGTACATAATTATACTACTTTGAACTTATGCTTGCCTAGTATTTTTGCCGATTATATTTGTATTGAACAGATATTTAATTAAAAATGGGTATACGATTTTGCCGAAATATCCCGTTACTATTTAATAGAAGACATCTGACCCGTTACACTGAATTGGTCCGGGCCAATATACCCATGCACATTTTAAAAAGGGGACATCTGGCCTGTGGGCCAGTTTTTCCGTGGGCGAGATGTCCCATAACCCAGCATGACAATGTGATTCAAATAACTTACGAGTCTTTTTACCGACTTCAAAAAAAAGGAGGTTATCAATTCGACCCGTATGTATGTAATATTATCAGAACTGCCCAGTTTTCGCATATGTTAGTCTATATCAGCGTCTGAACAAATGTACCAAACATACGTGTATGTATGTATGTATGTTTTTATGTTTGTGCACGCATATCTCCGGAACTACAAGTCCGATTTAAGTAATTCTTTTTTTATTGTACTAGGTATTGTTCAACTTAGGGTACACTGCAAGTTTCATCAAAATCGGTTCAGTAGTTTTAGAGATATGGATTTTTTTCGTTGTGACGGATTACAAGATAAGTGCACATCATGTAAGAAAACTTTGTATTTTACAAGAATTTGGGTTGAATATTTAATAAATAAACTAAAAAGGGTAAAATTAAAACTTTTTCAAAAAAAATATAACCGCCTTCAAAAACAACCACAAAAAAGTGTAAAATAATCTACAAAATAACTTTTCTTTCGGAAGTCGGTGCCTTTGTATTTTTTCTTTTCATTGTCTTTTTAGCCACCGACTTCCGAAAGAAAAGTTATTTTGTAGATTATTTTACACTTTTTTGTGGTTGTTTTTGAAGGCGGTTATATTTTTTTTTGAAAAAGTTTTTATTTTACTCTTTTTAGTTTAAATATTCAACCCAAATTCTTGTTAAGAACATTATTCTCTTACATGTGCACTAGAATTTTGTAATCCTTCGCACCAGTACTTACATCACTCATGTACACATTAAGCTAATAAAATTCCATATCTCAAAAATTACTGAACCGATTTTGATGAAACTTGCAGTATTCTCTTAGTTAAATGATACCTAGTACAACAAAAAAAGAATTACTTAAATCGGACTTGTAGTTCCGGAGATATAAATCAATCTATGCCTACTCCTTACTATTAAGGAGTTGTACCTTCCATCATCAGGTCATCCACCTGAGATGATGATTATCAGATGCAGATACTTGAACAGCTTTAGAAAATATATGAAAATGGTACTATGTGCCTATAAAATTTGAAGGTTGCCCTCAATTTCCCTAGGATCCCATCATCAGATCCTGACCTGGTGATCATGGGACCAATTGGAAAGTATACCCTTTCAAACAAAAGAAAAAAATTCCAAATCGGTCCAGGCGTCTTCGAGAAATCGGGGAACATACATAAAAAAAAAAAAAAAAAGATTCCGACGAATTGAGAACCTCCTCCTTTTTTTGAAGTCGGTTAAAAACTTAAAAAAAAAGTGCCGACTTCAAAAACAAATACAAAAAAGTTTAAAATAACCTTTCTTTCGGAAGTCGGTGGCAATAGTCAATGAAATAATAAAAATCAAAGCCACCGACTTCCGAAAGAAAGGTTATTTTAAACTTTTTTGTATTTGTTTTTATATCGTAAAAACCAGACGAAACAGGGTGATATTGCTAGTTTAAAATACAAGTCGTAGTAGAAACGAAATGATTACAACAACTCAAAAACCAATATTATTTTAGGCAGTTTGAAGTTAATAGAATATGAAATGCCTGCCTCTAAGAACAGTTTTGTGGAAAACTATTACATAAATACATAAATAATAGCTTTCAAAACCGCTTGCTTGGATTTCGGTAATTATTGTTCTACGATCTAGGTTCTTTTTTTTTAACGTGGTAAATTAATCAAATGAGTCCTCCCACCCCCATACTGTCAGATTTTTACTGACTAAAATCCACGGTGTCCTTCAACAGCCCTTTATGTTCCTGGGTCACGGTAAGGAAATAATCCCGCGACCACGGCAGGCTTTGGCCCTCTGAGAGGGGGGCCCCGTCAGAGGATAAAAAAGTATGCTGTCAGTCTAAACTGAGTTTTTAAGCTATTGCATAGCTTTTATCGCGGGCTCTAAGCGCGGCGACCGAATCGAGAAATTCCGTGACGAAAATAACCCTAACAAAAAATCTAACGAAAATAAACCTAGTACCCCGCATCGTCTAACGTCGCTTTAGTTCGGCAGATTGTGATTGTTTTTTAGACATTTCACTTGATAGACGAGGCTGACCAAGTGAAAGCAGACTAAAAAAAAGAAAGAAAAAAATGCATAAGTTGATAAAAATACTATGCAACAGCTTTACCGCGGCAATCTTCGAGTGCCACAAGTATTTTTTAATTACGGGCAAAATATCATAATGTTAGGTATTATTTTTCATGATAACTGTTTTTCTCTTGATTGTAGTTACCTGTTAAAAAGAGTAAGGCCCGCTTGCAGAAGCCGGGTTATCTTTTAACTCAGAGTTAGTTGCGTTGGAGGACTCATTATATGATTTTACCACCAAAAAAAAAAGCGTATCATACCCAGTTTTTAAAAATAAAATGAAGGGCCTAAAGGGGTTAGAACAAAATTAATAGTGGAATACAGAGGAATTTTGAGAAAATAAAATCATCTGCATAGCCTTTTCCCAACTATATTGTAGTCGGCTTCCAGTCGAACCAGATGCAGCTGAATATTATATGGAGCGACTACCTATCAGATTTCCACAACACAGTAACTGCTTGTCAGACTTTTAGAGCTTCTTACTAATAGTAACGACTGTCAAAGATCCACAAATGACAGCCAAGACCAACGACTTTACTTCGCGATTTACCCTTTTAGTTGGACCTCTGAGCCTGTTATAATATAGCCACGAGCTTTTCTAAAATGAAATAACTAAGCATTTTCTTCGGCTACAATAAATTATATAATATGTCGGAGTATTTCACATCACAAAAACAATTATTTAGCCGTCTGAAAAGCTATTTTTAACTTGGAAAACATGCCTCGGGCTTGCCGCACGTGCACAGTATTTATTTTATAACTTTATTGTATTTTATATGATAAAAATTTATTAAGCTATTGCATAGTTTTTATCGCGGAATCTGAGCGCAGCTACAGAATCAAGAAATTCCGTAATAAAAATAAACCTGACACCCCGCATCGTCTAACGTCGTTTCAGTTCGGTAGACTTCGGCACGGTGTTTATTTTTCTTGACGTTTCACTTGATGGACGTGGCAAATCGTAGCTTAAAAAAAAGAAAAAAAAAATTAGCATAATGTATATGTTGGTAGCATAAGTTGATATTTTTTTTTATCAACTTATGCTATCAACATTATTATTTTTTATGATTAAATCAACATTATGCTCATTTTATTTCGGGTCGCTTTACCGCGGCAATCCCAGAGTGCCACACGTATTTTTTCTATTTTATTTATCGGGACACGATTATCGTATAAAGAAATATAGGTACTATAAATTAACTAAATTGAGAACATCCTCTTTAGTTTTGAAGTAGGTTAAAAAGGGTTATCATTTTGAATATGACATAAAAGGGTTCAGTGTAATAGACATTGTATATTATCTTAGCCAAGGGTCTGACAAACTTGAGAAATTCCATTTCGGTATTATAACATTATTATATTATTGTATAAATCTTTATACTAGTAACTCGCCCCGGCTTCGGACACTTCATATTATTATCTATTTGTGTGAGTCTTTCTAAAATGTTTAGAGTCGATTTAAGAGCCCATACTAACTCAAATGGCTTAGCAGAATCCTGTGGTACGTCGAAAATACTGCAGCATTAATTTTGAAATAAATATACCTATGGTAAAGTTGAGGATTAATGTTAGGTCTTACGTTTGTCGAAAACATGATTCCATAAAATTTTCTCGATTGAAAAAAAAAACCAAAGTCATCTCTAAATTAAACAATAAAACGCTGGCAATCATAAAATACTTAAAATATCATGAAGCTTTTATATTAACTGAACTAACTATAAAGCAGGTCTCATGTTATTTATTCTTTTGAATTTACTTTGAAACGTCTAATGAACTTGACTCGTTTTGTCAATACATCATCTGCCTAGCCTAGCCTAGCTATCAATATTTTACATGGAGCGACTGCCTGTCGGACCTCCACAATCCAGTAACTGGGTAATACGATACCCCATGGTAAGACTGGTTGTCAGACTTTAGAGCTTCTGACAGTGATTAATGACTGTCAAAGGTCTACAAATGACAGCCGGGACCAACGGCTTTACGTGTTTTCCGAGACACGGAGGAACCTCGCTATGACAGAATGGTCACAGACCAACCTCTGCAAGCGCGACTTATCTCGGAAGATCAGCCTGTGCGGCTGTAATTATTTAGCCACGATCTTCTCTCGTTTTATGAGTAAAATCTCGAATTTTTTCTATATCAACACCAAATGTAGGTAACATGCAAGATCTCGTATTGACAATCTCGATTCGAGATTGCACTACTTGTACTGAAAGTCTGTGATTTAAAACAAAACCCTTTACTACGTCTTGTTTCTTGGTTTAAATAGAAAATGCCAGTCTTATCGAGAAATCTAGACATTTGAATAGGAAACAACTTTATCTAGATTTGAGAGACACCTGTTGAATATTTTAAGTTAAAAGAAAATTAAAGATATTTTGTTTCTTGTTTTTTTTACGTTTCTTGAGTCATTCAAGCTATAGTGAGGTTAAGTAAAGCAGTCTTGGTTATGATAAAGATGGGTAACCTGAACATTTTCAAGATAATATACTTTTTTAGATTTAGTATCAATTTGTAATAGGCTCGCGGCTAAATAATTACAGCCGCACAGGCCGATGTTCCGGGTTAAGCCGCGCTTACCGAGATGGGTCTGTGTATGGGTGACATATATTATGGTCATCTGTCATAGCGAGTTTCCTCCGTGCCTCGGAAAGCACGTAAAGCCGTTGATACCAGCTGTCATTTATAGATCTTTGACAGTCGTTACTGTTAGTCAGAATAACCAGTCATATAATGGGGTATCGTATTACCTAGTTACAGGGTTGTGGAGGTCCGACAGGCAGTCGCTCCATGTAAAATACTGACATTCAGTTGCATCTGGTTCGTCTCCTCATGGTAAGACTAGAACCTACAAACAACTCATCATCAGCCTATAATGTTCCCACTGCTGGGACACAGGACAGAGAAGGATTGGGCCATAATCCACCACGCGGTTCCGCGGGTTGGTAGCTGTCACATGTCTTCGAATTTTCGGTTCTAGGACATGCCAGTTTCCTCACGATGTTTTCCTTCACCGTTTTGAGAGCAGTGGTGATGAAATAAATTACACAAAGTAATGGGCTTGCCTGAATTCGAACCCAAGACCTACAACTCGTAAGTTGGGACCGATACCATTGGGCCACCACTATCAAACACTATAGGTATTTTAGGTCGTACGCATTAAGTGGACCCCTTTTGTAAGACGACTAAAAATTTCACGGTGTATACAACTAAACATACCTAAATAAATAAATTAAATTATTCCTTTCCACCATTTCGCAATTCTGTAGCTGCCTTCGTAGCACGTCTACGCCGTACCATCTTATTACTATGATTTGAATACTGGCTTTGTAAATATTCATAGTTTCCTTGAAGGTAACTTGCTATTAGCTTTTTGTGAAGGACTTTAAGACCTTTGGAACTTTAATAAGTACTTTTTTTATTGGGAGCACTTTTCCTGTAATTTTCTCTGCAATTGGTTTTGCATTTTTTTAAATTTGAGAACACGTTTTACCCTCTTTAAGGGAAATTTTTGTCTTTGCAAGTTTTTAATTATACCTATGTTATTTCTTGCGGTAAAGCTACATATGGGAAAATTTACATGGAAAATTAAACAAAAGAAAAAAAAATATTGTTACGTCGATCGAATTGCGAGACCTATCTACGAGGTTCTCGAAAGTTCCACAAGGTTCTCGACAATTCTACTCAAGTTCGGTCAGGAAATTTCTAGAAAGTTCTACCCTGTTCTAGATGTTTCGAGATGGTTCTAGAATGTTCCAGAAGGTATGGGTTTACATCGAAGTCAAAGGATGTTTCCAGAACATTCGACCACCTTCTAGAAACATCTAGTGGGTCCGGCCGAGGTATAAAAAGGGGCGCCGATCGGCGACCGAGTCAGTCTAGTTTTGACTACGATCGAGGCGACTCGAAGTGAAATACAAGCGATATCTAAGTGAGTTCTACGTGTGATTAAGAGTGCGTATAAGTGTTAAAGTGTTGAGTAGTGTTTTGTGATTGTTTTAATTTGTGATTTGTCTGTGAATAAAGTTGTATTTGGTTTTAATTGGTGTTAATTAATTCATCCCAATACCCAGCTCGTAACATTTGGTGTCAGAAGTGAGGGATAAAATGCCGATTTTACCAAAGGACGACACAGACGGTATTCGTACCAGGAGTCAGCGCCAGCAAGACATGGACCAGAGGCGGTTTGGAGGTTCCCCGATACAGACGCCGGGTGGTGCTCAGCCTACGACGGAACCAGCCGCTGGTCCATCTGCAGTCTCTTCAGCACCAGTGGGTCCAGACCTGTCTGCGCTTATGGCGCTGCTGCAGGAACAGGCTCGCCGCCAGGAGGAGCAGGCTCGCCGCCAAGAGGAGCAGGCTCGACGCCTGGAAGAGCAGCTACAAAAGGACAAGGAGGAGCAAGCTCGCCGCCAGGAGGAGCAGGCTCGCCGCCTGGAAGAACAGCTACAAAAGGATAAGGAGGAGCAGGCCCGACGCCAAGAGGAGCAGGCCCGCCGCCAGGAGGAGCAGTCTCGCCGCCTGGAAGAACAGTTACAAAAGGATAAGGAGGAGCAGGCCCGCCGCCAGGAGGAGCAAATGTTCCTGATAAAAGACCTGCACTCGACATTTGGCAAAGAGCTCAAAGTGGTTAAAGAGCAAGTCAATCAGCACGAGAATCGCATCTCTGAAGCTGAGGTCCAAATTGCCGGAGTGAAGAAGGCTTTGGGTGAACTTCGGTCTGGAGACGGGGTTGTGTGTCCAGTGATTGCTGCACCTTCGGCACGAGGATTTAAGGTGCCACCATTCGACGGAACATCTTCATGGTCGGCATACAGGATGCAGTTTGAGGCCGTTATGAAGGCGAATGGGTGGACGAAAGAGCAAGCAATGACGGCGCTCACCTTAGGCCTACGAGACCAGGCCCTGACCGTACTTGAGGCTCTTGGCAAGGATGTGAGTTACGATCAGCTGCTGGAAGCGTTGGAATCCAGGTACGGCGACGCGCACTTGGAGCACGTATTTCGCGCTAAGCTAAAGGATCGTGTTCAACGTAGTGCTGAGAGCCTACAGCAGTGGGCTCTGGAAATTGAAAAGATGGTCCGAAAGGCATACCAGTCTGCTCCTGCCCTGATCAATGGTAATCTCGTACAGGCATTCGTCGACGGAATACGTGACTTGGAAGTCAGAGCCGCCGTAAGACTTGGGCATCACGAAACATTAAAGGATGCCTTGGCTCATGCGTTGGAAGTAGAAGCAGTGAGGCAAGATCATCGCACGCATCGCGTCAGAGAAGTAGTGGAATCACCTGTACGCGACCGACCACAAGGGTACAGTCCCAGGTGCTATACTTGTGGGGAAAAAGGTCATCTTCGGTCCAGCTGCCCCAAGCGAAATACAGCAAGAGAAGATCAATCCCAGCAGGGAAGAGGGGCCGATAAGACTGCCCAGCAACAGCAGGGAAACGAGTAAACGCCAGGACTGAGGGGCGGGTGCTGGCTGGTATGGAAAGAGCCCCGAGGATCTCGATCTCACAGGCCCATGACGGAAACAGCCTGATCATCAAAGGCGAAGTCAACGGAAAACCATGCAAATTGACACTCGATACAGGAGCTTCTCACACGGTCGTCAATTCAAATCTAGCAAGTCGGTTCCTTGGGGACTTCTTCAACAACCACGACCGCATACAATTACTGACAGCCACCGGTCAGCACATAACCGTCCGAGGCAAGAAGGAGGTGAAGTTAAAACTAGGTCATAAAGCATATTGGCATAATGTCATCGTGGCTGACATAGTAGACGATTGCATCTTGGGCTTGGACTTTATGCGGAAATATCGTTGTGAGATCGATGTTGATCGAGGAGTGTTGAAATGTGGTAAAGAAGAGATCTTTATGGAAAGTACACCGTCAGAAAAAGTGCTTCGCTTGAAATTTGACGTGTCAACACTTCTGGAAAACTGCGATCTAACTGGAGTAGAAATGGATAAGGCTAAGAAAACGTTACTCCAGTATGCCGACATGTTCTCTACAGATGATGCTGACATAGGGAGAACAGGGCTGGTTCAGCACAAAATTAACACTGGCAATGAGTTACCAATCCGACAACGACCAAGAAGGGTGCCGGTTGCTCGCGAAAAGGAAGTGAAGGAGATGATTGAGCGCATGGTGAAGAACAGTTTTATAGAGCCTTCATCTAGTCCGTGGTGTTCTCCTGTGGTCCTAGTGAAGAAAAAGGACGGCAACACGCGGTTTTGTGTGGACTATCGACGGTTAAACGACGTCACGAAAAAAGACAGTTACCCACTACCTAGGATCGATGACACATTGGATACGCTGACAGGAATGAGGTGGTTCACAACGTTAGACCTGAAAAGCGGCTACTGGCAAGTGGAAATAGACCCTAAAGACAAGGAGAAAACTGCATTTTCCACAGGAAAGGGCCTATGGCAGTTTAAAGTCATGCCATTTGGATTGTGCAATGCTCCTGCGACATTTGAAAGGTTGATGGAGCAAGTACTTGCTGGATTGATCGGAGACGCATGTCTTGTCTATTTGGATGACATCATCATCGTGGGCCGAACATTTGAAGACCACCTTCAAAACCTAACTAAAGTGCTGTCGAAAATCCGAGGGGCAAATCTTAAGTTAAGTCCGGAAAAGTGTTCATTTTTCAGGAGACAAGTGAACTTTTTAGGACACATAGTTTCGGAGGAAGGTGTTCAGACAGACCCGGAGAAAATCGTCGCCGTCAAGGAATGGCCAGTTCCGAAAGACAAGACGGAGGTCAGAGCATTTTTAGGTTTATGCTCCTACTATCGACGGTTTGTCAAGAATTTTGCTGATATTGCAAAACCTCTACACAAACTTACTGAGGAGAAGCAACAATTCTGTTGGGACGAGAACTGTGACATCGCATTCCAGGAATTAAAGAAACGTCTGTGCAATTCACCTATTCTTGACTATCCTGACACTGAAAATGACTTCATAGTTGACACAGACGCAAGTAATACTGGAATTGGTGGGGTGTTGTCTCAACGGAAAGGAAATCAGGAAGTTGTTATAGCTTACTACAGCAAATCTCTATCGAAACCAGAAAGAAATTACTGCGTTACGAGAAGGGAATTACTTGCCGTAGTAAAGACTTTGCAGCACTTCAGTAAGTATCTGCTGGGACGAAAATTCTTATTGCGAACGGACCATGCCGCATTAAAGTGGCTATTGCAATTCAAGAATCCAGAGGGACAGGTGGCGAGGTGGATTGAGCTACTACAAGAGTTTGACTTCGTAACTGAACATCGCAGTGGGAGGGCACATGGTAACGCAGATGCACTGTCTAGAAGACCTTGCCATGAAGACTGTAAGCACTGCAACAGGCAAGAGGCCAAGGAGGTAGTGCCTGTTAGAATGCTAAGAACGGATCTCAGTAACGAATGGAAGGAAACCTTACAGCATGCTCAGCAAAATGACGCAGACATTAAACCAATTTTCGACTGGATTAAAGCTGGTGCTCCTAAACCCAAGTGGAGTGATGTAGCTGCGATGAGTTCCATCACTAAGAGTTATTGGGCGCAATGGAACAGCTTGGTTATCCAGGAAGGAGTCTTGTGCCGTAAATGGGAAAACGCTCGAGGAGACAACTGTCACTTACAAATGGTGGTCCCCAGAGCCAAAGTACCGGATGTGTTGCGGCTCTACCACGACGGATGTTCAGGTGGACATATGGGTGTAAAAAGGACCCTACTGAAAATACGTGAGCGATTTTACTGGATCCATTGTCGTGAAGATGTGGAGGACTGGTGTCGGAAATGTACCAGTTGTGCGGCTGTGAAGGGACCCCAGACACGCAGCAGAGGTGCTTTGCAGATATACAACGTTGGAGCCCCGTGGGAACGGATAGCACTAGACGTGGCAGGACCATTTCCAGAAAGTGAAAACGGGAACAAGTACTTCATGGTTGTCATGGATTACTTCACAAAGTGGCCAGAAGTCTTCGCCATTCCTAACCAGGAAGCTACAACAGTCGCAGATAAATTGGTTCAGGAGGTCTTCTGTCGTTTTGGAGTACCCTTGGAAATACACAGCGACCAAGGAAGGAATTTTGAATCACAAGTATTCCAGGAGACTTGTCGGCTGATGGGTACTCACAAGACTAGAACGACTTCCTACCATCCACAATCTGATGGAATGGTGGAGCGGTTCAATCAAACGTTGGAGAGATACCTGGCCAAGGTTGTGGAAAGCAGGCAAAGAGATTGGGATAAGCACATACAGCCATTTCTTCTGTCATACCGTAGTGCAGTTCACGAAAGTACAGCTGTGACACCAGCCTTCGCGAACTTTGGAAGGGAATTACGGTTGCCTGCTGATCTCATCACCGGAACCCCTCCTGATACTCCATGCAGTGTAACCGATTATGCAAATGACTTGCGTAACAAGTTGAACGATGTATATGAGCATATCAGACAATCCGGCCAACAAATGTCTGAAAAGATGAAGACCCGATACGACCGGAAGACAAACAATAGAGGTTTCGACGAGGGGTCACTTGTGTGGTTGCATAACCCAGTGCGTAGCAAAGGGAAGTCTCCTAAATTACAAGCAAAATGGGATGGGCCATACCGAGTCGTGACCAGGATTAACGACGTCACCTACCGGATACAAAAGGGTCTACGTGGCGCGCCCAAGATTGTCCATGTTGACCGTTTGGCGCGATACAACGGGACTAACGATGCTCGGGACGAGCATGTCTAAGGAGGGGGCAGTGTTACGTCGATCGAATTGCGAGACCTATCTACGAGGTTCTCGAAAGTTCCACAAGGTTCTCGACAATTCTACTCAAGTTCGGTCAGGAAATTTCTAGAAAGTTCTACCCTGTTCTAGATGTTTCGAGATGGTTCTAGAATGTTCCAGAAGGTATGGGTTTACATCGAAGTCAAAGGATGTTTCCAGAACATTCGACCACCTTCTAGAAACATCTAGTGGGTCCGGCCGAGGTATAAAAAGGGGCGCCGATCGGCGACCGAGTCAGTCTAGTTTTGACTACGATCGAGGCGACTCGAAGTGAAATACAAGCGATATCTAAGTGAGTTCTACGTGTGATTAAGAGTGCGTATAAGTGTTAAAGTGTTGAGTAGTGTTTTGTGATTGTTTTAATTTGTGATTTGTCTGTGAATAAAGTTGTATTTGGTTTTAATTGGTGTTAATTAATTCATCCCAATACCCCGCTCGTAACAATATCTTCTTCTTTCCTGATCTACAACGTGTAACGTTAATAGCGCAAAACCTCTCGTGGGGTAACTCAGCCCATGTTATTGTTTGTGTGTTTGCTCGATCAATTTGTCATTTTGTATGAAAAATTTCTTTTTTTTTCCAAAAGTTTTAGAACAAACATTGATCAGTAACATGCGCTGAGTAACCCCACGAGAGGTTTTGCGCTATTAACGTTACACGTTGTTTATCAGACTAACCGCAACACTTTTTTTTCATACAGAAAATCAGATTATAGCAATTATTTATTATTTATATTTTTTTTTATAATAACCAAACCTTGCTAAAAAAAAAAACATTATAATTATTATACAATAAATTGGACGTCCCTTACCCAACGCATCGGCTATAAAAAATACACAATAGAGTATGAAAAAAAAAAAGAAATACCCACGGGTTTGAAAAAAAAAAATCACCACGTTAACAGCAATGCCCATTAAAAAAAAAAAAAAAACAACTCACTATTTCCAACTTTGCAACAGAATCCAACCGTATCAAATATCTTTCAACAAAAGCGTTCTCTACATAGTCTCTACGTAGAGTCGCGTTACAAAATACTGCTCTACGTGACGCCATTACCGGAGGTTTTAAATAAAAACCTTATGTACCAGTTTTCTTAGCGGAATTGCTTTTTTTAGTTCTACATTGCACGTAGAGCGAAGATGTAGAGCAAATGATTTTTTAGCTTGTATACGTTTTCTGCTGAGTTGTAGAGTAAGGACAGGCATCTGCAAGTACTCGTAAAATATACACAATTTTAGAATGAGGTCAACCGCTGAATCCAACTCAGCTGGGCAGCGTTCATGAAACTGCGCAAAGCCTGCTCTGCACAACTCGCGAAGTTGCCTCGACGAAGTATTCGTCGAAGTTGATCGAAGTCCCGAAGTATGTGACTACACACTCGTGCAACTTCGCAAGGAGCTCATTGAGCCTCTTGACTCGGGCAAAAACCGACAAAAAATGGAAGTCGCCCGAAGCGAGACGAAATTACACGAAGCGAAGGGCCCTTCTAGACTATCGTATTCGGTCAACTTCGAGCAACTTCGCGAGTAGTGTAGCAGCCTTAACGTTTTCTCGTCCAGAATAACTCAGTGCCTCTCACTCTCACATTCAGTGGACTCACGAATTACCACGAAAAGTAAAGGGCTATTGAACGACACCGTGGATTTTAGTTAGTACGAGTTTGACAGTCCCTCTCGCTCTGCCTTGGTAAATCTTCAAAGAGTATTCCCACTCATTTGAAGATTTTGAAAGTCTAAAAAAAAATGGCGGTCCTTTCAGATTGCTTTGAGACAGTTTTGGAACACAACACGCCTTCGACAATCCTGTCAACCTTTTCATTCTACACATGGATATTTATATCACATTTAAGCATATTGAATCAACGTCTAATTCCCACAGATAATATTCATTGAATAGAAACTTTGGAGTCTTTGATCAGTGGCCGTATTAAGCGCATTGGGTACGCGTGTGTGGGTTCTATACTCGGGAAGGGTAAGGTATTTACTCGCACCCTTAAAGCTCGTTCACGACTATGGTCTAAGCTATGAACGGAGCGATGGGCGGCCGGGGATAGACATTAGTTGCTTTTTACTTACTTTGTTGTAACGAAGTTGCCACTGGCGGCGCCTCGTAGCGAGTTTCAAGCATTTCTATAAGGGTAGTTCTTCAGAGACAAAATTTTCGATGTCTGTGGGTATATTTCTGTAACCAACTAACAAAACGGCATGTAATATTTTTTTCTGTACAGTTTAGCTTTAGCTCTACCTGGGACAAATTCTATTTTTTTAATAGTAGCTGTCTAGATACAAAATAAAAAAATTTGAAGTCTGTTCTCCTGATTCATATAGGGCGTCCGTTTCCCATTTTCCGGAACAAAATGGTCTATGTCGCATTTTCCTTTTGATTCATCAATATAAATTATACTTATATCGAAAGGTAATTAATTGACCTCTTACAAAAAAAATACGTATTAGATATAACTACGTTAGTTTAATTTTAATTGAGTAAATAAGAAGTGTCCGGCGTATAATACTGATTCATGTGGAGTAAGCTTCCCTTGACTGTACTTTGTCGAGGAATAATGATGAGAGTCTGGGATCCCACGTGGGGGGAAACCTGTCGTACAACGGACGTGCTAGAAGGTGGACATGAGGCTGGTTGGCTTAGAACCTGGTGAAACACTGGCAAATGTCTGATTCATCTGTGCTTGGTTTAGGTACCTTGCTGATTACAATGCCTAATTTATTAATTTTATTTTGCTGTTTTAAGACTTTAATCTGAGTTTCGTGTGATGCTTTTGGGTTACAGATTCGTGTAGAAAAATGATAATACTGAAGTCTGTATGAATTATGAGTTAAGCATGATTTTAGGCAAAATCATGATTCATCTGTGCTTGATTTATATGTTCAAAAACCCATATGAATCTGAAAATAAATTAGTTTTCCTCTTTTCCAGCCAGAAAGGAGCACTTTTGTCACGTTATTTTACTTTTTCATGTCAGTAGAGTGTGTGTGACATAATTTTGACATTATTCTTCGGTTTTTATTCATTAATAAGTCAAACTCTATCTATTTTATTTTATATTTTTGTTAACAACAATGCCACTATCAATAGTAGAAAAAATAGAACAAAATATACTATGAGAAAAAGAGACTCATAGAACGTACGAATTTTTCATCTTTCTAAGATGGAAAATAAAAAAAGTTCCAGGCAAGTATGCTGTGTGAAAATTAGAAATGAAAGAATTATAATTATTTGAAAAAATAGAGAGAAAAACAAAAGTAAACAGAGAGAATATTATAACGTATCATTAAAATAACTATCTAGTATCTATTTATAACAAAATTCTCGCTTTTCTGTAAGTATTTATTTCTGTAATTGTTAGTTTAAAAACAAGAATTTTATTGTTGAATTAACCAGATTTTTTCCTTGTTAATATGATCACTGTTAATAAATTAATTGTTTTATAAAAAATAATATTGTTGTTATAATATTATGATTATTTTCTTATTACAAAGCCCATTTTTATTTACATCTGTAAAAAATTCTGATTCATCTGGGCACAAAATTTTTAAACGTCGATATCTTAAAAACTACTTTGTAAAAAGAAGTCCCTCAAACAAATAAATATTATTTGGAATATCTATTTTCATATGAACATGTGTTATTGAGCTGAAAGTGAAATTAAAATTTGACCATATGAATCAGTCAAAGAATCAAATTTCGAAGAACTACCCATAAATGTTACTTATCGGGCCGTTAGACGTGGTGTAATAGGTATGGTTGTGGGAAAATGTCAATATAATATGAAGATTTAAGGAAAGAGATTTTATCGCCGGAGTGTCTAAGATAGAAGCCGATGGATGCAAGTGGCGAATTGTCGTTTGGCGTGGCGGTCTAAGGGGGAGGCCTATGTTCAGCAGTGGACGTCTTCCGGCTGATGATGGGTGTCTAAGAAGACTACCGTGACTTTGGAAAGGAAACGGCAATAGAAGGAATACGGTGGATCTTAGACAGTACCAGTCTGATAGACTCTTTCGGTCAACTGGGTAGTAAGACGGACTCGTTTGATGATTTTCTAAATCAAATCAAATCGTTTATTTCAACTAGACCAATTACAGGCACTTGAATGAATTGTCAAAAGTCATAAAATAAAACAAGTACAAAAATAGTTATGGTGCTACAGTCCCATTCACAAGACATAAAAAGTGAAAGTACCGTAGGTGCTCATTCCAAAGCATAGATCTCTTTGGAGAAGAACGAGCAAGAAACTCCATGGACACTCTTTTTCAAACGCCAAGATTATTACAGAACTTTTGTTACATCATTCATCATCAGTGACATTATGTGAGAACGATGTGGCAAGTTAATAGTACGTAGTGCCCATAGTAAAATAAAAATAAAAAGGTAATTCAAAAATAAAGTTATTAATAATTAAAATTGAAGTTTAAGGAGATTTTGGAAGTGACTCTTATTTGCCATCATAAAATCGTCAAATGAGTCCTCCTACCCAGAGAGGGACGGGCGGGACTGACAAACTCGTATTGAAAGATGTGTCTGGCTACAAAATTAATTGGGATGCTAATAATATAAAATGAAAATAAATGAAAAGCAGTCCATCATTTATTACAAACAAATACAGAATCAAAAAGAAAAATGTGTAGAAACCCTAAAATAATAAGTCTCCTTTTTTCAGGCAGTCCTGTATTATAAACGTCGATGTTCCATCATTATATGACTCATCCAATAAGGCAAAATAATGTTAAAGTAGGTCAAGTAATGCTGGTCACCAACTGTAGTAATAAATATATAATTACTCTTGTTTTATCTCCCGTCCCCACAAATCAGTACCATCACCAGTTCTCTTTCTCCTAGTCTCAATCATGCCTGGAGTCGCCATCTTAAGATCATAAGCCAAACCCAGCATTTCGAAAAAATCTATCACTTTTGCTACTAAATTCCATTTGTTATTCCCCAGTTCTGCTGATCTATAATCCCAGGGAAAAGCGTGATGGAAATTGTGGTACCCTTCGCCAAAGTTGAAGGCAACCACGGCTAAATTTTGGCTTGCTCTCATTGTCTTGTCATACGGTTTATATCCCCAGGAATGTGCTAGGCTGTTTGTCAGAAACGTCAAATTACTCGTTAGTATGAATCTGAAGATGTTCAAATGCCAGGAGTTGGAGAATGTGTCTCCGAGGAGCCAGGGTATCACTGTGGGTATTACGAAGGCAAAAAGTGGTAGCATCCATTTCTTGTGTCTGAAAAGAAATTGAAATTGAAGTTATTATTATCCTACTGTTTTAAAGGGGTCGGATCCCGGAACATAAAGGGCTATAACTGAAAGAACACCGTTGATTTTAGTCTGACAGTACCTTCTGCTCCATCCAGAGCAAGAAGACTCATTTGATGATTTTACTACACTAAATAACGTCATAAAAAGAGTATGACGCGTCTATTCACGGAGCTAAAAACAACATTTGTGGTTTGTTTTCTAATACAAGTGGTAGATCCAAATACTTAAAAAGAAGAAAGGACCCAATATCCAACCTTGTGGTACACCCATCTCTACTCTTAGATCCATTTATTTGACACCATTTATTGATACTTGCTGTTTTCTATAATTTAAGTACTATTTCACTAAACTGAGAGTAAGTTTATTTAAACCGTAATTGTCAAGATTCAAGAGCAATTAATCGTGATTTACTCAGTCAAATGCCTTCGAGAGGTCGCATATCATTCTTATAGCGTCTTCAGCCTTTGAGATAACGGTGTTAGTTGTGTAAATAATGTCTTTTGGTAAACCAAATTGCTCGTGCAAGATTTTAGTGATGTCAAAATGATAAAGTTTAATAGCGTTTTGTTTGTAAAAAAAGCAAGGAGTTAAAATCCAAAAATAACTCACCTCTTCTGAAACATTACAACCTCATTGCTATATACATCCCTCATATCCACTGTTGCCCTCCTTTTCTCGACTTCGGGATGACTTTTTACAAGCAACCACCCATAATGGGCGAAGAAAAAACCCCTATTAATATTATGAGGATCAGCATCTGTGTCGCTGTACTTATGGTGGAGACGATGGTCCCTGATCCAAGTGATAAGGGTCCTCTGGTAGGCATGGCAATGGCACAGCATGAGAAAGACCTGGAGAGGTTTCTTTGCCTTGTAGGATTTGTGGGAGTAGAGCCGGTGGGCCCCGGCAGTTATTCCAATCGTGTTCATGGTGAAGGACATCACAACTGTAATGAAGAAGGAAAAACAAAATTAAAAATCTGTCTGTGTTTATTTTTATATACCATGCTGGTAAGAAATAAGTATATTATGCGCGTTAATGATTACAATATTCTTGAAATATTTAGTTTTAGATGCTATCCGCGACGTCGGTCGTATGCATGAATGCGTTGAAGAAATAAAAGTGGCACTGCTCGTTCCCCGAAAGTGATAGCGTGTTAATATTCGTATGTAGCCGATGTTGACCTGATTTTTTACTATAATTCGTGCCATAAGTAAATCCATTCAATTCTTTTTGAGTTTATCCCGGACATACATACAGACAAACAGACAAAACTTCTTCTATTTAAACTATATTTTTGGCGTCGAAATCGATTGTAATTTACACCACAAGTGTTATTTAAAAAAATATTCTACGTACTGTTTTGACTTTCCTACCATTTTATTAATAGATATACCATACAGGTGAGAAACAAGGTATATGTGCGTTAATACGTATAATTTACTGAACCCGAAGGTCTGAAATTCCTAGTTAGGGGTAAAAATCATCATCATCATCAGCCGGAGGACTTCCACTGCTGAACATAGGCCTCCCCCTTAGACCGCCACGCCGAACGACAATTCGCCACTTGCATCCATCGGCTGCCCGCGACCCTCACGGTGTCGTCGGTCCACCTAGTGGTAGGCCTGCCTACGATGCGTTTTCCGGTCCGTGGTCGCCACGGATATTGAGCTATGTCGGTGACTCTGGTTCTTTGCCGAATATCCATGTTCCGGATTTTATCCCGCAAAGAAACTCCGAGCATAGCTCTTTCCATTGCTCGTTGAGTGACTCATAATCTCTCTAAAAGGCCAGCAGTCAAGGGGTAAAAATATGATAGAAAAACTTACAGAAAACAATGGTCGTCCATTTAGCAGATGTAAAGAGAAGATACAGTCCATATACTCCAGCTATATGTGCATATATCAGGAATAGTATATTCGGCCATAGATATACTTTTTTAAATGGCGCTGCTATGGTTGGTTGGTCCTCCTTGTCATACTGGTTTTCTTCTTCCATAGTTTTTGTTAAAATCATTGCTTCGGAATTTTATTTCTGCAAAAAAAAAAACAATGTGTGTAATGTTTTTAATTTATTTCTTTTTTTTTGTGGTGGCTTCTGAGTGTAATTCGTTTTCTTTAAAAAAAAAATGTTTTACCCTTTTTTACAAATAAATTATACGGCGTACCGGTCATAACATCGTCTAAGTACACAAAAAGTTAAAAGGCAACCTCGCTGTCCGACCATGGACCATCAACGGCATGAAACGAACGAAATAAAAAAGTTGATACGAAGAAACATTAGTATTTCTTATTGCATCAAATTATTAGGATGCATAATTAGCTGTATACGGGAGTGTATTCTTTGGCAGAACGAACGCAATATTACGAGTATGTTGGATACTGTACAGACTACATCTGGAGTCATTTATAATACGGGCCTTGTCGAAACTCGAACACTACCGTGCCTTCAATCGTTTTTGCCATACCTATTTATTGTAATCAAATTTAGGACCCATTAATATTAGTAGTAATTTTTACTCATGGTGCTAGGCCACTGGGCTTCTCCCAGTTGTAATGTCCCTTTGTGCCTATTGGCCTTGTTTTGTTCGGTCTCCTGCTTGCATGGAAGTGGGAACATAATTGTTTTTTTCCTACTCCTCTACTATTATTTTCTCATTAATTTCATTGCAGGATCCGAGACAGGTAAATTCATTCTCCGGGACACGTCGAGCTTCATTGTCTAGACGCTTTTCTGGTGGTTGCCACTGTTGATTCTGGCTTTCAGGAGTTGCAGTTGTTGGGAATAGTGTGGTGGGTTTGTCCCAGAAAAAAAATACAGCTGTAATAACATTTGTACAGCTGGTGGAAAAAAATCGGTATGAAATATCTAGGAAGCGATGAATTCACACGTCATAGAATTTCGCAACTACTTATAATATTCTGAATACCAAATGAGCATTAGTGCACACAAACAATGCAATAAATACGTCATTAGTTGTACATTATGAATTATTAGCTGACCCGGCAAACCTTGTTTTTAACCATGTGTCCCTCACTCGGCCCACAAACAAACATGATGTATGATAAATCAAAAAGTCAACGTTAACTATAGATCAAAGTTCGGGCACGCCTCAATCGCGGCAGCAAGACCCCTCTTTGAGGAGAGGCTGGAGAGGCGTCACAGGCGTCCTCACCTTCCGTCTGACGCAGGTTCTCACCGGGCACGGATGTTTCGGGAGGTTCCTGTGTCGTATGGGGAAGAAAGAAACGCCTGAGTGTCACCACTGCGAGGATCGCCCAGAGGACACGGTGGAGCATACGGTGCAGGACTGCCCCGTTTGTGCAGAGCACCACCGTATCCTCACAGCGTCGATAGGCGGCGACCTCTCGCGCCCGGCACTGGTTGAGGCCATGCTGCGGGGTAAGACGGAATGGGAAGCGGTCGCCTCCTTCTGCGAAGCAGTAATGTTAGCAAAGGAGGAGGCGGAACGCGTGAAAGAGAGGACAGCGTCCACTTCACGACTCAGCCGCCGCGGGAGACGCCCACGGCAACGGACGTCACAAGTCCATCTCCGGCCACCGTAAGCGCGGGCATGCAGGCGACGAGTAATGGGTGACTCGCCGTCCGATCATGGACCATGCCCGGGTCGACGACGCGTTGTGTTCCACGCGCGCCTCTAAGAGCCCTGGGCTGGAGGACTCATTTGATGATTTTGCCACGATAAAAAAAAAGTGTTTACTCTTTAGATATTTTGATAGCCTTGAACCTGAAAACTGCCATCTTTTTTTGCACAAAAAAGTCAATAGTAAATTACATTTTCAAACCGCCATTTTTTTATAAATAAATTAGCATTTCGCTTCTCGCATATTTTTTAAATTATGAATCATGAAACTTATTTCGGTTCTGATTTTTGTTTTGTTTTTGAGAAAATAACCTACAAAACTTTTCTGTCGGAAGTCGGTGACTTTTTTATTAATTTCATTGTCTCTTTTGTCACCGACTTCCGACAGAAAAGTTTTGTAGGTTATTTTACTCTTTTTTGTGGTTGTTTTTGAAGGCGGTCACATTTTTTTTTGAAAAAGTTTTTATTTTACTCTTTTTAGTTTAAATATTCAACCAAAATTCTTGTCAAATACATCATTTTCTTACATGTGCACTAGAATTTTGTAATCCGTAGCACCAGTAATAACATCGTTAACATCTCTTTCATTCATTCTCTATCTCAAAAACTGCTGAAACGATTTTGATGAAATTGCAGTATTCCTTAAGTCGAACGATACCTAGTACAACAAAAAAAGAATTACTTAAATCGGACTTATAGTTCCGGAGATATGCGAACTCAAACATAATTTTCTTACTTGAGGAGTTGTACCTTCCATCATCAGCTCAGCTACATGAGATGATGATTTCCATACAAGTACTTGAATTACTTCATAAGATTTGCGAAAAACTATGTGTCAGCTAATAAAATTTGAGGGTTGCCCTCGATTTTTCCAAGATCCAATCATCAGATCCTAAAATGGTGACAATGGGACCACACGGGAAGCACCAGCTTTCGAATAAAAAAAGAATCATGAAAATCGGTTCACCCAGTCGCAAGTTATGAGGTAACAAACATAAAAAAAAAAAAAATACAGTCGAATTGATAACCTCCTCCTTTTTTTGAAGTCGGTTAAAAACAAGATTCATTTTGTAACAAAAATAATATGAATATGTTTTATTTTAAACAATATTTAAACACTAAATTAACTAACAAAATGATTCCTTGAATGTGATTGACTTAATTGTATTGAAATCTCAAGAGTGAGTCTTGGCAGATTAAGTTTATTTTGGAATAATAAATATTATGTTCTTTAAACACAATTTTCCGAGATTTTTGGGTACACGGATAGTTTAAGCCCCTCAAACGTAGGATAGATTATTTTATCTCGATTTTTTTCCTTACAAGGATATTCGAATTATATAGGACAAAGATGCTGGCAACTGGTGTTCTATAATACGAAAAGAAAGTAGTTGCAATCTCTAAAAACTAACAAATAAAATAGATTCTACAACGTGTAACGTTAAATGCGCAAAACCTCTCGTTGGGGTAACTCAGCCTATGTAACTAAACAATGTTTGTTCTAAGACTTTTGGAAATTCGCAAAAAAAAAATGGTTTTTCATACAAAATGAGAAATTGATCGAGCCCATCAGCATGAAAATTCTTTTTTTTTTTTGTGAATTTCCTAAATTTTCAGAACTAAATTGTTCAGTAACAAGACAGGTTTTGCGCATTTAGCAAAATTTTAACTTTTATAAATCTTGTATTTTTTAGTGCCCTAAAATTGTCTACCTTTGGTATATGCGAAACTTAAAAAGTCCGAAGTACATCACAGAACGAAAAAATAATTACAATGACGAAAAAAAAACACTTACCGCTAAAAATTTTCAAAGATCTTCAAAATTAATAATTATTATTTTTTCTAAATTCAAAATAATTTATCTTGTACCAGCTGACTTGGAAAACTTCGTACCGGCCGAGAATATATTTTTTAGCTTTTAAACCTTCTCTAGATTTCCAAAAATAAATGAAAACAAAAAAAAATGCCAAATCCGTCCAGCCGTTCTGGAGTTTTAGCGCGACTAACAAACACAAATTGATTTTTATATTATAGACTGTGGGCGAATGATGCTAAAACAAAACAAAAGAGGTGAAATACCTGGCTACCTGCCTATATAAAAACACATTAAATCTTTACATATAACGAAAATCAATTGCCGACATCGTGAGGGTCGCGGGCAACGGATGGATGCAAGTGGCGAATTGTCGTTTGGGATGGCGGTCTAAGGGGGAGGCCTATGTTCAGCAGTGGACGTCTTCCGGCTGATGATAATGATGATGATGTTTAGCTAAAATTAATATCCCTATTACGGTGTCTGCGACATCATACAAACGTCGACGGAGCACTGCTTCGCGTTGTTCCTACTTTTGGGTGGTTTAAAAAAAACCACGAAGGGGATGGCGGGATCCGAAAGACCACGCCATCCCAGTCGGTCTGTGGATGGGTGACCATCTGTCATAGCGAGTTTCCTCCGTGCCTCGGAAAGCACGTAAAGCCGTTGGTCCCGGCTGTCATTTGTAGATCTTTGACAGTCGTTACTATTAGTCAGAAGCTCTAAAAGTGTGACAACCAGTCTTACCATGGGGTATCGTATTATCCTGTTACTGTGTTTGTGGAGGTCCGATAGTCAGTCGCTCCATGTAAAATACTCATATTCAGCTGCATCTGGTTTGACCAGAAGCCGACTACAATATAGTTGGGAAAAGGCAGGCAGATAATGAGGTTATACTGTAAAAAGCTAATTAAACTAAATTTCGCTCGAGCGAAGCCACTGTAGGCAGCTAGTACAATAGTAGGTAATAAATATTTTATTCATGTTTTTATAACACAAAATAAACTTTGAATACATTATAAATTAAAATAATGATGTTTGGGTCATCAAGAGAAAAAAATGGTGTTCCATCTAGGAATAAATATAAATGACTAAATATTATAAGTCAAAGTGATCTCGTATGTCTGTCTGTCCTGCAGACGATCTCCGGCCAGCGGCAGGCGTGGGCATGCGGGCAGCGAAGGGCAACTCGCTGTCCGACCAAGGACCATACCCGAGTCGACGGCGCGTTGTGTCCCAAGCGTGCCTCAAAGAGCGTCAGCATGATGATGGGGCCCCCCTTTAGAGTCCAAAGCCTGCCGGGGTCGCGGGACTCAAACTCAAATTCTTTATTGCATTGATGTGTAGTACATAGGTCTTACAGTAATGTATAAGTATCAACATGAAACCCGGTTAGGGCACGGCAACATAATATAATATTAATTACATTGACAATGCAAGGAACAATTAACAATTCTCAAGTAGGTAATAATTATACTCGTATTATAACAGGTATTATTCATTCCATCACCGTGACCCCGGAACATAAAGGGCTATTGAAGGACACCGTGGATTTTAGTCAGTACAAGTCTGACAGTTCCTTCCGCCCTGCTCGGGGTGGGAGGACTTATTTGATGATTTTACCACAATGAAAAAAAAAATTATATCTGTCAGTACACAATAAAGTCAAAAATACTTGACTGTATTTCAAACAGACTTTAGTTTTTATTTTACGTGGTATAATCATGAAATGTGTCCTCCCACCCCGAGCAGGGCGGGATGGACTGTTAGACTCGTACTGACTAAAATCAACGGTGTTCTTTAATAGCCCTTTACGTTCCGGGGTCATGGTAATGCGTTAGGCCCGCGACCCCGGCAAGCTTTGGCCCTCTGTTGCCCGGTCATGGATCTCGTTTTCATAGTATAATTTCCGAATAAACAAAACGAACCCGAGGCAATAGGTTGTTCTATTCAAAATAAAAATGAATATCGTCTCGACGTATTTTTTGTTCAAATAATAAATAA
Source organism: Agrotis segetum (assembly GCA_036375495.1). NCBI lineage: Eukaryota > Metazoa > Arthropoda > Insecta > Lepidoptera > Noctuidae > Agrotis > Agrotis segetum. The sequence continues at coordinate 1,447 of JAQSVV010000673.1, read as the reverse complement.
CAACAACATAAGTACTGGGTACTACTATAATGAAAAAACTTATAATTAAGTATTTATATGAAATACGTACAAAAAATAAAAAATGGACGAAAATATTCAAAGGGCGCCCAAAATACGACCCCAAAACGTCTCTTAAATAAAAAAAATGTGTACTGTTTGTTAGAAAGCACGTGGATAATATTTATTATTGATTCATACTTCAAAGGAATACCTTTTTTTTTGTTTTTGGGGGGGAAACCTTCAAAAGGCCTTCAAAAGGGTCTTTGAGAATAAAACCATACATTCGGAATGCACTATTTATTATATTAAATAGTGCATTCCGAATGTATGGATTTATGATGTATGCTATAATAGTAGTTTATGTAACTGGTACATAATGAGGGGTATTATACACGAGTGTGAGTTTAAAAAACGAGCGAAGCGAGTTTTTTAATAGTATCACACGAGTGGTATAATACCTAGTTAATGTACAGTTTCATACACTACTTTATCTATATACTCTCATTGAACACGAACATATCAAATAAAAGATAAAAATTAATAAACACTAATAATCATCCACCGAAACACAAACGTCAAAATTCCAACATTCCCATTTATAGCGCGCGCAGCCACAGATAAAAAAGTAAATAGATGTATCTATGATCAGTAATCTGTATCATAATGAAAAAAAATTAAATTATAACATTGTTTTGTTAGAGAAACAGTGTTATAATTTAATTTTTTAATTTCATTACGATACTCTATGGTATAAAGTATGTCATTATAAACTCGTTTTGAGTTTTGTATTTCGAAGTTTACGATATGAGAGTAGATAAACACTGTTATAATCGTATTTCACTAAGTATGTTATATACACTGACTTCGCGTAAAGAGTATAATAAAAGTATAATAAAAATTTAATGTTTAATAGCAGAATAGAAACCTTTAATAATTTAATATATCTAGATGTTGAGACGTATAAGTATGCGTATGTTTTGGATACAAACATGAATCTTCCGTACTCCTATGAAACTTATAACCAAACTTATGGAAGTTTAAATAGGAAAGGTTTGAATATTATTTTAAACGATTTGCAAAACCTCATCCTAGATTTAAGCACAATAAATGTAGATGGTTCAAATAAACAACTATCAGAATTAATCGATGGAAATGATACATTGAATCATAAGATAAATGAAAATTGTGATATTAATAATTTTTTTCGAGTATGACAGAATACATGTACTTCATCAAAATATTAATGGGTTACTACAAAAAGCTGACGAATTGACTGTGAATTTAAATAATATTAATAATACCAAAATTGATGTGGTGCGTGTTACCGAGCATAATATGTTAACAGACGATATTAAATTCCTTCAAATTCCCAATTATACTATGGCAGCAATTTATTCAAGAACAAACAGATATGGAGGTTCATGTATCCTAGTACGAAATAATCATA